>CM053035.1:196189044-196204044 GCA_028564925.1 Lithobates sylvaticus
AGAACTATTGAGCCGTGTGACCTATGGATCTGTGTGCACAGCCAAAAGGTGGCAACAAAACAGCGGCATTTTTTTTGTTGCGTGAAATTGCAAATAACTGCACCCACTATGCTGCCATCTTTTTTTTTTTTTTAAGCATCATGCTTTACGGTATCTGTGAATGTTCTTTTACTGGATGTGTTACAAAGGCCCCTCAATTCCCATCCTGTCCCTTTTAAAATATTAAACCCGTTCTCTTTTTTTTTTTCTTTTTTCCCTTTAAATCCCCCCCTCCCCCCGACACTTCCTCTACCCCCGGATTTGTCTTTGTTGGCCTTTGTGTGGCCCCTGTGGAGCCCAGAATCCCGGACGATGGCTTCCAGCACATTATTTGTCCCCGAAGAAGAAAAGAATCGTCATTTTTTTTTTTTTTTTTTTGTCGCTGCTCCCCGCTGATCGCTCTCTATTGGCTCACGTGGGGAAATCCGGGGAACCAATCGGGGGCCGCTTTCCCCTTCATGTCCTAGCAACAAGCTGGAGAGAGAGCGTCTCGGCTCCTGCAAGCTGACACCTGTACAATGACATCATGAAGGACGGCGATGCTGCAAAGCGTTTGGATTTTTTTTTTTTTTTTCCCTTCTCCTTCTCCGTCTGCAGCGGAGTTCATCTAAGGTGCCGCAGTCTGCTCTTAAAGGGGAAGCGCGGACGGGAATCAAAACCGTTCGCGTCTCTAGAAACCCAAAACCGCATCTCTAACCACCCACGCGCCTTAAAATATACCGGTCATGACCGGATTACGCAGTCTGCCATGGCCGAGCTCGCCGTGTGAGATTACTCCTTTCCTGGTGGATAAGCATAACGAGAGAGAGAGAGAGAGAGAGAGAGAGAGAGAGAGAGAGAGAGAGAGAGAGAGAGAGAGAGAGAGAGAGAGATATGGATAGATATAGAGCGATAGATATAGAGATGGATAGATATAGAGATATAGATATAGATCTATAGAGAGATAGAGATGGATATATACAGAGCGATAGATATAGAGATGGATAGATATAGATATATAGAGAGATAGAGATGGATAGATACAGAGCGATAGATATAGAGATGGATAGATATAGAGATATAGAGAGATAGAGATGGATAGATACAGAGCGATAGATATAGAGATGGATAGATATAGATATAGATAGATATAGAGAGAGATAGAGATGGATAGATATAGAGCGATAGATATAGAGATGGATAGATATAGAGATATAGATATAGAGAGAGATAGAGATGGATAGATATAGAGCGATAGATATAGAGATGGATAGATATAGAGAGATGGCTATAGAGATGGATAGATATAGAGATGGGTAGATATAGAGAGAGATAGAGATATAGAGATGGATAGATATAGAGATGGATAGATATAGAGATGGATAGATATAGAGCGAGATAGAGATGGATAGATATAGAGATATAGATATAGAGAGAGATAGATTGATATAGAGCGATAGATATAGAGATGGATAGATATAGAGATATAGCTATAGAGATGGATAGATATAGGGATAGATATAGATAGATATTGATATAGAGATAGATATAGAGAGATAGATATATAGAGATAGAGATAAATATATAGATAGAGATATAGATAGATAGATAGATATAGAGATAGAGATAGATAGATATTGATATAGTGATAGATATAGAGAGATAGAGATAGATAGAGATATAGAGATAGAGGTGTATGTGTGGTAGGTTAATTTAGGGGCATACATATAAAGCAACAAATCTGATATTCAAACATTCACTTCAGGTAAATCTTCCAGGTGTGTGTTTTATTCCCCGCTTCATAAATATACCCATTATGGCCTATTCACACAGGCAGCCAGGGGGGAGGAAAAAGCAGGGGGTTGAGCTGCCGCTTTTACTGCCCACACTAAGGAAGGGGCATGCAGCTGCTCAGGGCTGTACACACCCAACACTTTTTGCTTCTTGGCTGCGGCAAAAATGAAACCACGTGTCGCAACTGGCGAGAGGCACTGGCCCAGCACCAAATCCGTTTAATGCTGAACTCTGAGCACAAAATCCATTCATTTAAATATATTCCTCAATTAGTCACTAGGGATATAAATCCACTTTGTAAGCACCAAATGCCTTTGCAAACCCAGTTATTACAGTGAGGGGGAAAAAAAAGTAATTGATCCTTTTGCTAATTTTGTACATTTCCCCACTGACAAAGAAATGATCAGTCTAATTTTAATGGTCGGTTTATTTTAACAGTGGGAGACAAAATAAAAATATTCAGAAAAACGCATTCCAAAAAAGTTATAAATTGATTTGTATTTTAATGAGTGAAATAAGTATTTCATCTCCTATCAATCAGCAAGATTTCTGGCTCCCAGGTGTCTATACAGGTAACAAGCTGATATTAGGAGCACTCTCTTAAAGGGAGTGCTCCTAATCTCAGCTTGTTACCTGTATAAAAGACACCTGTCCACAGAATCAATCAATCAGATCCCAATCTCTCCACCATGGCCAAGACCAAAGAGCTGTCCAAAGATGTCGGGGACAAGATTGTAGACCTACACCAGGCCGAAATGGGCTACAAGACCATCACCAAGCAGTTTTGTGAGAGGGTGACAACAGCTGGTGCGATTATTCGCAAATGGAATAAGCACAAAATACCTGTCAATGTGGAGTTTCAATGATCATGAGAACGGTGAGGAATCGGCCCAGAACTACTCGGGAGAATCTTGTCAATGATCTCAAGGTATCTGGGACCATAGTCACCAAGAAAACAATTGGTAACACAATACACCGTGAGAGACTGAAATCCTAAAGTGCCTGCAAAGTCCCCCGGCTCAAGAAAACACATGTACAGCCAGTCTGAAGTTTGCTAATGAACATCTGAATGATTCAGAGGAGAACTGGGTGAAAGTGTTGTGATCAGATGAGACCAAAATCGAGCTCTTTGGCATCAACTCTCCGTGTTTGGAGGAGGAGGAGGAATGCTGCCTATGACCCCAAGAACACCATCCCCAGTGTCATACATGGAGGTGGAAACATTATGCTTTGGGGGTGTTTTTCTGCTAAGGGGACAGGGCAACTTCACCGCATTAAAGCGACAATGGACGGGGCCATGTACTGTCAAATCTTGGGTGAGAACCTCCTTCCCTCAGCCAGGGCATTGAAAATGGGTCGTGGATGGGTATTCCGGCATGACAATGACCCAAAACACACAGCCAAGGCAACAAAGGAGTGGCTCAAGAAGAAGCACATTAAGGTCCTGGAGTGGCCTAGCCGGTCTCCAGACCTTAGTCCCATAGAAAATATGTGAAGAGAGCTGAAGGTTCGAGTTCTCATATGTCAGCCTCAAAACCGTAATGACTTGGAGAGTATCTGCAAAGAGGAGTGGGACAAAATCCCTTCTGAGATGTGTGCAAACCTGGTGACCAACTAAAAGAAATGTCTGACCTCTGATTGCCAACAAGGGTTTTTCCACCAAGTACTAAGTCATGTTTTGCAAAGGGGTCAAATACTTACCGTATTTATCGGCGTATAACACGCACTTTTTCCCCCTTAAAATCAGGGGAAAATCGTGGGTGCGTGTTATACGCTGATCCCCACCGATCCCCCACTGATTGTTCTGCAATGACTGAGCGAAGCCGAGATACAGAAAGACGAGAGTACTTCGGCTATTCTCAGCTCCTCTCGCAGTCCCGCCCACCTCCACTGATCGTCAGCGGCGCTCGCATACAGAAAGCCGAGAGTACTTCGGCTATTCTTGGCTCCTCTCGCAGTCCCGCGAGAGGAGCCGAGACTAGCCGAAGTACTTTCGGCTTTCTGTATGTCAGCGGCGCTCGCTCCTCTCGCAATCAGTGGAGGTGGGCGGGACTGCTGGTGGGTGGGACTGCGAGAGGAGCTGAGAATAGCCGAAGTACTCTCGGCTTTCTGTATGCGAGTGGCGCTGACAATCGGTGGAGGTGGGTGGGACTGCGAGAGGAGCCGAGAATAGCCGAAGTACTCTCGGCTTTTTTGTATCTCGGCTCCGCTCGCTCCTCTCCGCTCACAAATCGGCGCCAAGTTTAAAATAGGGAAAAGCTGAAGAGACTGGCAAGGCTGCAGATGAACACTGGGTAAGGCTACAATGATGGACAAGGCTGCAGATGGACACTGATAAAGCTGCATTGATGGGCATTTAAATGTAAGTTTTTTTCCTTAAACTTCCCTCCTAAAAGTTTTTTTCCTTAAAAGTCCCTCCTAAACTTGGGGTGCGTGTTATACGCCGATAAATATTTCACTCCTTAAAATGCAAATCAATTTATAAAACTTTTTTGAAACGTGTTTTTTGGATTTTTTTTGTTGTAATTCTGTCTCTCACTGTTAACATAAACCTACCATTAAAATGATAGACTGATAATTTCTTTGTCAGTGGTACAAAATCAGCAGAGGATCAAATACTCCCCCCCCCCCCCCCCCCCCCCCCCCTGTACCTTGTAAATATAGTGGTGACATCAGCCAGGAATACACAAACCAGTGCTACTACCTCCTAAAATGGTATCGCAGGTATCTCAGCAGTGCTCAGGCCGAGGTAGCTGATATCTCATCCACAAAAGTCAATCCAGCAGAAAAATCCGGCACCACGGTGAATGCTCTGCAGTTATAGGCTTTATTCAGCGAGTAACAAAACAGTCATAGGATGTCAACGCCTTTCAGCCAAAGATTGCCTTATTCATGAATAAGACTCTGGCTGAAACGCGTTGACATCCTACAGTTATTTGTTACCCGCTGAATAAAGCCTATGAGTGTAGAGGATCCACCGTGGTGCCGGCTTTTTCTGCTGGATTGACAGCGGCGACATCATCACTGCCTGTGCAGAGAGCAGAGCTGTAGGATGTACCCAGCAGGCCCCACCCACTACAGGCTGTCTACAGAAAACTACAGGAGGGGGCGGAGACAAGACCAGTGACCCTGCACAGGGAGCGAGAGCAGCAGTGACCGGTCTTTATTACAGGAAAGAAATGTTTCACACTGGATTCACAGATCTGGAGGAAATGCATAAAAGCACACCCCAGAATGACCAAATCTAAACAGATTCAACTTCAGATTTGGTCACAGAACAATTGAGTCTGTCCATGATACTTTTTTCATTTTCACGAACATCCACATTTTATAACTGGCTTCTCTAAAAAGAACATGTACACTGATAATCGGGGCACTGGTTATCCGTGTCCGCTTTATCAGTGTCACCTATCAGTGCAGCCTCATCGGTGCCCATCAGTGAAGGAGAAAAACTACCTGTTTCCAAAATTATTATAACAAAACTATGTAAAGTTTTTTTCTAACTTTTCGGTCTGTTTTAGTTTATTCAGCAAAAAATTTTAAACCCAGTGGTGATTAAATACAACAAAAAGAAAGCTCTATTTGTGTGAAAAAAAAGATAAAAATTTTGTTTGGCTTACAGTGTTGCGTGACCGCGCAATTGTCATTCAAAGTGCGACAGCGTTGAAAGCTGAAAATTGGCCTGGACAGGAAATGGGTAAAAGTGCCCAGCAGTTAAAGTGGAAGTAAACCCCCCTATCGTTTTCAGCCAAGGAAGCTGCCATCTTTGCCTCTGTTTAATCTTCAACTGCCACAGTGCTGCACATGTGATCCGTTATGACACCAGCCATTGGATGGTTTGACTGTTTGGTTGAGAGCACAGCCAATGTGCAGTTAGCATTCACGGCATGCCTTTTTTTTTGAGACTGTTTAATCGACGGGTTTACTTCCGCTTTAAACTTGGGTAGTTTGTGAGATACAGTAAGGCAGGGAGAGAGATATAGATTGGGAGAGGAGTTAAGCCAGCCATAGAAGGATCGAATCTTGGCCGGTTCAGCAGGGACCGCCCGTAATTGGAACCATCTGTGGGCAGGTTGTTTTTACTGTAGTAGATCCATCGATCAACTTTAGTACAGCCAGCCTGTCAGATTTGTTTGCATGCGACCACTGCCGTCGGTCCACATTTAGTCCATTATCTATTGTGTCAAATAGAATTATCATTCTTGGTTCAAAGTTTTCCTTTCCTGAGTAGTTTTGAAGTTCCCTTTAAGAACCAAAACATTCATGTCTTCTATGGTGGGTCTGGTTGTGAGAAATTAAAGAGAAGGTCCGCCGTTTTTTTTTTATTAAAGTCAGCAACTACAGATGCTGTAGCTGCTGACTTTTAATAAGGACACTTACCTGTCCAGCGAGCCCGCAATGTCGGCCCCCCCGAGGCCGTTACATCCATCGGATCGGGTGCTGGCGCCACCATCCTAACTAAGGGAAACGGGCAGTGGAGCCTTGCGGCTTCACTGCCCGTTTCCTACTCCGCATGTGTGAGTCGCGCAGTGCTTTGTGAATGGCCCTGTTGTTTTCTGGGACACACACATGTCCCAGAAGGCAATGGGGCCGCTCACCGAAGAGGAGGAACTGAAGAAACAGCATGGCGGAATATGAAGAGGCAGATTAGGAAGACTGCCTAGCAACAGGGGTTTCTGGTAAGTAAAATAAAATTTTTGTTTTTTTTCAAATGTTTTTTTTTTTTATATTTTTTTGAGAATGTTAATGGCATTTTTTGTTTTAGGGTGGACCTCCGCTTTAAAGTGGAAGTAAACCCCCCTATCGTTTTGAGCCAAGGAAGCTGCCATCTTTGCCTCTGTTTAATCTTCAACTGCCACAGTGCTGCACATGTGATCCGTTATGACACCAGCCATTGGATGGTTTGACTGTTTGGTTGAGAGCACAGCCAATGTGCAGTTAGCATTCACGGAATGCCTTTTTTTTTTTAGACTGTTAAATCGATGGGTTTACTTCCGCTTTAAGTCCCACAGGTGTTCAGAAATCTTGATTGCAATTTCTGTCCTGTTTTGCCAACGTGAGATCCTTTGCTGCATTTTTTGCAGTGGGTGCGGTACGCCACATTACTGGAGGTCACAGAAGATCAAAGCCATATTTATTTATTACAGGTACTTGTATAGCTCCGTCAATTTATGCAGTGCTTTAAATACATATTGTACATTCACATTAGTCCCTGCTCTCAAGGAGCTTACAGTCTAAGGTCCCTAACTCACATTCATACATACACATACTAGGGCCAATTTAGACAGGAGCCAGTTAACCTACCAGCATGTCTTTTGGAGCCATGGGCGTCCACAGGTAGGGGATTGGATCTTAAATTCAACACAATTGCGTCTCCATCGAGGTGCCGCACCCGAGTGCCACCCGCCAGTGGGGGTGACACCATTAAGGTGCTGTCAAGCCCCCCATCAGTGTAGTGTGACTTTGGGCTCTTTTCCCTGCTCAGTCCAGCAGAGAACTCGGCGGTGCTGTGATGGGAGAAAGGCGAGCTGCAGGCTATCAAAGGTTTTACCCGCTCGCCCCACCCATTCTCCTGTCAGGGAGAAGAGACGGCGGCTCTCACCAGGTTCCCCGCCCAGCTTCCTGCCTGCTCTGTTCCTTCCCTATTGGCCATAACTGAGGGCCAATCAAAGGCGACTAGGATAGGCAAGCTTCATGGGACATGTAGTCCCAAAAGATTGGCGGCCCCATTTTCCACAGGGAGGAGGCTACAGCTCGATCAAGAGAGAGATTGAGAGACTGCAGCCTGGAAAAAAGCTGAGGGAGAGAGTGCTACAGGACAAAGAATGAGGAGTGTGCTGGGCAGGAGCCAGAGAGTAACGCTGCCCAGCGCCACCAGAGAGAGTCACACTGCCCAGCACCACCAGAGAGAGAGTCATGCTGCCCAGCGCCACCAGAGAGAGAGTCACGCTGCCCAGCGCCACCAGAGAGAGAGTCACGCTGCCCAGCGCCACCAGAGAGAGAGTCACGCTGCCCAGCGCCACCAGAGAGAGAGTCACGCTGCCCAGCGCCACCAGAGAGAGAGTCACGCTGCCCAGCGCCACCAGAGAGAGAGTCACGCTGCCCAGCGCCACCAGAGAGAGTAACGCTGCCCAGCGCCACCAGAGAGAGTCACGCTGCCCAGCGCCACCAGAGAGAGTCACGCTGCCCAGCGCCACCAGAGAGAGTCACGCTGCCCAGCGCCACCAGAGAGGCACGCTGCCCAGCGCCACCAGAGAGAGCCACGCTGCCCAGCAGTGCACCACCAGAGAGAGAAAGACTGAGCCACTACCAGGGTACAGACATGCTACACTACTGTTGGCCATTGTCCATTACTTATCCTAGGGATTGTAATACGTCTGCAGACTCAGACCATAATAATGTGATAACGACATTGTCGAAAAGGGGCGGTGCATGGGTGACCCTAAAATGATGCCCCCCCCCCCCCCCCCGAAAAAAGTTCTGCGGATGCCCTTGTTTGGAGCATGGGAGGAAATCCATGCAGGCACAGGGAGAACATGAGATAATAATGCAATAGGGGCGCTATTAAAAAAATTTAAGAAAAAAATATGTATGGTAAAAGTTATTTGGTGATATAGAATTCTTCTATCATTAAATGATCTCGCAAGTGGGTTTCAGTGTGCCTGCAATTTGGTGTATGTTTCCCTAATACCAAAAAAAAAAAAAGGGAGAACATGCAAACTATAAACAGGTAGTGTCGTCGTTGGGATTTGAACCAAGGACCCAAGTGCTGCCACGTGAAAGTACTAACCACTTAGCCACTGTGCTGCATGAGACTGATTGGAGTCTCCAAAGTGGAGCTTCAGCCAAAACTTGATGAGAAAAATTATAGAACCTCCATCAAGTTTTAGTTTTCTTTATTTTATGTCTCCATTGGATTTATTAACCGTATACACAAAGCCAGACATAGACCCAATCACTAAAATCCCATAGAAGCTTTAGCATGTTGTAATTTCAAAAAAAGTTTTTCAGTCTTTTTAAATCTATAGCTTTTGTTAAAATGATCCATGGTGATCCTGCCATGGAGATCCTTGTAAACAAGAAAAGCAACCCCCTCACTAAGGAAATGTGAAGATACTTTATTATTGCTTCCATGCTCACGTTTCAGCCCAAATGTGGGCCATAATCGTAGCTTTTCTTGTGTATAGTGAAGTCACAGCTGACGGGAGCCGACATGGAGAACTGCACAATAGATTATGGCTTAATGGGGTTGAGCGGCGGTGTTTTTTGTGTAATGAAGATCCTTGTTTAGGTATTTCCTGTAATAGGGTGACAACGCTCTACCCGTCTCAACTTGTTGCAGAGGTTTAACACGCCCAACTGGGAATTCGCTAGTAGCGCTTGCTAATGCCTGCACTTACAGGCGGAGGATGCCATTGTGTGAAATCAGCATTAAGGTAGCACTCCAACTTAGGAGCGAGCATACTCTATTTGCACAGTTAACCCTTCCTGTACGCTCCTCTTCTTTATTGAGCACACCTCCTATTTGGCTGCTCTAACTTCTAACCTTTGTGGTCCAGTTGGTCTTTACAAGCCTAAGGTCCAACCCTGGTGTTCCCTTTATCTGAGGTGGTTGCCCATAACACCCCTGGAGTCATTTTTGGAGGCCCCTGGGTCCCTTGGAGTGCCGTTGATCCACCGATTTTGGCATCCTTGCCTTTATGATTCGTTGTCGCTGACACTCGAGTCCACCTGCTCCGGTAAGAGTAGATCTGCTTCCCTCTTTTTTTTGGTTGAAGATGTACCATCCTTGATGCTTCTTATGCCGGACAGTGCCAGCTTATTCCATCTTTGATTTATCATCATTTGGTGGTTGACGCATACGGCCCTTCTCAGGACTTTCACATCCATTGGACTTTTCACATTTTCATTGGTGTTATTTGTATAATTGATTTTTGCACTAGTCACTTACCGTATTTATCGGCGTAGAACACGCACCTTTCCCCCCAAAAATCGGGGGGGGGGGGGGGGGGGGGATTGTGGGTGCGTGTTATACGCCGATCCCCCGCCGATTCTGAGCCTTTAGGGCATTCTCGCGGCTTTCGGCCGCTCTCGTCAGCTTTCGGACGTTCTCGGAGGTTTCCAACCGCTCTCGGAGGCTTTCGGCCATTCGAGAGCGGCAGAGAAAGGCTGAAAGCCGACGAGAACTATCGAGCACCGCCGAGATACACAGGACATCTGGCTCTGTATCTCGGTGGCGCCATTTTTAAATTCTGCAGGTGGAACTGGGGCAAGGCTGCAGGGCAAGGCTGCAGGTGGAACTGGGGCAAGGCTGCAGGGCAAGGCTGCAGGTGGAACTGGGGCAAAGCTGCAGGTGGAACTGGGGCAAGGCAAGAGGTGGAACTGGGACAAGGCAAGAGGTGGAACTGGGACAAGGCAAGAGGTGGAACTGGGACAAGGCAAGAGGTGGAACTGGGACAAGGCAAGAGGTGGAACTGGGGCAAGGCTGCAGGTGGAACTGGGGCAAGGCTGCAGGTGGAACTGGGGCAAGGCTGCAGGTGGAACTGGGACAAGGCTGCAGGTGGAACTGGGACAAGGCTGCAGGTGGAACTGGGACAAGGCTGCAGGTGGAACTGGGACAAGGCTGCAGGTGGAACTGGGGCAAGGCTGCAGGTGGAACTGGGGCAAGGCTGCAGGTGGAACTGACAAGGATGCATTGATGGGCATTTAAATGTAAGTTTTTTTTTCCCTTAAACTCCCCTCCTAAAAGTTTTTTCCTTAAAATTCCCTCCTAAACTTTGGGTGCGTGTTATACGCTGATAAATACGGTATATATTGATATACAGTGGTGTGAAAAAGTGTTTGCCCCCTTCCTCATTTCCTGTTCCTTTGCATGTTTGTCACACTTAAGTGTTTCGGAACATCAAACCAATTTAAACAATAGTCAAGGACAACACAAGTAAACACAAAATGCAATTTGTAAATGAAGGTGTTTATTATTAAAGGTGAAAAAAAATCAAAACCATCATGGCCCTGTGTGAAAAAGTGATTGCCCCCTAAACCTAATAACTGGTTGGGCCACCCTTAGCAGCAACAACTGCAACCAAGCGTTTGCGATAACGTGCAATGAGGCTTTTACAGCGTCCTGGAGGAATTTTGGCCCACTCATCTTTGCAGAATTGTCCTAATTCAGTTACATTAGAGGGTTTTCGAGCATGAACGGCCTTTTTAAGGTCATACCACAACATCTCAATAGGATTCAGGTCAGGACTTTGGCTAGGCCACTCCAAAGTCTTCATTTTGTTTTTCTTCAGCCATTCGGTGGTGGACTTGCTGGTGTGTTTAGGATCATTGTCCTGCTGCAGAACCCAAGTTCGTTTCAGCTTGAGTACACGAACAGATGGTCGGACATTCTCCTTCAGGATCTCTTGGTAGACAGCAGAATTCATAGTTCCTTTTATCACGGCAAGTCTTTCAGGTCCTGAAGCAGCAAAACAGCCCCAGACCATCACACTACCACCACCATATTTTACTGTTGGTATAATGTTCTTTTTCTGAAATGCAGTGTTCCTTCTACGCCAGATATACTTGGACACACACCTTCCAAAGAGTTCCACTTTTGTCTCATCGGTCCACAGAATGTTGTCCCAAAAGTCTTGGGGATCATCAAGATGTGTTGTGGAGAAATTGAGACGAGCTTTGATGTTCTTTTTGCTCAGCAGTGGTTTTCTCCTTGGAACTCTGCCATGCAGGCCATTTTTGCCCAGTCTTTTCCTGATGGTGGAGGCATGAACGCTGACCTTAACTGAGGCAAGTGAGGCCTGCAGTTCCTTGGACGTTGTTGTGGGGTCTTTTGTGACCTCTTGGATGAGTCGTCGCTGCGCTCTTGGGGTAATTTTGGGCGACCGGCCACTCCTGGGAAGGTTCACCACTGTTCCATGTCTTCGCCATTTGTGGATAATGGCTCTCACTGTGGTTCGCTGGATTCCCAAAGCTTTGGAAATGGCTTTATAACCCTTTCCAGACTGATAGATCTCAATTACTTTCTTTCTCAATTGTTCCTGAATTTCTTTGGGTCTCGGCATGATGTGTAGCTTTTAAGGATCTTCTGGTGGACCTTACTGTGTCAAGCAGCTCCTATTTAAGTGATGCCTTGATTGTGAACAGGTGTGGCAATAATCAGGCCGGGGTGTGGCTAGAGAAATTGAACTCAGGTGTGGACAACCACAGTTATAGTATGTTTTAACAAGGGGGGCAATCACTTTTTCACACAGGGCCATGATGGTTTGGATTTTTTTTCACCTTTAATAATAAACACATTCATTTACAAATTGCATTTTGTGTTTACTTGTGTTGTCCTTGACTATTGTTTAAATTGGTTTGATGTTCTGAAACACTTAAGTGTGACAAACATGCAAAGGAACAGGAAATGAGGAAGGGGGCAAACACTTTTTCACACCACTGTATGTGTCCACTTGTTAGCGCTACATTATTATCTGCTCTGTAACTTCTCCTAATGGATACAGCATTTCCGAGAGGCTACCACAGAGCCTGTACCGCACTCCACCAGCACAAAAAGAAACAAATAAATAAATTATTCCATACTGCGCTCTACAATCAATGAATGAGTGAAATAATAAGTGATAAACATTAATTGTCCATATAGTTATAAATTACATCAAATAACTGTATAATGTCCGTAAACCGCCACCAATAAATCTTCAGTTCAAGTGAAAAAGGTGAAAATCCTTAGTTGCTGGGTGAGGTAAATACCTTCCTCAACCAATATCAAGCAAACATCCTACTCACCAGACTGTCGTGACGCCCATTACAGGTAGTCAAACAGGCACAGATATCGATAACAGTATGTTCTCCGGTGAGAGATGATCCCCAGCACGATATGTACGGTTTGTACCAACGATCAGCAACGTGGATCAACGATCCGCTTTGCTGTCCCTAATCAGTCCAAATCAGGAATAATCCAGGTTAGATTGAGGTTGAAAGCCGCTCCGCACTGTACACCTTCCTAGCAGCGGCCTCGGACAGATTCCCAAAACCCGAGCTGGGGAGGGTGGCGGCAAGAGGGCGCTACGAGCACCAGAAAGAAAGGCCGGCCCGGGGCAAGGTGGGCAGGGACACGAGGTGGGCAGCACAGCCCGACATATCACCTCACTTTCAGTGGCATTACAAGACTTCAAGATCAGTTTGATGAGAGGATTTCACAGGCCGCCAACGACCCGATTACATGAGACCGAAAACCAAAATACTAATCACTTTCGTTTTTTTAAACCATAGAGATGATTGGCGAATTTCCGGTCCTTGGGGCCTATTTACATTTTTGGGGCAATGTAATGCACATTATAGTTTATTGAAAATAATAGATTGCCAGTGCACTGAAAAATTGGTAACACAAGGCACTACAATGCAATATGGTGCATTGCAGAACGCTGCGGCCTTAGGGAGATGGGGGTGCCATTCAGAATGAATGCAATTCAGCCTGTGATTGGACAGTGAAGGTGCAGCAGCAGACTGATTGGCAGATCCCCCTGTTCAACTGACTCTCTCCCCTTGTCAGTAAACACCTGATTGTTGCATTTAAATGCATTATCAGTTTTATACTGACCTGCAGTTCAGATTTAATCCTAAAATGTACCGCTTAACCTGAATCTATACAATCCTAATTTGTCCAGATAATTGCTTCCCACTGTCATGGCCAGGAGCAGTGCTGGGACAAGGTCCTCCAGAGCCCAGGGTGAACATGCCAAACTGCACCCCCCTCCCCAAGATGTATGAGCATTATGTGTCAGCAAAAATCCCCCCCCCCCCAAACTAGTAATCTGCATACTTACCCCCTAAGCATAAATTCCCCCTCCTCCCCATACAAATCTGTCCTCCTGCTGAAATCCCCCCTTTCGGCTTGAATCTTTGCCTCCCTCCATCCCCCAAATCCCCCTAGCTCAAATGCCAACCCCCCAAAACATTCACCCCTCTTAGCACAAACCCCTAAAACTTCCCCTCCTAGTACACATCTTCTCCCCCTCCACACTTCAAATCCCCCCTCCTAGCACAAATATGTTTCCCTTATCCCCCCTCAACACAATCCCCCCCTAAATCACCACTCTTAGCACCCTTCCCTCCATATTTCTCCTCTTAGAACTATATTTACCCCCTTCCAACACAAATCCCCCCTCCCTCCAATTTCCCTGTGGCGCCCCCCAACCTCACATGACACCACAGTGCCCAGGGCAGCCGCCCCTCCTGTCCACCCCCTTGTCCCAGCCCTGACCACGAGGCTGTGCCATCTTTATATTAGCCTCATATATACACTCACCAGCCGCTCTATTAGGTACGCCTGTTCAATTGCTTGGTAACACAAATTGCTAGTCAGCCAATCACAGGAGCAGCAAATCAATGCATTTAGGCATCTAGACACGGTGAAGACGGCTTGAAGTTCAAACTGAGTATCAGAATGGGAAAGAAAGGGGATTTTAGTGACTTTGAAGGTGGCATGGTTGTTGGTGCCAGACGGGCTGGTCTGAGCATTTCAAAAACTGCTGATCTGCCGGGATTTTCACGCACAACCATCTCTCGGTTTACAGAGAATGGTCCGAAAAAGAGAAAATATCCAGTGAGCGGCAGTTGTGTGGATGAAAAGGCCTTGTTGATGTCAGAGATCAGAGGAGAATGGGCAGACTGGTTGGAGATGATAGAAAGGCAACAATAACAAATACCCATTTGTTGCAACCAAGGTATGCAGAATACCACACCGGGTGCCCCTCCTGCCAGCTAAGAACAGGAAACTGAGGCTACAATTTGCACAGTCTCACCAAAATTGGACAATAGAACATAGGAAAAATCGTTGCCTGGTCTGATGAGTCTAGATTTCATCTGCGACATTCAGATGGTAGGGTCAGAATTTGGTGTAAACAACACAAAAGCATGGATCCATCCTACCTTGTATCACTGGTGGTGGTGGTGGTGGTGGTGTAATGGTGTGGGGGATATTTTCTTGGCACACTTTGGGCCCCTTATTACCAATTGAGCATTGTTTAAACATCACGGCCTACCCGAGTATTGTTACTGACCATGTCTACCCCTTTATGACTACAGTGTACCCATCTTCTGATGGCTCCTTCCAGCAGGATAATGTACCATGTCACAAAGCTCCAATCATCTCACCACTGGACAATGAGGTCACTGTACTCCAAT
>CM053035.1:196209044-196428002 GCA_028564925.1 Lithobates sylvaticus
AGCAATATCCCCTGCTGCTTTGACATACCCCCACAATAGTGCCCTCTGCCCCCCCATCCCCATAGCAGTGCCAGCTGCTGTTTTGACACCCCCACCCATGACATTCACCCCACAATAGTGCCCTCTGGCCCCCATCCCCATAGCAATGTCCCCTGCTGCTTTGATATCCCCCAAACAATAGTGCCCGGTGCCCCTCATCCCCATAGCAATGTCCTCTGCTGCTTTGACAATCACCCCCCCAAACAATAGTGCCCTCTGCCCCCAATCCCCATAGTAATGTCCTCTGCTCCTTTTGATATCACCCCCCCCCCCCCCCAACACACACAATAGTGCCCTCTGTCCCTCCATCCCCATAGCAATATTCCCTGTTCCTATGACATCCCACCCCCCACAATAGTGCCCTGTGCCCCCCCCCATCCCCATAGCAATGTCCTCTGCTGCTTCGACCCCCCCCCCCCACAATAGTGCCCTCTGCCCCCATAGCAATGTCTTCTGCTCCTTTAACATCCCCCCAACGTGTCATCTGCCCTCTTTACCTCACCCCCTTCCCACACACACACATATACATACAGTAGTAAAAAAAAATGCTTACTTCTCCTACCTATATAGGTGTACACAGGAGCCTGCACATCTCTGGACAGGGGGCGGGACCACAAGCTGCCGGCGTTAACTTTGTATAATACCAATCTGGTGATTAGTTGCTAGCACTGGCCCATCTTCTGGCAACCAATCATCTGCCAGTTAATTTGGCTAGCTCCCGCCGCCCATCCAGAGATGTGTAGGTGACCGATGCGGCGGCATCCACAGGATGCGCCGCCATTTTTTGCCATTGGTGGTTCGCCGCTAGGAGGACCCTTGCTCCTACAGGCACTAGCACACCGGGCTTTACTACCACGTCAGTCCCTCTTTTTAGCTGTTCCCCTCGTAGCAGCCAGCCCACCTAATGGAGGTCACATTGGTCGGACAGACGTTGGTCTTACGACAACAATCAGCACAGCCGAGATCATCACGAGGCAGGTCTAATCCAGTGCCGTCATGTCTTCCCCGCGGACTGCTCCAGCTATCCCTACAGCAACAGTTCAATGTTTACTGCTCATTCGGTTCCAGGAAGTTCAACAGCAGCGGACCGCACTCTCCTGTTTAACCTTGTCCTTTCGTTGAACAGATGCCAGGAGCCCTACCCATCTCTTCAGCCTCTATCCCGGATTGGTCACACTGACCATGGACTAGCCCCACGTTATGCAAGTCAGCTACTACTTCATCAACGCTTGCTCGCCCGCAACACCTTCGGGCCTGCCAGACGCCTGGGGGCTTTGATAAGTTCCGCCCAACGCCCGAGAGTCATCCAAGCGTCGATCAGATTCTGGCGTTTATCGCTTATAGCATGCTCACCTGGCAACTTTATACACAGCGCGAAACGTCAGTACGTGCCGGGGTGCACACACTGTCACTTCGAGACCCCGCTAGGCCTTCAGTGTTCTCCCTTCCAAGCAGTGAGGCACTACTGCCTTGGATCAGAAAGCTCAGCCGCCAGTCAGCCCGAAGCGCTGCCTATCACTGTGGAAGGTCTTAAGGATGTCTGACGTCCTGGATAGTCCCCCCTATGCTCCTCCCACACCGTCTTGCAGGCTGCGATACACATGGCGTTTATGTTCCTACGGCCCAGCGAGTTACTCGCAGCCACCCAGCCGGTCCAGTCTAGCATGAAGTAATCTCTGCCGCCACCAGGACACTCTACGTCTTCACTTGGACGCGCATTCTAAGTCTCCAGCAGCGAGGTTCCGGATATATAATCACCGTGCAGGACCACTGGAGGAGGGGGGACTGGGGGTTGTGCCCCAGGGGGGGGGGGGGGGGGGTTGCAGCGCGTTCAAGCACGCTCGACGGCACGGCATCGACCGCCCAGGGTCCAGTCCGCTTACCTTCCAGTTAAACCCCTCAACTCTCGCAGTCGTGGTACATGTCCGTGACCTTCTCAGTAATCTCAATTGACCAGACCAATACTCCGGCATTCTTTCCGGATCGGGGGCGGCCACGTCGGCCCAAGATAGGGGTTCTCGGATCAGGAGTCGAGAAACTAGGTCGTGAAGTCGGCCTGACTTTTCGCTACATACCTAACCCACAGTTTGGGAGAGGGCTAAGGCTTTGCCCAACTACCAGTCACATTACCTATAAAAATTATTATCCCTCCTGAAGGTTTTTGCCCTTATTTTGGGGTACCATACGGTAGACCAAGCACACTTTAGTCTATTTCCATGTTGGTGAATTTGGCTAGCTCCCGCCGCCCATCCAGAGATGTGTAGTCTCCCGGGAGGAAGGTCAAGCGAGGAGGCTGGGCCAAGGACTGGCGCCCAAGCAGTGGGGGTTGGCAAAAGCAGAGAAGTGTTCCCGATCGACCCGACACCCGCTCAACAGGTCGATCGGGATCAACAGGTTGCTGACCCTCGCACTAATGTATCATGAGTTGTAAATAGTAGTAATATTTATCAGGGGTTCCCTGAGACCAGAAAGTTATTTGAAGGGTTCCGGTGTGTTGAAAAGGTTGAGAAAGGCTATCCTAGAGCAACCAATTAGAATCAATTTTTTATAGGTGTAAATTCAACATTGCATTTGCATTCCGATTGGCTGCTATGGGTCACTGCATCTAAGAGCTACCACTAAATTAAAGTCCTTTGGTTGACCAAGGCCACTGACCTCAGATCTCGGTGACACCCTCCATTCTATTACACAATTCAAGTGATATATTCCCTAATCTTTTGTAATTCCAAACATTGTGTCAGTGATATTTGTTTCTGTACTCTTCCACAATTTTGAGATTATTTCAGAAAAACCTCCTGAAATTTACAGCCCCCCCCCCCCCCAATCTGAATGAGTATGGGGTACATACACACAAAAAAAGTTAAAATAAATCTTGGGACAGCAGTCATGGCATACATAGGTAAGGATTAAAAAATAAAAAAGCTACATACTCAGTAAGTGATCAGCTGCTGATCATGCTTAAAAAAATTAGGTTTTATTATCACTATAACCTTAATCAAGCCTTTATCAACTCCTTCCTCCCCTTCTCCTTTTAGCTATTGTAGCGCTGACATTCTTGTCTATTGATGTGGTTATGCATACTTTAATGTGAGGTTAATGGACATTGCTATGGTTCCGTATCTAGAGCCATCTAGTGACCAAATACGGGTAATGCACTTGTATATATTTACCTCGGAACAACCTAAAAGACTTATACAGGAAGTGACTGTTTTGATTCAGAAGGTTGACCTTGTTACCCAGAAGTCTGTGTGACCTACCCATGAACACTCTCATGCAGTGCATGCTGGGTAGGAGATAAAAAGAACACGAGCGGCCATTTTAGGTCTCTTTGGATCACGTTGCCTGCCTGTGCGGATCTGTGAGGAGGCTTTCCGGAGACAGCGTCATACAGCCACTTCGGAGCGCAAACCTGCTTGTTAGTGAGGTGACCTGATGAAGCCAGAGAGACGGTGACCAGATTGACAAGGCCCAGAGACACTCATCGGAGTATCGGAGGACCGGATCCATCCTGTGGAGTGGTACAGAGCGTCTGGCCCGGCTGACACAGAAGCAAGCTACAGTCACCGGACCAAGGTTATCAGACGGAACTCTGATCCAGTTGGTGAGCGGGTTAGGGCCCACTGTTTATTAACTTTTACATGCAGTTAGACTCACATACAATTCTCGCTGGAATCTGTAGTTTCATGGAGGAGTAACAGAGCAATTGACACTGAGGGGGCTTGAGGCCTATCTACTCTGGTGCCTCAAGCGTTGTAAATTAGTTATTGGAGTTACACCAGGAGCACTTCAACTTAACTTCCCACAGACTTTGAATTGCAAATTACAAAGAAGTGACTTTAGATAGCGAAGAAAGAAGATTCACGGACTGAGTATTATAAGTGAGATCTCACGTATTGCCTTTAAAGTAGGGGGAGCTCCCAGGTATAAATACAATTGTATATATTGTTTTATATATTGTCTCAAATTGTTCTTATTGAAATGATTGTGCTGTCGTCCTATGTTGGGATGACAGCACAATTTCTGTAACCACCTGTTTGAATATTTTTCAGTAAAAATATCTCTGGTTAAGTGTCCAGTTGTGTGGCGTACTGTTTTCCCCCACCAGGTGGAGCCAGTGGATCCTGAGGGTACAATACAGGTACTTTGCATTGCTTTATATTGTATTGCACTACATTGCACCACAGCTGTGCCAAGGGGATTGAGCCAAGTTAGTGGGGTTTCTTGGTAGAGTGCAGGCCCAATTCAAACCAGCAGCTCCTTCGGGGGTCAGTGCTACACTATTATTGATTTTTTGATTTATTTTTTTATTTTTTATCAGCAATATATTTTTATTTTTTCATTTTTATTTGTGTTCAACTTTTTTCAGTGTTGTGTAACAAGAAAAAATGAAAAAAGAAATGCATTTTTTTTCATTTGCAAATCATTTTGACATGCTTTGTACCAAAAGTTTTAGTGTCATTTTAAATAGGACAAATTATAGAATAAAATGTATACTTTTTATTTACAGTAAAAAATAATTTTTTTCCCCTCTGTCTAAAGAATCCAAAGAACAAAACCTTTTTTGCAAAACGATATTGAGAAAAGAAATCCTAGTTTTCCCCCAGTAAGCACTGTATGTATTACTTTGTTACCTGAAAGTTATGACAAATGGCAGATTCTTTGATGAACAAAGGTTAAATAATAATAATACAGGTGTAAATAAATTATAAAGAAATTATAATCAATGACCTGGTCTCATAGTTTTTACGAATGCCAATTAGGGTGGCACAGACCGTAGAGGCACGATATTACAGGTTTTCCATGGAGCTTCACCAATCCTGCTGTAATCTACTTACTGAAAACAGCTGCGCTTTTCCTGGCTGCGGCATTATTCTCTGCTACAATCCCCGGACGCCATACTGAACAGACAGAACCAGCGACAGCCAAGAGCCGTCTCAATCTGCTCAAAATATTTTCATATTTTTTTTCTACTTTTCTGCATGTTGACTGACAAACATTCCCCACTCAGTTGGCAGCCGAGTTTGGCGACTCTGTTACCCCTCGGAGGAGCTGTCTGTGATGAATGTTGCCAGGCTGGCGAATACCACAGATCAGGCGCGTAAAAAATAAGATTAAAATATTTTACGCGTTCTGCTCTTCAGCCACCATCCTAGCTACCAGAGAGGCAAATCTGTCCGATAAAATGTATTTATTCTTCAAACAATACTCCCTTTGGTCCTTCCCCCGACAAGTTGTGTTTTTGTTATGCGAGTTCCAGGATTGATAAAAATGCTGCGGATGTGTGAGTACCGGGTGTGTTCAGGGACCTGCACCCACCCACATGTTATATTACGGCACAGCGACTGTGCCCGTGCAGCCATGTGTCCCAATAGAAAAGAATGAGATGTGGGCATGGGAAAGCACGCAACAGCGGTGCATCCCTGTGCCGGTAAAAAAACGGCCCTGCACCAGTCCTTGATAGCACAATAATTCAGGTGCGCCATTTCACTGTCGGCCCACCCTTGGAGCATGAGCCAGGCCAGCTCATTGATGTATGAATACCATAGTATACCAACATCATCTAACAGTTCTTGATACTGTAATCATGGGCGTCCGCAGAACTTTTTTCAAGGGGGGGGGGCATCATTTTAGGGTCACCCATGCACCGCCCCTTTTTGACAATGTCATTATCACATTATTATGGTCAGAGACTGCAGACATAGTACAGTCCCTAGGATAAGTGATGGATAATGGCCAACAGGCCCTCTTACCAGACCCAGCGAAACTACAGCAGTGATCCCTCCGGCTGGACGATCGCTCACTCTGGGTTTCCCGGGGGCGACTCTGGTCAGTAGTGTAGCATGTCTGTACCCTGGTAGTGGCTCAGTCATTCTCTCTCTGGTGGTGTTGGGCAGCGTGGCGCTCTCTGGTGGCGCTGGGCAGCGTGGTGCTCTCTGGCGCTGAGCAGCGTGGCGCTCTCTCTGGCGCTGAGCAGCGTGGCGCTCTCTCTGGCGCTGAGCAGCGTGGCGCTCTCTCTGGCGCTGAGCAGCGTGGCGCTCTCTCTGGCGCTGAGCAGCGTGGCGCTCTCTCTCTGGCGCTGAGCAGCGTGGCTCTCTCTCTCTGGCGCTGAGCAGCGTGGCTCTCTCTCTCTGGCGCTGAGCAGCGTGGCTCTCTCTCTCTGGCGCTGAGCAGCGTGGCTCTCTCTCTCTGGCACTGAGCAGCGTGGCTCTCTCTCTCTCTGGCACTGAGCAGCGTGGCTCTCTCTCTCTGGCTTCCGCCCAGCACACTCATTCTTTGTCCTGTAGAACTTTCTCCCTCAGCTTTTTTCCAGGCTGCAGTCTCTCAATCTCTCTCTTGATCGAGCTGTAGCCTCCTCCCTGTGGAAAATGGGGCAGCCAATCTTTGGGACTACATGTCCCACGCTGCTCTCCTCTCCTAGTCTCCTTTGATTGGCCCTCAATTATGGCCAATAGGGAAGGAACGGAGCGGGCAGGAAGCTGGTCGGGGAACCTGGTGAGAGCCGCCGTCTCTTCTCCCTGACAGGAGAAAGGGGGGGGGGCGAGCGGGGGAAACCTCTGATAGCCCGCAGCTCGCCATTCTTCCGTCACAGCACCGCCGAGTTCTCTGCTGGACTAAGCAAGGAAAAGAGCCGAAGTCGCACTACACCGATTGGGGGGCTTAACAGCTTCTTGATGGTGTCACCCCACTGGCGGGTGGCACCCAGGTGGGGGCTGCCCGTACCCCGATAGCGACGCAACTGTGCTGAATTTAAGAACCAATCCCTGATTCCAAGGGGGGGCACTTGACCCCACTTTCCCCTACCTGCGGACACCCATGACTGTAATGCTTCCTTGTGACCCCTGCGCCGGTCCATTCCCTGATAATACCCAGATGTTGGCTGTACTGTTGTACGTTTGTATTGTCTGTGTGTTTGTTACGAAAAATAAAAAGGATTTAAAAAAAATATATAAAAATGGCCCTGCACATCCGAATGGACCAACCTAATTTATGGTTCCATTAAATAGATACACAGTGCCTTGAAAAAGTATCCATACCCTTTGAAATATTCCACAATTTGTCATGTTACAACTAAAAACTTAAATGTATTTTATTGGGATTTTATGTGATAGACCAACACAGTTAGCACATAATTGTGAAGTGGAAGGAAAACGATAAATGATTTTACAAATATTTTACAAATAAATATGTGAAAAGTGTGGCGCTATACCCCTAACTAAAATCTAGTGGAACCAATTGCCTTCAGAAGTCACGTTATTAGTAAATAGAGTCCACCTGTGTTTAATTTAATCTCAGTATAAATACAGCTGTTCTGTGAAGCCCTCAGAAGTTTGTTAGAGAACCTTAGTGAACATACAGCATCACGAAGGCCAAGGAACACTTTAGATGGGTCAGGGATAAAGTTTAAAATAGGGTTAGGTTTTAAAAAAATATCCCAAGCTTTGAACATCTCACGGAGCTCTGTTCAATCCATCATCTGAAAATGGAGAGTATGGCACAACTGCAAACCTACCAAGACATGGCCGTCCACCTAAACTGACAGGCCGGGCAAGGAGAGCATTCATCACAGAAGAGCCAAGAGGTCCATGGTAAGGCCCCTTTCACACATGCGGACCGTATGTCCGTTTTTCATCCATCCGTTTTTGGATGAAAAACGGACATACATGCATGTCTATGGGGTAGCGGGTGTCAGCGGATGAGCATCCGCTGACACCCGCTATTGTCCGCCTCCGCTATTGTCCGATTCTGCAGACGGAGGAAAATCCTATTTTTTCATCCGTCTGCAGAGCGGATCGGATGAACACGGACAGACGGTCTGTGTTCATCCGATCCTCCATAGGGGAGAGCGGAGATCTGACAGGGCGGTCCCTGCACAGTGTGCAGGGACCGCCCTGTCATCAGCCGGCTCAGCGGGGATCAGCTGTGCGATCCCCGCTGAGCAGCGGATCTTCACGGGGCGGATCATTACGGATCCGCCCTGTGTGAAAGGACCCCAACTCTGGAGGAGCTGCAGAGATCCACAGCTCAGGTGGGAGAATCTGTCCACAGGACAACTATTAGTCGTGTTCTCCACAAATCTGCCCTTTATGGAAGAGTGACAAGAAGAAAGACATTGTTGAAAGAAAGCCATAAGAAGTCCTGTTTGCAGTTTATGAGAAGCCATGTGAGGGACACAGCAAACATGTGGAAGAAGGTGCTCTGGTCACATGAGACCAAAATTGAACTTTTTGGCCTAAAAGCAAAACGTTATGTGTGGGGGAAAACTAACACTGCACATCACCCCGAACACACCATCCCCACCGTGAAACATTTTGTGGGGATGTTTTTCTTCAGCAGGCACAAGGAAGCTGGTCAGAGTTGATAGAAAGATGGATGGAACTAAATACAGAGCGATTCCGCCAGCAAAAGTCCGATGCAAGCTTTCGGTCGGAAATTCTGTCTGTGTGTATTCTCCATCGGACTTTTGCTGGCGGAATTCCCGCCAGCAAAAGATTGAGAGCAGGTCGGTCGGAAAAAGTTCCAATCGGAAAGTCCGATCGTCTGTACCAATTCTGACACGCAAAATGCCTACGCATACTCTGAAACAATTCAACGCATGCTCTGAAGCATTGAACTTAATTTTCTCGGCTCGCCGTAGTGTTGTACGTCACTACGTTCTTGACGGTCGAAAGTTCAGAGAAGTTTGTGTGACCGTGTGTGTGCGCAAGCCAAGCTTGAGCGGAATTCCGTCGGAAAAAACATCCAAGTTAACTACACCTACGCCTGTTGCTAAGCATGGGCGTCCGCAGGTAGGGGCAAGGGGGGTCAAGTGCCCCCCCCCCCCCCCTGGAATCAGGGATCGGATCTTAAATTCAGCCCAGTTGCATCTCTATCGAGGTGCCGCACACTACATCAGTGTAGTGTGACTTTGGGCTCTTTTCCCTGCTCAGTCCAGCAGAGAACTTGGCGGTGCTGTGACGGGAGAAAGGCGAGCTGCGGGCTATCAGAGGTTTCACCCGCTCGCCCCACCCATTCTCCTGTCAGGAAGAAGAGACGGTTCCCCGCCCAGCTTCCTGCCCGCTCCAGTCCTTCCCTATTGGCCATAACTGAGGGACAATCAAAGGCGACTAGGAGAGGCAATATTCATGGGACATGTAGTCCCAAAAGATTGGCGGTCCCATTTTCCATAGGGAGGAGGCTACAGCTCGATCAAGAGAGAGATTGAGAGACTGCAGCCTGGAAAAAAGCTGAGGAAGAGAGTTCTACAGGACAAAGAACAAGGAGTGTGCTGGGCAGGAGCCAGAGAGAGAGTCACACTGTCCAGTGCCACCAGAGAGTCACGCTGCCCAGCGCCACCAGAGAGAGAAAGACTGAGCCACTACCAGGGTACAGACATGCTACACTACTGAACAGTGTCACCCCCGGGGAACCCAAAGTGAACGATCGTCCAGCCGGAGTGATCACTGCTGTAGTTTCGCTGGGTCTGGTAAGAGGGCCTGTTGGCCATTATCCATTACTTATCCTAGGGACTGTAATACGTCTGCAGACTCATACCATAATAATGTGATAATGACATTGTCGAAAAGGGGCGGTGCATGGGTGACCCTAAAATGATGCCCCCCCCCCTGAAAAAAGTTCTGCGGACGCCCATGATGCTAAGGCCTGGAAGGCACTTATCAATGAAGCCCTACCTCTGTATACAGCCACATATAACAATGGGGGAATACCTAACAAATCTGAAAAGGTGTGGGGTGGGTGGACAAACAGTGTATCTACAGTGGCTGAATAATTAGGTATGACTCCTAGTAGTAGCAATAACTTATACATATAACGTTAATACGGTTATAGTGGGGTTTGGTTTTGAGATCCCCTAGATGAAAGTTGGTTACTTATGAACTGAATTCAGGGTCTACCAATTGAATATGTTTGGATCCATCAATTACTATTAGATCTGGAAGCCAGTTGAGGTCCCATTACATGAATATGACGAGTCTGTAAATGTGTTGAAGAAGCTCTGTTATTATAGATGTATGGAGCTATGCTACTGGCCTAGTGCTGAAGTATTGTATGTTGAGTGTTATGTATCGTCTGGATTCGGGTTAATCTTAAATGCAGTCTCTTTTTTTTTGTTTTTTTTGTATTATGTAAAACTAAAATAAAAATAATTTTCCAAAAGAAATCCCCAAGTTTTAGGTTGTCATCAGAAATGTCATAGAGGGTAAATCTTCCAATTGGGACACTAGTTCTGTTGACCTGGGAGTCCCCAAGGAATTCCCTTAAAAGAAAAGTATGGGGTTGGGCTTTTTTTAAGATTAATACTTACCTAGGTGGGTGCACCATGGATCCAATGCCGCATCTGTCCCCCAGCGCCTCTGCACTGAGAACCGACATTGCG
This sequence comes from Lithobates sylvaticus, assembly GCA_028564925.1. Taxonomy (NCBI): domain Eukaryota; kingdom Metazoa; phylum Chordata; class Amphibia; order Anura; family Ranidae; genus Lithobates; species Lithobates sylvaticus. Next base: position 196,219,456 of record CM053035.1, read on the forward strand.
GTTCTGACAGGTCCCTGAGCAGAGAGCTGCAGACTAAGTCACAGCTCTCTGCTCTGCCCTCTCCTCGCTCATTGGAGCGCTGGTCTGTGGAGGGGGCGGGGCAGCCGGCTGAATCTCTCAGTGGCTTGCTGAGAGGCCGAGCCGACTGTCGGTTCAGGCACCTGGCGGATCCAGACTCCATTGTCGTGATGATGCAGAGCCTGGACCGGCTCTGTGACTTCAGCCCGTTCTCTGCTGAAAACGGGTCACTGGAGTGCAAAACGAACTGCACTTTTGTGCTCCGTAGGAAAAGTACAGCCAAACGAGCTTTGACTGTACCTTTCCTTTAATTTGCAGCGATTTCCTCAGAGAGAGAGAGAGAGAAAGACAAAGAAAGAGAGAGATAAAGAACGTTCAGACGAAACGTACTTCGGGGTGGGGCGGAGCTTGTGCTGACGTCATTCACGTCTGCTGGAGCCAGAACCGCTGGCATTTTACACTGCTAAATGGAGTAGTTTTGCACAATTTTTATTCAATAAACATCAGCGATACTGCACCATTGGTTGCTTTACATGTTTCTTTGCCGAGCTTCCATTGAGGAGGACCGGAGGGAGATCACAATGGAAGCATCAGTGGGAGTGACGCATGGTTCCCTATGTTTTATGATGCATCACCTAAGACCCACTCAGCTTCATGCTCCGTTTGATCTCCTATAATTTGGGGTCACTCATACTGGTAAGAGGCTGTGTGTAATGAGGTGGAAGGCCTACTGGCGATACGGTATTTCATCACCTGTCAAAGGATGTTGGATATTATGTTCTATTAATAATTTATGGACATTTTATGTATTAGGTTTGTCACATTTATATATAATTTATGGACAGTTTATTGATTCACTCTATCACTTGGGATGATTATTTGATTAAAGTTGATTAAAGTTGATTTTGATTTATGAATTGGTGTATACAGCGCAACAGGTCTGACACACACACATATATTTATATATATATATATATATATATATATATATATATATATATATATATATATATATATATATATATCGCTGATTAGAAACAGGAGGAGTTATTATTCTATTGACTAGTGTACATAATAAAAACTATGGCCGTTCCTTTTTTTTTTTTTTAACAATACCTAGCTCATTATCCATACATAGACATTTGTAATAGCAAACGAATTGTAAGGACTTTTTATTAGGCCCAAGAAAGGGATACGCTGTCTTCCTAAAACAGGAACGGTAAGGGGCTGCGCTCATTGTCGCCATCTCATAGAAAGGCAGAGCTGTATTGTGTCTGCCGACAATACAGAACAAGAGGAAGACAAAGGAAGCAGCAAAAGGTTACGCAGAGATTAATGCGCCCAATCTCCATCAGATTACAATGTCACTGCTGGTATCAACAACGCAGCCACAAAAGGGCCAGTTAACGAGATTACGGAGGATCATCTCCCCAGAGGGACAATCCTTTGTCAGAGACAATAAGCTAATTATTTCCAAATCCCGCATAGATTATATCAAGCGCCGGCTGCTGGGATTCAGGACGCAAACTGCAGATCGCAGCTATAGAATGCAACCATTGTTTTATAATTAATATATATATATATATATATATATATATATATATATATATATATATATATATATATATATATATATATATATATATATATATATACACACACACATACACACACACACACACACATACATACAGTATCTCACAAAAGTGAGTACACCCCTCACATTTTTGTAAATATTTTCTTCTATCTTTTCATGTGACAACACTGAAGAAATTACACTTGTCTACAATGTAAAGTAGTGAGTGTACAGCTTGTATAACGGTGTAAATGTGCTGTCCCCTCAAAATAACTCAACACACAGCCATTAATGTCTAAACCGATGGCCACCAAAGTGAATAAAAAAAGTCTTTTTTTTTTTTGTGAGTACGTTTTTTTTTCAATATTAAAAACGCTTATGCCAATATTACACTATGGGAGGTTCCCTTCTTTCCATTTCTGGGTGACATCTGATTGAATTTTGTCAATATCCTATTTCTGGTCTACCAACCGTAGTGTGTTCCTGTGGTTTGGCGCCCTCTGAGCTGTTTGCCCCGGACCATCTAGGATAAAGGCCCTGGCTGGGTGTTTTTGGTCTACTTGTCTTCAGAAAACTGTTTGCCGCCTTTCTTGTGCATCATTTTTAGAAGAGGCTTCCTTCTGAGACGACAGCCATGCAGACCACTTTGACGAAGTGAGCGGCATATGGTCTGATCACTGACAGACTGACCCCCCACCCCTTCAACCTCTGCAGCAATGCTGGCAGCACTCCTACATCTATTTCCCAAAGACCACCTCTGGATATGACACTGAGCACATGCCCACAACTTCTTTGGTCGACCGTGGCGAGGCCTGTTCTGAGTGGAACCTGTCCAGTTAAACCACTGTATGGTCTTGGCCACCATGCTGCAGATCAGTTTCAGGGTCTTGGCAATCTTCGTTCTTCAAGCCTATAAGTACACCCGTGTACCCTCCAGTTGGACTCTGAACACCAAGCCCTCATAAGGAGATGGAGGGGGTTAAAAGAGATGTTCACTCAGTCCCTTACCACCAGATTGTCAGTGGGTGAGTCCTCTATGGCAACCCTAAGCCAGAGCGTTTCGGCCTTGGAATCCCTCCAGAGCACTCACGTTGATGCCGCGTTGGCCCTCCAGCTCCATGTCGAGGACATGGAGGGCAGGAGCAGACGGAACAACCTGTGTCTACGGAGTCTGCCTGAAGCGACGGGACCTGAAGACCTTGCAGAATCAGCAGCTGCTATCTTCCAGAAGGTTTCCGACTATACCCTCCCTAACCGAGTGGAGTTTGACAGGATCCACAGAGCTCTGGGTCCCCGCTCCACTGACCCTGCCAGATCGAGGGACGTGATTTGCAGGCTGCACAGATATACACTTAAGGAGACTATACTGTGGAAGGCATGGGAGTATGGCGACCCAGAGTTTGACGGTGCCCATATCAGGATACTCCCTGACCTGTCCAGGGCCGCCCTACAGCGCCATGCTTCGCCCCGGTCCTGGAGATTGCCCGCCGGTCAAACATCACCTACAGATGGGGGTTCCCCTTCTCAGCCACCTTCCGCAGGGACCGGCGTTCCTTTACCCTGCGCTCACCTGGAGACCTGCCTGCACTATTCCAGTTTATGGAGACGGACCCCGTTCCGGTCCAGGACTGGCTGATATTCCTTCCCCGGACAGCGGGACGCTGGGGTCAGGGGACAACCTGGCGGTCTTCTTAATCTTGGCCACAGAGAACACGACGACGATCCGGAGCGCCCTCGGCGGAGGGTCCCCGTGAGTCCTGCTCACTGAAGACTACATGATGATGCTGCTCTCCCTCGGAACTCTTGACAAGCGATGCCCTCTCCCAGCTCTCAGGGCTGGGAATGTGTCAGCGTCTCACCGTTTCTTTACAATACTCCCTGTGCAGGTAATCATACCTACCCTTTGCCTTCTGTGCCCGCTCAGTTAGACTGCATAGTTGTTTCTTTGTTTTGCTGACTCCCCCCCCCCCCCACAGAAAACGAATGCCCTCAGATGCAGTATAGGATACACCTACTCAGAACACTGCTCTGTTTGCCCCCTTCCTGATACACAGTCTGTGGGAACTGCATCGGTTCATGAGACACACAAAGGGACATTGGTTTGCACTTATGCGGTCTACATCCCTTACACGAAATACAGGGTCTTTTTTTTTTTTTTAATACCTTGTGAAGGTCTGAGCGCCTTAACGTTTGAGTTCCACGTTTCTGCTGTGTTACAGCCCACGACACTACGTGATGTTGTGGATAAGTGTATGCATGTCCGCCGAGGACTGAATACAGCTGACGATGTCCCACTCTTAAAATGCAGCCTGGCGGACTCTAGATAATGCAACTACAGCACTTGCTGCACGGGTAAGGCACAATCAATCAGGACTTTGGGTCAAAGGTCACTCTGTAGCATTGGAAATATAGTTTAATAGGCTCAATTTACATGTATTTTGTAAATGCTGTAGACCGTGCTCTATCTACATCGACAACACCCTTTATACTTACTATATAAGCTTTTGCTCTTATTACTGTCTTATCTAAATTGTAAAATTACATTTATCATGCATCCTGCCTCTCTCACAGGGCTGGGTCAAGAAACTTTGGCATCAACATTGTTTTATACTACTGCAGGGATAGGTCTAGCGCTGTCTACTGTTCTGTTTTGGGGAGCAGGAGAGGGAGGGTATATAAAGGATGAGCAGAGTTCCCCGTGTTTCTTGCTCTCCTTGGTGTTTATAGCCTCCGTTTTACGTGGGCAGTGGAGACTTCCCGGGGCTCCATCGGGGCTTCGGATAAAGGAGGTTCAGTGGAGTCAGGACAGGAGATACCTTGCCACTTTAGAGGGGGAGACACACAGATTACGAATTGCACAGGATTGGTGGAATGATTCGCAGGGGAGGTCCTCTTTTTGATGACACAAGGTTCACCTGTGCCTTGATCCCTATTAGAAATCTTTATAAGCTCGCTGGGTGTCTGATATATCCCAAGTGCGCAGTTAGGTCCTCTGGCGTGATGGGACCACCCTGTCTGGATAATGGATAGGGGGATAAATCCATGCTGTCTTGGGTGACTTTCATAACTTGCAGTTCTAACAATGAGGGAATGTTCTTTTGTTGCTTATGTTATACGGATACACTGTTATGCTTTCCGTTAATGTAATGTTATTTCATGCCGGGTTGGCTGGGTGGGGACAAACCCTGTTGGTTTCTGTCTACCCCCTCCCCCACTTAGGTTGGTGCACTTCCCAAGTGACAAAGTTGGCTGAAGTGTGCTGCTGGCAATATTTTGGCGCTATAGCTTCAAGGGCCTATGTACCTATCTACGCGACCCTCTGAACCGAACTACTACATTTTTTCTGTTATAGTAGTTTTTTTTGTTTTCCTCACTTCTACTTCATCTATACTGATTTCAATGTTGTGACCTTCTCTCCCTCCTCTCTCCCTCGTCCTCTCCTTTTGTTGGTCAATCTCTGCTCCTTACCCTGGGATGGATACTGTTAAGATACTTTCGCTCAATGCCAAAGGACGAAATATCCCCAAAAAGAGACGTATACTCTTAAATAATCTGAAACACTCACGTGCAGATGTGGCGTTTATCCAAGAAACGCACTTCAGAGACAATAAACTTCCCATTTCATAAAATAATGTCTTACCCAGTTACCTACCATTCTACTAATAACCTAGCCAAATTCAAGGGCGTATCCATACTACTATCCAACCGACTCCCGTGGTCTAGCCAGGACATTCTGGCAGACCCGGCAGGACGTTTATGTTCATTAAAGGTTTAATAGGAGAGGTTAAAATTACATTTGCCACTATCTATGCCCCTAATGACCACCAAGATTTCTTTCTCAGCCGCACACTAGACTCTTGGAATTCTCCAAAGGTCAGTTAGTCTTAGGCAGTGACTTCAATGTTCCGTTACTTCCCATGGTGGATACTTCCCATGGTGGATACTTCCCATGGTGGATACTTCCCATGGTGGATACTTCCCATGGTGGATACTTCCCATGGTGGATACTTCCTCCGGCTCGTCCTTCGTTACTCCTGATGTTCGCAAGCGAGTGGCGCAGTCCCTGCACAAGGCCCAACTGATTGACATCTGACCATTTGGGTGAGAAGGATTACACCTTTTACTCACAAACTCTACACGCGCATAGACTATTTTCCTATCCCACACGCGCAGTTACAGGCTGTGCAAAGTTCAGCAATTGGTACAATCACATGGTCAGACCACGCACCCATTGAGTTAATATACAAAATCTCTGAGCTTTCATCTTCCAGGACTAGGTTCTGGAAACTGAACGAAAAACACCTGCTGACCCCTGAGGAAGCACAGGATGTCCAACGAGAATTGTGTCAGTACTTTCAAATCAACAAACAACCTGACTGTGATATAAGGATTACCTTGGAAGCCCACAAGGCAGTTATCAGAGGTGTTCTCATCAAGAAACTTGCATCTCTCCTCCACGACATCCAAGTAGAGGCCCAACATAAACATGCCCTGACCCCAACGCTTGAACAAAACCTCTTTTCCCTTCGCAAGCAGACTACGGACTTATTAAGATACCAAGCCAAGGCTGCCATACAAAGATCCCAAAGACTCAGCTATGAGTCAGGCGATAAATGTGGGAGAATGTTAGCCCACTCGATTAGAGAACAAAAATTGGCTTTATTTATCACCCAAATTATTACACCTCATGGCAAAAAGTGGTGCTTCCTAAACAGATTGCACAAGGCTTTAGGGACTTTTATTCTTTCCTATACAACTTATCAGAACAGTTCCCATCCCAGACTCAAATGGAGGACTATATGGCCTCTTCTCAATTCCCTCCGCTAACCCCTGAAGTTTGAGAAGATTTGGAAACGCCAATAACCTTAGACGAACTTCAGGATGTATTTAGTGTCTCAAAGATAGGCAAAGCTCCAGGCCCCAACGGTTTTTCACTGCAGTACTACAAGAGATTCCTCCCACTTGTGGGTCCTCACATGCTGGAACTGTTCAATAAAGTAGGCGCGAAACACTTTTCCCTAGAGACACCTTAAAAGCCCATGTCTCGGTAATCCCTAAAGAGGGAAAGGCTCCCACTTGCTGTGGCAGTTATAGGCCTCTCTCACTCCTGAACTGCAACCTTAAAATTATTTACAAAGATTATTGCCACTCGAATCGCACAACATCTACAGCCGCTGATTCATCTTGATCAAGTGGGATTCATCCCAACTAGAGAGGCCCACGATAACACACTTAAAGTGTTAAACCTTATCCACACTGCACAGGAGACGCAAACTCCATGCGTTATAATAAGCACAGATGCTGAAAATGCATTAGACCGCATGAACTGGCGCTTCATGTTTGCGTTCTTACGTCATATAGGCCTAGGGGAACACATGCTACAGTGGCTCTCCAAGATCTACTCCCATCCGGCGGCCCAAGTTAAAGCCAACCGGATTCTGTCAGACTCCTTTCCCATCACAAATGGGACAAGACAGGGATGCCCGCTGTTCTTTGTTCTGCCCGTAGAACCTTTTCTCTGTACAATCCGCCGAAACCCAGACATCACTGCAGTTGGAGTAAGAGATGAGCAACATAAAATTTCAGCTTACAAAGATGAATTGCTCTTCTACCTCACTAACCCATCGGTGTCGCTTCCCAACCTTGTCCGCAAATTCGAAAACTATGGCCGACTATCTAACTTACGGATTAACTTCAGCAAATCAGAAGCTATGGGGGTGGGCATTTCTTCTGCGCTGCTACAGACCTTGCAGTTAAACTTTAAGTTCAAGTGGACAGATACAGCTCTGAAATATCTGGGAATCTATAGATCCATTCTAACTTATCTCGGGTCTTCAAACTCAACTTTCCCCCTCTCCTGACCAGAACACATATGTTCTTAGAGACTTGAAATGCAATCTTCTAAAGATGTGTATCCTACCCAAGTATTTACCTTTTTCAAACCCTACCGATCAAGATACCGTCTCAGTACTTTAAACAGGTTCACTCCTTATTCATCAAATTCATATGGGTGCACAGGAGACCGCACACTCCCCGATCCAAACTATCCCTGCCTAAACATAGTGGAGGTATTGCACTTCCTGATGTATTCAAATACTACCAGACTGTGCACCTTGGGTGGCTCATAGACTGGAACCACCATGCAACCGGCAAACTTTGGGTACAAATTGAACAAGCCCACACAAATGTCTTACTGAAGGGGGCACCATGGTGCTACGATAATCTCCCGCCTATCCTAAAACTACACCCCCCGATAAGCCCTACAGTAAGTACCTGTACACAGGTGATTGGAAAATACTGACACTGTGGTACCACACCTCACAGATGTTACATAAATGTTATCCCGAAATGCCTGATCATTGATGGAGATGCCAGGAGGAGGGAGGTACGATGCTACACATTTACTGGTCCTGTCCCAAGATAGCACCATACTGGAGGGAAGTACGGAACATTATTCAAAAATTCACTGACTACAAGATACCCGAAGATCCAGCTTTTTTCTTAGTGCACGTTATGACTATTCCAGCTAAAAAATACAAGAAATCTAGTCTAAGACATCTGTTAAATGCTGATAAGGCATGCATCCCCCTCAAGTGGAAAAACACATCACCCCCTACTGTCGGATGCTGGCTCCATAAAGTGGAAGAGATCAATAAGATGGAAGATCTTACACTTTCAGCACAAAATAAACAAGAAGCGTACTCTGAGTCATGGAGACTGTGGAATATGTTTGTCCTCTCTGAAGAGGGTTTGACCCTGCTCAACCCATGATTGTCGAGCATAGCTATCATAACCGGCCACCCGATAACTTGATATCCACCGCCTACCCACTCCCCTTCCTCTTCCCCTTCTCCCCCCCTCTCTTTTCTTATCCCTTATCTTCTTTCTTTTTGTGTCTAGCTTCAGTTATCTTTTCTCTTTTTCTCTCTCTTTTGCAATTTAGAAAATGGAAAGTGGAAAAGGCGATTCCGGGACTTGTTACTACTGGTTTATCCCTTGGTTGCTACAATACAGGAAATATATTCTCATTGGTTGTACATTGAGTATGTTATGTATGATTTAACTTAATATCCGGATCTCTGTTCTATAAAATTAGATGCATCTGTAATGTTATTGATTACACATGGTTACTGTGGTAACCTGGACTTGCCTCTTGTGGTTTAAATAAAATATTTGAAAACAATGTATACAATAAACTCATAACTGCATTCTATTTTTTTTTTTTTTTTTTTTTTTATATTTGTGTAAAGTTAAGCTATAAGCAGCAAGTGGCATATGAAAAAAAAATGGGCTTGCCTCTACAAAAAGGAGGTTTATAAAAAAAAATTACCATATGCCAATATTTTATACAGTACCTTACAAAAGTGAGTACACCCCTCAGATTTTTGTAAATATTTTATTATAACTTTTCCTGTGAAAACACTGGAGAAATTACACTTTGCTACAATGTAAAGTAGTAAGTGTACAGCTTGTATAACAGTGTAAATTTGCAGTCCCCTCAAAATAACTCAACACACAGCCATTAAATGTCTAAACCACTGGCAACAAAAGTGAGTACACCCCCAAGTGAAAATGTCCAAATTAGGCCCAATTAGCCATTTTCCCTCCACGATGTCATGTGACTCGTCAGTGTTACAAGGTCTCAGGTGTGAATGGGGAGCGCAGAAGAGCTGAAAGAGCATGGAGAAGAAATCTTACCAAGGAAAATCACACAAACTACAAAGGACTCACGGAGAATTATCACAAAGCAATCTTCAAAGCTAAAAAAGATTATTTCTCGAATACCATCTCATCGGACTTAAACTGCCCTCGGGAACTTTTTAAAATAGTCACTCAGTCGATGAACTTGGTATGCTTAGAGCCCCCAGCAAACGAAACCCAAGATTTCTGCAATGAGTTATCAGATTTTTTTAATCGACAAAACATCCGGAAAACAATTCACCAGAAAAAAAAACTGACCTCAGTCAATCAAAGCAAAAAGAAGATATCGACATGAACATCCCACAACCACCGAAATTCTCTCTGACCCCAATTACCACGGACACCACTAAAAACATCATCAAAAACCTTTGAGACAGCACATTACCAATTTACATCATCCCCACAAAACTCCTGAAAGAATGCTCCGACATCTTGGCTCCCACCATAACTCACCTCATAAATCAGTCGTTTAAAGAAGGGATTGTTCCAGGCGCCCTCAAACTTGGCATCGTCAAACCTCTGCTAAAGAAACCCAACCTCGACCCTCAGGACCCTAACCACCGCAGACCGATAACAAGCCTTAACACCATCTCCAAGATTATGGAGAAAGCGGTAGTACAACAGATACAACACCACCTGGACACACACAAACTCCTGGACCCTCTGCAATCAGGCTTCCGCCCGGGCCATGGAGCAGAAACAGCACTCCTCAAGATATGGGACGACGCCCTCGAAGCAGCAGATGATGGATTATCATGCCTCCTGGTACTGTTGAACCTCAGTGCAGCGTTTGATACAGTGGACCACAATACTCTACTCATCCGCCTTGCAGAAGTAGCAGGAGTCACAGATTCAGATCTACAATGGTTCGCATCCTTCTTAGGGAATCCTTCTCAGACAGTGAAACTAGGAGCCTTCACCTCTGAAACCCGGGCAATCTCCTGTGGAGTCCCTCAAGGATCACCCTTGTCGCCAATGCTCTTCAGCATATACATCCGCCCACTCCTCAAAATCAGCAGAACATCAGACCTCTGCTTCCACTTATACGCTGACGACACGCAACTCTACTTTCGTATCACCGGACAAAAAGACCATCATCGGCAACTAGAAAAATGCCTCACTATGATAGACGACTGGATGACCACTAGCTCCCTCAAACTCAACAAATCGAAAACAGAGCTTCTTATCCTACAAAATTCCCGAATCAAGATCCCTTGGACACCACCCACCATCTTTGGACAGACCATCTCCCCAAGGACCAAGAGTCTCGGAGTCATTTTTGACTCAGAAATGTCAATGGATGCACAAATAGGATCAGTAGTCAGCGGCTCTTACCATCTGCTCCGCCTGCTACGCAGACTCATCCCCTTCATTCCAAAGGAGGACAAAGCAGTGGTAGTTGGAACAGTCATTAATTCACGACTTGACTACGCAAACTCCCTCTACATAGGATTACCCCAATATCAACTTGCGCGCTTACAACTCATCCAAAACACGGCGGCAAGGCTGATAACAGGAAAAAAAACCCTGGGAATCCATCTCCCCTTCCCTGAGGAGCCTACATTGGCTAACCGTAAAGAATCGGATCACATTCAAGACCATCTGCCTCACCCACAAACGCACACATGGAGACGCTCCTCAGTACCTACTCGAGAAAAAAAAACACTACACACCCAATCGCAGTCTTCGATCATCTAACCAAAACCTCCTCCTCATTCCCGAATCCTGCTACAAATCAAAGGGAGAACAGAGATTCGCTGTCCAAGGACCATGGCTATGGAACGCTCTACCGACTTACATCCGCATGGAAGAAAACCATCAGGCCTTCAGGAAAAAACTCAAGACCTACCTCTTCTAAGAAGCTTGACAACAAAGCACGAATACAGCGCCTTGAGGCGATTCAGTTTGCATTGTAGCGCTATACAAATTATTAATTCTGTCATTCATTCAGCAGGTTTGTTAAATTTGGTGTTATCGCGCTCACTCTCTCATACTGGTCACTGGAAGTTTAACATAGCACCTCATGGCAAAGAACTCTGAGGATCTGAAAAAAAAAAGAATTGTTGCTCTACATAAAGATGGCCTAGGCTACAAGAAGATTGCCAAGACCCTGAAACTGAGCTGCGGCACGGTGGCCAAGACCATACAGCGGTTTAACAGGACAGGTGCCACTCAAAACAGGCCTTGCCATGGTCAACCAAAGTAGTTGAGTGCACATGCGCAGCGTCATATCCAGAGGTTGTCTTTGGGAAATAGACGTATGAGTGCTGCCAGCATTGCTACAGGGGTTGAAGGGGTGGGGGGGTCAGCCTGTCAGTGCTCAGACCAGACGCCTCACACTGCATCAAATTGGTCTGTATGGCTGTCATCCCAGAAGGAAGCATCTTCTAAAGATGATGCACAAGAAAGCCCGCCAACAGTTTGCTGAAGACAAGCAGACTAAGGACATGAATTATTGAAACCATGTCCTGTGGTCTGATGAGACCAAGATAAACTTATTTGGTTTAGATGGTGTCAAGCGTGTGTGGTGGCAACCAAGTGAGGAGGACAAAGACAAGTGTGTCTTGCCTACAGTCAACCAAGTTGGTGGGAGTGTCATGGTCTGGGGCTGCATGAGTGCTGCTGGCAGTGGGGAGCTACAGTTCATTATGGGAACCATGAATGCCAACATGTACTGTGATATACTGAAGCAGAACATGATCCCCTCCCTTCAGAGACTGGGCCACAGAGCAGTATTCCAATATGATAACGACCCCAAACACACCTCCAAGACGACCACTGCCTTGCTAAATAAGCGGAGGGTAAGGGCTCTTTCACATGGGGCGGATCAGTGCAGATCCGCCCCGTGGATAGCCGCTTGCTCAGCGGGGATCGCCGGAGCGATCTCCGCTGAGCAGGAAGATGACAGGTCCGTCTCTGCACTCTGTGCAGGGACGGACCTGTCAGAGCGCCGCTCTCCCCTATGGGGGATCGGGTGACGACGGACCGCAGAGTCCGTCGTCATCCGATCCGCTCTGCAGACGGATGAAAAAATGGGGTTTTCCTCCGTCTGCAGAAACGGAGCATAGCGGGCACGGACGAGAGCGGGTGTCAGCGGATGCTCATCCGATGACACCCGCTATCCTATAGGGATACATGTATGTCCGTTTTTCATCCGAAAACGGAAGGATGAAAAACGGACATACGGACCGTCCGTGTGAAAGAGCCCTAAAGGTGATGGACTGGCCAAGCATGTCTCCAGACCTAAACCCTATTGAGCATCTGTGGGGGATCCTCAAACAGAAGGTGGAGGAGTGCAAGGTCTCTATCATCCACCAGCTCCGTGATGTTGTCATGGAGGAGGGGAAGAGGACTCCAGTGACAACCTGTGAAGCTCTGGTGACCTACATGCCCAAGAGGGTTAAGGCAGTGCTGGAAAATAATGGTGGCCACACAAAATATTGACACTTTGGGCCCAATTTGGACATTTTCACTTAGGGGTGTACTCACTTTTGTTGCCAGCGGTTTAGACATTAATGGCTGTGTGTTGAGTTACTTTGAGGGACAGCAAATTTAAACTGTTATACAAGCTGTACACTCACTACTTTACATTGTAGCAAAGTGTAATTTCTTCAGTGTTGGCACATGAAAAGATAGAATAAATCATTTACAAAAATGTGAAGGGTGTACTCACTTTTGTGAGATACTGTATATAATATAATGAAATGAACCACATCATATTTACATACAGTATATATACTTTTTTATAAAAAAATAGAATTCTCTTTAACTACTTCCCACCCGGCCACTGTACATATACGGCCGGGTGGGAGCCGTCTACTTCTGATCGGACGTTCCGGAACGTCCTTCAGAAGTAGAGGGATCGGCCGTGTCACCCGGACATGGCGCATCTCGGATCGGCAGGAGGGCTCGGTGATTGGCCCTCCTGATCACATGACGGCCGTGTCGAATCACAGCCGTCATGTAATGTAAACAAACAGCCGGTTGCTAGGCAATCGGCTCTCCTCTCCTCACACGGAAGTCGTCGGTGAGGAGAGGAGAGCGGATTCGCTGCAGCCGGCTGGTGATCACTGAGTATTAGCTGTTTTTTTTACAGCTTTTTACTCACTGATCACCAGTAGTGTCCCCACAGTGTAAACACACATGTCCCCAAAACACACATGTCCCCAAATAATAAAAACACATGTCCCCAAATAATAAAAACACATGTCCCTCACATATGTCCCAGTAAAATAACATGTGCCAATGATTATCTGCACACATATGTCCGTGATCACCTGCACACATCTGTACATGATCATTTGCATACATATGTCCGTGATCACGCGAACCAATTATTATACACTTAACGGAATTTTTTTTACTAAAAACAACATGTAGTAATACATTTTGGTTTAAATTTATGACAAAATTAGATTTTATTGGATTTCTTTTAAAAAAGAAAAAGGAGAAAATATTGTTTTTTTTCAAACTTTCCGCTATGTTTTCGCTTATATCGCAAAAAATAAAAAACGGAGTCGCGAATAAATACCACCAAACTAAAGCTCTATTTGTGCGAACAAAATGATAAAAAATTAATTTGGTTACAGCATTGCATGACCGCGCAATTGTCACTGAAAGTGCGAGAGCGCTGAAAGCTGAAAATTGGTCTGGGCAGGAAGTGTGTTTAAGTGCACAGTAAGCAAGTGGTTAAAAAAGGAATTATACAGCACAGTAAACTTTATGGAGATGGATAAAGAGAGGCCAGACAAAGGATAACATGGATACTCGGAGTCATTGAGGTGTTTACACAATTCTTACACTGGCTCTAGCCATCCTCGAACCTCCATATAGCAGGTCATTAGCGGATGAGCCCAACTCTGCCTGCAACGACTGCATTTCTCCCCCCCGATAGCATCCACGACGACACCTGCGAGATAGGCCACATAAAGAGCGCATTGAATAAGCTTGGCAGCCAGCGCCTGGGAACGGCACGACACAGCCACTGCCATTATATCTCCACATCAAAACATTCTTTGACTTTGAATCCAAAAGAGAAAGGCACAAGATACAGTTTCAGCATTACTCCATGGGGAACATCACACTGAAATGTCACTTCAAGCTTCTCAAACATATTGTTACCGCACTGCTACAACAGACACTTTCACATCGGGCTGCATACTGCAAAAGGGCTGGTGTGAAAAAATGTCCGGCAAAGGCTGGTCCGGAGGAGGGAAAAATCAATCAAAACTAAGAACTAAACAATAATCAGGTACATACCCACAATAATACAAGAAGGAATGATCACTGGACATACATGCCAACATGACCAAAAATTGGACACGATTATAATGCAATCCCATTACACTCTGTATATAGGATACTACACCTCAAACATGACCAACCACCGGAGATCATCATAGTACAAATCTCTTATGCCGCATACACACGGTCGGAATTCTCATCGGAAAAAGCTCTGATGGTTTTCCCGTCGGAATACCGACGGAATTTCGCTCAAACTGTCTTGCCTACACACGGTCACACCAAATTCCGACGGTCTGTAACACAGCGGCATAAAACACGTTCGACAGCACTATAGAAGGGAAGTTTAATGCTTCCGAGCATGCGTCGAATTGTTTCCGAGCATGCGTCGGAATTTTACGTGTCAGAATTGCATACACACGATCGGAAAACTTGATAGGTTTTCCGTCGGAAAAATTGAGAACAGGTTCTCAATCCAAAATCCGTCGGAAATTCCAACAGAAAAAGGCCAATGGGCATACACACGGTCGAAAAATCCGTTGAAAAGCTCCCATCGGACTGTTTCCATTGGACATTCCGACCGTGTGTACGCCGCATTACACTTGTAGCCTTCTTGTCCTAAACAGGAGCTATTATGTCAATTTCTTTTTTGGCTGGGTTGTAGTTGGTTCAGACTGATTGTATAGTTTTTCACCTGGTTTTTCCCTAAGCGTAAGCTGGCTTGTGATTGCTCACTGTCATCAGTAAATGTCACTGGTATCGCTGGTCATAGTCAGGGGCGGACTGACAACTCATGGGGCCCCCGGGCAATAGGAGATTATGGGGCCCCAAGGCAATCAGAGATTATGGGGCCCCAAGGCAATCAGAGATTATGGGGTCACATGGTATACACAAACACACACACAGTATACAATCACACAGTATACACAGACATGTTTCTATTGGCTGAGAAGGTACTGGAGAGGTGGGGCAGCTATAATCTCTGGATTTTTAGACCAAAAGGATGTCGGTAAGGGACATTTCAGAGACAGATGTAAAAAAAAAAAAAAAAACACAGATTTTTACATACTGTCCCTGGATTTACTGAGGCTGGCAACCCTGATGGGGCCCCCTAGTGGACCGGGGGCCCTCCGGCAGTGCCCGAATGGCCAAATGTTCAGTCTGCCCCTGGTCATAGTATGAGATTTCACATCAAAACTAAGTTATGAATACAGTGGAACCTCGGATTACGAGCATAATCCGTTCCAGGAGAATGCTCGTATTCCAAAGTACTCGCATATCAAAGCGAGTTTCCCCGTTGAAGTCAATGGAAACAAAAATAATTTGTTCCTCATTGACTTCAATGGCATGCAATACCGCATGCAGCCAGAGCCGGGGGGTGCCGGGGAGCCTCGGAAACGGACAAAAAGGGCCGAGGACACCTCAGCTGACCTTGGCAAACCTCGGAAAGACTTTGTTCCCGAGATTTGCCTTTCCGTGCATTTCCGAACGGCGCTGATCGGCGATGTTAGTCTCCGGTGCCCCCCACATCAGGCCAAATGTGGTACTGCACACCGATTTGGCCTGAATCATGCTCGTTTTGCGAGACAACACTCGCAAACCGAGGTACCAATTTTTTAAATACAGTGCTCATATTGCAAAACGCTCGTTAACCGCATTACTCGCAATCTGAGGTTCCACAAGGTTTTGAAAATTAAGTAGGGTTAGCAGATGTAGCATCTTCCATATCATAAACATTGTCATTAGCATCAAGATCTGTGAGACTTGATCTTGCAAGCTCCTGGTTAGCAAATGGGCTTGATAAATAGGGCATACTTTACAACAGGGGTCTAGTGGAGGAAAACTGGTAAATGGAAACCTGATGTCTACATCTCATATTATTTATATATATATATATATATATATATATATATATATATATATATATATATATATATACACACACACACACACACACACACACACACACATCTACACACATGGGCATCCGCAGGTAGGGGCAAGGGGGGTCAAGTGCCCCCCCACCCGGAATCAGGGATCGGATCTTAAATTCAGCACAGTTGCGTCGCTATCGAGGTGCGGCTAAGCCAGCACCCGGGTGCCACCCGCCAGTGGGGTGACACCATCAAGGTTCTGTCAAGCCCCCCCATCAGTGTAGTGTGACTTTGGCTCTTTTCCCTGCTCAGTCCAGCAGAAAACTTGTCAATGCTGTAACAGGAGAATGGCGAGCTGTGGGCTGTCAGAGGTTTCCCTGGCTCATCCTCCCTTTCTCCTGTCTGGGAGAAGAGACGGCGGCTCTCACCAGGTCCCCCACCCAGCTTCCTGCCCGCTCCATTCCTTCCCTATTGGCCATAACTGAGGACCAATCAAAAGGAGACTAGGAGAGGAGAGCATCATGGGACATGTAGTCCCAAAGATTGGCGGCCCCATTTTCCACAGGGAGGAGGCTACAGCTCGATCGAGAGAGATTGAGAGACTGCAGCCTGGAAAAAAGCTGAGGGAGAGAGTTCAACAGGACAAAGAACGAGAAGTGTGCTGGGCAGAAGCCAGTGAGAGAGAGCCACGCTGCCCAGCGCCACCAGAGAGAGCCACGCTGCCCAGCGCCACCAGAGAGAGCCACGCTGCCCAGCACCACCAGAGAGAAAGACTGAGCCACTACCAGGGTACAGACATGCTACACTACTGACCAGAGTCGCCCCCGGGGAACCCAAAGTGAGCGATCGTCCAGCCGGAGTGATCACTGCTGTAGTTTCCCCGGGTCTGGTAAGAGGGCCTGTTGGCCATTATCCATCTCTTATCCTAGGGACTGTACTACGCCTGCAGTCTCTGACCATAATAATGTGATAATGACATTGTCAACAAGGGGCGGTGCATGAGTGACCCCAAAATGATGCCCCCCCTGAAAAAAGTTCTGCGGACGCCTATGTATGTATGTATGTATATGTGTATATATATATATAAAATATATTGCTAATCAAGATTTTGTTACAAGAAATGGGTCATTTTAATCCCAACAGCTTTTGTAATAATGTTTCAGTGCAAAACGAAACTGACAAAAAGTATTATAATATTCACAGCTTGGTAAAGCCCATTGAGTCAATTTTTGCCAAGACATAAGTGTTGTCGCCTTGTTATATGAGCTTCACCTGTGACTAATAATGGATCAATTAGGTCTCAGGTGTGTATAAAAAGAACACCAGTACACTAGACCTTCTCAACTGCAACTAGACCTCTGCAAACATGCCTTAAGCTGGCCATACACCATACAATTTTCTTATTCAATTTCCTTTAGATTTACCTTCAACTGTGAAGTACAAGGGCCTGCCTGATTGCATACAAATTGAAAGTGTTTAGATTTGACCTCATATTATATGGTTTTGGTAAATCTAAAGGAAATCTATAGACAAAAGTTGTATAATGTATGGCCAGCCTAAGATTCACCCGGAGACTAAAGTGTTGATTATCAAGAGGCTGAAGACCAAATCCACTGCTGATGTGGCAGACACCTTCAATGGTGTCTCAGCGTCAAGTTTAGAGGATAAAAAAAAGATTTGAAGAGACTGGAGACGTTTTGGACAAGGCCAGGTCAGGCCGACCCCGCAAGACAACTGCTCGAGAGGACCGTTTGTTGTCTCGAAAATCCAAGTCCAGTCCATTTTCCACTGCCGCAGAGCTCCACGAGACCTGGTCACCTGAAGTCCCTGTGTCAACCAGAACAGTTTGTCGGATTCTGTCTCGAAATGGCCTCCATGGTCAAATCAGTGCCCATAAGCCAGCACTAAACAAAAGACAATTGAAAAACCGTGTGGCATTTACCAAGGGCCACAGCCTGCTAAAAGGATGGACTCTGGAAAAGTGGCAGAAGGTGGATTTTTCAGATGAATCTTCTGTTGAATTACACCACAGTCGCCGCAAATATTGCAGGAGACCTACTGGAACCTGCATGGAGCCGAGATTTACCCAGAAAAACAGTGAAGTTTGGTGGAGGCAAAATCATGGTCTGGGGTTACATCCAGTATGGGGGTGTGCGAGGGATCTGCAGGGTGGAAGGCAACATCAATAGTCTAAAATACCAAGAAATCTTAGCTACCTCTTATATTCCCAACCATAAAAAAGGCCAAATTTTGCAGCAGGATGGTGCTCCATCGCATACTTCCATCTCCACATCAAAGTTCCTTAATGCAAAGAAGATCACGATGCTCCAGGATTGGCCAGCCCAGTCACCAGACATGAACATCATTGAGCATATGTGGTGTAGGATGAAAGATGAAGCATGGAAGACGAAACCAAAGAATATTGATGAACTCTGGGAGGCATGCAAGACTGTTTTCTTTGCTATTCCTGATGACTTCATCAATAAATTGTATGAATCCTTGCCAAACCGCATGGAGGCTGTCTTTCAAGCTAATGGAAGTCATACAAGATATTAAATTTGGATCTCACAGCACCACTACTTAATTTGCTGACATATTTTTGGATTTTCAGTAAAGTTGTTCAATTTCTGTATAGGCGACAAAACTTTTGTCTTGCCAAATTTTAACTTGATTAACCGGTTCCCGACCGGCGCGCGACGATCGGCTCCCGACCGGCGCGGTCTTTTTCCAACAGAAAAAGACCGATGGGCATACACACGGTCGAAAAATCCATTGAAAAGCTCCCATCAGACTGTTTCCATTGGACATTCCGACCGTGTGTACGCCGCATAACACTTGTAGCCTTCTTGTCCTAAACAGGAGCTATTATGTCAATTTCTTTTTTGGCTGGGTTGTAGTTGGTTCAGACTGATTGTATAGTTTTTCACCTGGTTTTTCCCTAAGCGTAAGCTGGCTTGTGATTGCTCACTGTCATCAGTAAATGTCACTGGTATCGCTGGTCATAGTCAGGGGCGGACTGACAACTCATGGGGCCCCCGGGCAATCGGAGATTATGGGGCCCCAAGGCAATCAGAGATTATGGGGCCCCAAGGCAATCAGAGATTATGGGGCCCCAAGGCAATCAGAGATTATGGGGCCCCAAGGCAATCAGAGATTATGGGTCACATGGTATACACAAACACACACACAGTATACAAATCACACAGTATACACAGACATGTTTCTATTGGCTGAGAAGGTACTGGAGAGGTGGGGCAGCTATAATCTCTGGATTTTTAGACCAAAAGGATGTCGGTAAGGGACATTTCAGAGACAGATGTAAAAAAAAAACCACAGATTTTTACATACTGTCCCTGGATTTACTGAGGCTGGCAACCCTGATGGGGCCCCCTAGTGGACCGGGGCCCTCGGGCAGTGCCCGAATGGCCAAATGGTCAGTTTCCCCCTGGTCATAGTATGAGATTTCACATCAAAACTAAGTTATGAATACAGTGGAACCTCGGATTACGAGCATAATCCGTTCCAGGAGAATGCTCGTAATCCAAAGTACTCGCATATCAAAGCGAGTTTCCCCGTTGAAGTCAATGGAAACGAAAATAATTTGTTCCGCATTGACTTCAATGGCATGCAATACTGCATGTGGCCAGAGCCGCGGGGCACGAGGACACCTCGGCTGACCTCGGCAAACCTCGGCAAACCTCGGAAAGACTTTGTTCCCGAGATTTGCGCCGTTCGGAAATGCACGGAAAGGCCCGAGGACAGCTCTGCTGACCTCGGGCCTTTCCGTGCATTTCCGAACGGCACTGATCGGCGATGTTCGTCTCCGGTGCCCCCCCACATCAGGCCAAACGTGGTACTGCACACCGGTTTGGCCTGAATCATGGTCGTTTTGCGAGAGAACACTCGCAAACCGAGGTACCAATTTTTTAAATACAGTGCTCGTATTGCAAAACGCTCGTTTATATATATATATATATATATATATACACACACACACACACACACACACATATACACATATACACACATGGGCTTCCACAGGTAGGGGCAAGGGGGGTCAAGTGCCCCCCCCCCCCTGGAATCAGGGATCGGATCTTAAATTCAGCACAGTTGCGTCGCTATCGAGGTGCGGGCAAGCCAGCACCCGGGTGCCACCTGCCAGTGGGGTGACGCCATCAAGGTTCTGTCAAGCCCCCCCATCAGTGTAGTGTGACTTTGGCTCTTTTCCCTGCTCAGTCCAGCAGAAAACTTGTCAATGCTGTAACAGGAGAATGGCGAGCTGTGGGCTGTCAGAGGTTTCCCTGGCTCACCCTCCCTTTCTCCTGTCTGGGAGAAGAGACGGCGGCTCTCACCAGGTCCCCCACCCAGCTTCCTGCCCGCTCCATTCCTTCCCTATTGGCCATAACTGAGGACCAATCAAAAGGAGACTAGGAGAGGAGAGCATCATGGGACATGTAGTCCCAAAGATTGGCGGCCCCATTTTCCACAGGGAGGAGGCTACAGCTCGATCGAGAGAGATTGAGAGACTGCAGCCTGGAAAAAAGCTGAGGGAGAGAGTTCAACAGGACAAAGAACGAGAAGTGTGCTGGGCAGAAGCCAGTGAGAGAGAGCCACGCTGCCCAGCGCCACCAGAGAGAGCCACGCTGCCCAGCACCACCAGAGAGAAAGACTGAGCCACTACCAGGGTACAGACATGCTACACTACTGACAAGAGTCGCCCCCGGGGAACCCAAAGTGAGCGATCGTCCAGCCGGAGTGATCACTGCTGTAGTTTCCCCGGGTCTGGTAAGAGGGCCTGTTGGCCATTATCCATCTCTTATCCTAGGGACTGTACTACGTCTGCAGTCTCTGACCATAATAATGTGATAATGACATTGTCAACAAGGGGCGGTGCATGAGTGACCCCAAAATGATGCCCCCCCTGAAAAAAGTTCTGCGGACGCCTATGTATGTATGTATGTATATGTATATATATATATATATATATATATATATATATATATATATATATATATATATATATATATATATATATATATATATATATATATATATAAAATATATTGCTAATCAAGATTTTGTTACAAGAAATGGGTCATTTTAATCCCAACAGCTTTTGTAATAATGTTTCAGTGCAAAACGAAACTGACAAAAAGTATTATAATATTCACAGCTTGGTAAAGCCCATTGAGTCAATTTTTGCCAAGACATAAGTGTTGTCGCCTTGTTATATGAGCTTCACCTGTGACTAATAATGGATCAATTAGGTCTCAGGTGTGTATAAAAAGATCACCAGTACACTAGACCTTCTCAACTGCAACTAGACCTCTGCAAACATGCCTTAAGCTGGCCATACACCATACAATTTTCTTATTCAATTTCCTTTAGATTTACCTTCAACTGTGAAGTACAAGGGCCTGCCTGATTGCATACAAATTGAAAGTGTTTAGATTTGACCTCATATTATATGGTTTTGGTAAATCTAAAGGAAATCTATAGACAAAAGTTGTATAATGTATGGCCAGCCTAAGATTCACCCGGAGACTAAAGTGTTGATTATCAAGAGGCTGAAGACCAAATCCACTGCTGATGTGGCAGACACCTTCAATGGTGTCTCAGCGTCAAGTTTAGAGGATAAAAAAAAGATTTGAAGAGACTGGAGACGTTTTGGACAAGGCCAGGTCAGGCCGACCCCGCAAGACAACTGCTCGAGAGGACCGTTTGTTGTCTCGAAAATCCAAGTCCAGTCCATTTTCCACTGCCGCAGAGCTCCACGAGACCTGGTCACCTGAAGTCCCTGTGTCAACCAGAACAGTTTGTCGGATTCTGTCTCGAAATGGCCTCCATGGTCAAATCAGTGCCCATAAGCCAGCACTAAACAAAAGACAATTGAAAAACCGTGTGGCATTTACCAAGGGCCACAGCCTGCTAAAAGGATGGACTCTGGAAAAGTGGCAGAAGGTGGATTTTTCAGATGAATCTTCTGTTGAATTACACCACAGTCGCCGCAAATATTGCAGGAGACCTACTGGAACCTGCATGGAGCCGAGATTTACCCAGAAAACAGTGAAGTTTGGTGGAGGCAAAATCATGGTCTGGGGTTACATCCAGTATGGGGGTGTGCGAGGGATCTGCAGGGTGGAAGGCAACATCAATAGTCTAAAATACCAAGAAATCTTAGCTACCTCTTATATTCCCAACCATAAAAAAGGCCAAATTTTGCAGCAGGATGGTGCTCCATCGCATACTTCCATCTCCACATCAAAGTTCCTTAATGCAAAGAAGATCACGATGCTCCAGGATTGGCCAGCCCAGTCACCAGACATGAACATCATTGAGCATATGTGGTGTAGGATGAAAGATGAAGCATGGAAGACGAAACCAAAGAATATTGATGAACTCTGGGAGGCATGCAAGACTGTTTTCTTTGCTATTCCTGATGACTTCATCAATAAATTGTATGAATCCTTGCCTAACCACATGGATGCTGTCCTTCAAGCTCATGGAAGTCATACAAGATATTCAATTTGGATCTCACAGCACCACTACTTAATTTGCTGACATATTTTTGGATTTTCAGTAAAGTTGTTCAATTTCTGTATAGGCGACAAAACTTTTGTCTTGCCAAAATTTGACTTGATTAACCGGTTCCCGACCGGCGCGCGGCGATATACGTCGGCAGAATGGCATGGACAGGCAGGAGGGCGTATATACAAGTCCCTCCTTAATGCCGTCCGTGCCATCGGGAGCGCGCGCGTCGGGACCCCCGTGAGGCCGGTCGCGGGTCCCGCGGACTCGAACGCCGCGGGGACCCCCGCGATCGTCTCACGGGAAGGCAGAACGAGGAGATGCGGAAATAAACAGCATCTCCCCGTTCTGCCTAGCAACTAGTGACGCCGATGTCTGCTCCCTGTGATTGGAGCAGAGATCAGCATTCACTAGCTGACAGCCACGCCCCCCCCCACAGTAAGAAACACACCCCTAGGCATACTTAACCCCTACACTGCCACCCCCTGGTTAACGCCTTCACTGCCAGTGTCATTTATACAGGAACCAATGCATTTAAATAGCATTGATTGCTGTATAAATGACAATGGTCCCAAAAATGTATCAAAAATGTCCGATGTGTCCGCCATAATGTCGCAGTCACAATAAAAATAAAAAAATCGCTGATCGCCGCCATTACTAATAAAAAAAAATTATTAATAAAAATGCAATAAAACTATCCCCTATCTTGTAAACGCTATAACTTCTGCGCAAACCAATCAATAATCGCTTATTGCGATTTTTTTTACCAAAAATATGTAGAAGAATACGTATCGGCCTAAACTGAGGAAAAAAATGTTTTTTTTAATATATTTTGGGGGATATTTATTATAGCAAAAAATAAAAAAGAATGCTTTTTTTTTTCAAAATTGTCGCTCTTTTTTGTTTATAGCGCAAAAAATAAAAACCGCAGGGGCGATCAAATACCACCAAAAGAAAGCTCTATTTGTGGGAAATAAAGGACGTCAATTTTGTTTGGGAGCCACGTCGCACGACCGCGCAATTGTCAGTTAAAGCGACGCAGTGCCGAATCGCAAAAAGGGGCCTGGTCCTTTGGCTGCAAATTGGTCCGGGGCTGAAAGTGGTTAAATGATAAATCTTTTTTCAGTGAAACTAATTTATTTCAGTGCATTAAACATCATTTGGGAGGGCTTTAGCTTTTCATATGAGCTATTTCTAACACCAATTGATTAATTAAAAGTCAGGTTAATAGCAGGAGTTTCTATAAAATAGAGAAGCGACAAGACTTTTGTCAGGGACACACAGTACACCCCTCACATGTTTGTAAATATTTTACTATATCTTTTCATGTGACAACACTGAAGAAATGTCACTTTGCTACAATGTAAAGTAGTGAGTGTACAGCTTGTATAACAGTGTAAATTTGCTGTCCCCTCAAAATAACTCAACACACAGCCATTAATGTCTAAACCGCTGGCAACAAAAGTGAGTACACCCCTAAGTGAAAATGTCTAAATTGGGCCCAATTAGCCATTTTTCCTCCCCGGTGTCATGTGACTTGTTAGTGTTACAAGGTTGCAGGTGTGTTAAATTTGGTGTTATCGCTCACACTCTCTCATACTGGTCACTGGAAGTTCAACATGGCGCCTCATGTTGCTCTACATAAAGATGGCCTAGGCTATAAGAAGATTGCCAAGACCCTGAAACTGAGCTGCAGCACGGTGGCCAAGACCATACAGCGGTATAACAGGACAGGTTCCACTCAGAACAGACCTCGCCATGGTCGACCAAAGAAGTTGAGTGCACGTGCTCAGCGTCATATCCAGAGGTTGTCTTTGGGAAATAGACGTTTGAGTGCCTCCAGGATTACTGCAGAGGTTGAAGGGGTGGGGGGTCAGCCTGTCAGTGCTCAGACCATATGCCGCACACTGCATCAAATTGGTCTACATGGCTGTTGTTCCAGAAGGAAGCCTCTTCTAAAGATGATGCACAAGAAAGCCTGCAAGTTTGCTAAAGACAAGCAGGCTAAGGACATGGATTACTGAAATCATGTTCTGTGGTCTGATAAGACCAAGATAAACTTATTTGGTTCAGATGGTGACAAGCGTGTGTGGCGGCAACCAGGTGAGGAGTATAAAGACATGTGTGTCTTGTCTACAGTCAAGCATGGTGGTGGGAGTGTCATGGTCTGGGGGCTGCATGAGTGCTGCCGGCACTGGGGAGCTACAGATCATTGAGGGAACCATGAATGCCAACATGTACTGTGACATACTGAAGCAGAGCATGATCCCCTCCCTTCAGAGACTGGGCCACAGGGCAGTATTCCAACATGATAACCACCCCAAACACACCTCCAAGACGACCACTGCCTTGCTAAAGAAGCTGAGGGTAAAGGTGATGGACTGGCCAAGCATGTCTCCAGACCTAAACCCTATTGAGCATCTGTGGGGCATCCTCAAATGGAAGGTGGAGGAGCGCAAGGTCTCCAACATCCACCAGCTCCGTGATGTCATCATGGAGGAGGGGAAGAGGACTCCAGTGGCAACCTGTGAAGCTCTAGTTAACTCCATGCCCAAGAGGGTTAAGGCAGTGCTGGAAAATAATGGGGGCCACACAAAATATTGACACTTCGGGTCCAATTTGGACATTTTCACTCACTTTGGTGGCCAGCGGTTTAGACATTAATGGCTGTGTGTTGAGTTATTTTGAGGGGACAGCAAATTTACACTGTTATACAAGCTGTACACTCACTACTTTACATTGTAGAAAAGTGTCATTTATTCAGTGTCGTCACATGAAAAGATAGAAGAAAATATTTACAAAAATGTGAGGGGTGTACTCACTTTTGTGAGATACAGTATATACACGCACATATACACTTCTCTCTTCTCCACTATACGAGGAAAATCTGTGCAGTCTATTTTAAGATTGCCGGTGCAATCAGCTCGCCTTGTGACTGGCAGTTAGATGGGGAAAATGTGTTCAGGTTGTTTGAGGAGAAATTTCAACAGTCAGTTCATCGTCAGCCTTTGTCTCTGCAGAAACATCTTCTCCTAATTATCTTTTCAGCAGATTCATTCTCTGGGGATTGCTTGCGCTCTGATGAATTCCGTGGACGTTTTTGTTCATTATAATTAAAATGAGAACTAATTAAAAGATCCCAACTCTAAAACCGGAGAGATTGCAGGCGAGAAACTCAGACATCCCCAGAGCATATCCTGACAGCCAAGTGTGCATGGCTCGCACATAGACGGTGCTCACGTGCCGCACCATCATTTTCAATAAAACAGAAGACATCATCTGCCGAATGTGTCCACCTATGTCTGTATTTGGAAGGAAAAAAAAGCCAACTTTTTTTTAGGCCTGGAGATTTAAAATGCATCTGCAGGTTTTCTGCCCCCTCTCCTGCTGCCTTTATTTGTTAATGAGTTTTGCATATGTAGCGGCCATAACCCTCGATGGGGCGGCCTTGACTTTTGGGCTTACCGGTTACCTCCGCTTAGCTTGTTCCTCCAGGTCTAGAGGTTCCCAGGGTTGGTACCCAACGACTTTGCATGCTGACACCATAAAAGTCCTTTTGAAAGGTTTTTATTTGCAGGGGGTAACATCCAACAGACACAGTCACATGAGGGAACAGAGGGCAAGGATGAAGAAAACTCAGGCACCTACGAAAGTCTCTATTTGCCAACCCAGAGAGTAGCCACTCGCAGCTGGGTGCTTCCAAGCTGAACAAATCTCTAGCCAGAGATTATGGCAGTCAGCACTTGAATTATGATATTTGCAGTCTCTAACCTTGAATCAAAGTGGCACTCAGAAACAAACAGGAACCTTTCCTCAATACCTGGAACGTTATCCGTCTCCTTGACAGTATTGGGGAAGTGTGGATTCTCTAGTGTCCTTGACAACCCAGCAACCAGGCACTTCTTGGGATGCCAGCTTGTTGGCCCTCCTCCGAAAGAGTCCTCCCCCGGTCGCTTACACGAGCTGCGGTGCCCCTCCAAGTTGAGAGCGCACCCGGACGCCTCGAATCCTCCCTCAGTTACTGCGCCTCGGACCAGCCGGTTCCGAGACTCGGGAACAGATGGATCCTCGTCCCAGACCAAGCGGGTCTGTGGGACTTGTTTCGGGGCACCACACGCTCCCGTGACCGGGTCCCCTCGCGGGGCTACCCCGGCCCAGATCCAGGAACAGGCCTAACAAACGACAAACACGTGACTCCAGCATCTTAAGTACGCTTCCCCAGACTCCTCAGCGGGGCCAAACGCACCCAATGATTGGGTACCGGCATTCCCCGGAGCCAAACATCCAACCAGGCCTGGTTCTGAACTGGTCATGTGTACCTCACCGCACACATGATCAGGCACAACCCCAACACAGCCCAGCCAAACTGATGCCAAAGCTTCCCTATCCAATTAGCTCTCAGAACCCCTTTACTGTTCTGATAAACAAAAACAACTAAATTTACCATAGCGGACACCTTGAAAAGGTGTCACCGCTACACATACATACTCTTAACCATGGTGTCATTGGTTCAGCCACATGATGTCAATGGTCCACCTCTTCTTCTGGCAGTGGGTGCCTCTGGATGTTGTCTCATTCTCCTGTGAGCCCAGGGCAGCTGGATGACGTACCTCCACGGGACGGGTCCTTGACATCCTGGGCTCAGAGGAAGCAGACTGAATAACACCAGGCATTATTTTTCCTGGAAGAGGAGTGGGGCTGGACATCTCTGTGTCTGGGGGGGGGGGGGGGTCAGTGTCAAAGAAGATGTGTGTTGCAGCAAAAGTTGCTTGTCTTGTTTCAATAAATGCTGGGCTATTGCTTTTTAATTTTTAGTTATTACTAGTGTTATGCCCCATACACACGGTCGGATTTTCCGACGGAAAATGTCCTATTGGACAATGTTGTCGGAAATTCCGACCGTGTGTAGGCTCCATCGGACTTTTTCCGTCAGATTTTCCGACGGACAAAGTTTTATCTCCTGCTCTCAAATTTTCCGACAACAAAGTCCGATCGGACTTTTTCCGATCGTGTGTAGCGAATTCCGACGGACAAAGTGCCACGCATGCTCAGATCAAATTACAAGACCAAAGCTATTGGCTACTAGCCTATACGTAGTTCCGTCGTATGCAACGAACGTCACCACGTTCAGAATGATCGGATTTTCCGACAACTTTGTCCGACCGTGTGTATGCAACACCAGTGTCGGACAAAATCCGTCTGAAAAAATCCGACGGATTTTGTGGTCGGAATTCCCGACCGTGTGTACGGGGCATTAGGCTTTATAAAATTAGATGGTTGATCCACACTATAACCTTCCCCCTAACTCCTAACTTTAAGCTAACAAGGGGGCCAGGGAGATTTCACACTTGGCAAGAAAAAAATGAAACGTTGACCTAAAAGGTATCCTCTGCGCAGTCATATGCGCATACCCATTGGAAAAGTCCCATGACGAAACGCGTCAGTCGGGGCCTAGTGATGTCATCACGCCCACAAGGGAATTATGGCTGAATTTGCAGGATTAGGTGATGTGGGAGTCTCAGCCTCAGCCTCCGTATGAAAAAGTGTTTTTAAGGTGGTGCACTGCTTCTTTAGTGCACTCTACTTGCAAGTTTGATTTATTTATTGATTTTATTAACCACTTCAGCCCCGGACCAATTGGCAGCCAAAGGACCAGGCCCCTTTTTGCAATTCGGCACTGCGTCGCTTTAACTAACAATTGCGCGGTCATGCGACGTGGCTCCAAAACAAAATTGGTGTCCTTTTTTTCCCACAAATAGAGCTTTCTTTTGGTGGTATTTGATCGCCCCTGCGGTTTTTATTTTTTGCGCTATAAACAAAAATAGAGCGACAATTTTGAAAAAAATGCAATATTTTTTACTTTTTGCTATAATAAATATCCCCAAAAAATATATAAAAAAACTTTTTTTTTTCCTCAGTTTAGGCCGATACGTATTCTTCTACATATTTTTGGTAAAAAAAATCGCAATTAGCGATTATTGATTAGTTTGCGCAAAAGTTATAGCGTTTACAAAATAGGGGATAGTTTTATAGCATTTTTATTAATATTTTTTTTTTTTATTAGTAATGGCGGC
The DNA here is from genome assembly GCA_028564925.1 of Lithobates sylvaticus. Classification (NCBI taxonomy): domain Eukaryota; kingdom Metazoa; phylum Chordata; class Amphibia; order Anura; family Ranidae; genus Lithobates; species Lithobates sylvaticus. The sequence goes on from CM053035.1 coordinate 196,248,468, forward strand.
GATCAGCGATTTTTATTGTGACTGCGACATTTTGGCGGACACATCGGACATTTTTGACACATTTTTGGGACATTTGTCATTTATACAGAAATCAGTGCTATTTAAATAGCACTGATTCCTATGTAAATGACAGTTGTAGTTAGGGGGTTAACCACAAGGGGGCGGGGAGGAGTCAGTGTGACGTGATGTGTTGTGTTTACTGTAGGGGGGCGTGGCTGTACGTCTGACGTCATTGATCGGCGTTCCCGATGACAGGGAACCGCTGATCACTGACAGTCAGTGTAGGAAGCGCGGGGAGAGGTTTGTTTACATAGACCTCTCCCCGTTCTTCCGCTCCGTAACCCGATCGCGGGATACCAGCGGCGATCGGGTCCGCTGGTCCCGCGGCCGGGGTCACGGAGCTCCCGACCGGGTCGCGAGCGCGCCGCTAGCGGCGCGCGCGCGACCCACGGGCAGGCACATGCACGATCACGTACAGGTACGTGATTCTGCCTGCCCGTGCCATTCTGCTGACGTATATATGCAGTGGCCGGTCGGGAAGCGGTTAAAGGCTGTGTTTTATATGGTACAGTGGAACCTCAGATTGCGAGTAACGTGGTTAACGAGCGTTTCGCAATACGAGCACTGTATTTTTAAAAATCGTAACTCGGTTTGCGAGTGTTGTCTCACGTGCGAGTGTTGAGCACGAATCAGGCCAAAGCGGTGTGCAGTACCGCGTTTGGCTTGAGGTAGGGGGGCGCCGGAGCCGAGCATCGCCGTTCGGAAATGCACGGAAAGGCCCGAGTACAGCTCTGCTGACCTCGGCAAATCTCGGGAACAAAGTCTTTCCAAGGTTTGCCGAGGTCAACCGAGGTGCCCTCGGGCCTTTTTGCCCGTTTCCGATGCTCTCTGGTGCCCCCCAGCTCTGGCCGCATGCGGTATTGCATGCCATTGAAGTCAATGCGGAATTAATTATTTTAGTTTCCATTGACTTCAATGGGGAAACTCGCTTTGATATGCGAGTACTTTGGATTACGAGCATTCTCCTGGAACAGATTAATCCGAGGTTCCACTGTATTATACTATCTGAGCCTCTCTTTTTTAAGTCATGATTTATGTCTTTATGCACATGAACGCAATGAGCTGTGGCATGCGTCATTGGCGATGCAGTCTGACTGATTTTTAAAAGAGTGAAAAAAAGTGTTGTGCACCCTTTTCACTCTTTAAAAATTAAACAATGCAGTGCTGCATAGTAACCATTGGGGTCACTTGCTCAGCATGGGCTCCATTCAGGGAACAGCTTGTATTTTCCATAATGAACACAAGGTGGAGAATGTGATATTACCACCCTACCTCTCCACCTTGTCCAACCAGAGAACACTTTGCATTCATTGAGAAAATGCATAGACTTCCCTGAATGGGCCATGCATGCCCATGAGTGACCTCCTGTGTTTACTATGCAGAACAGCAGCTGCTCATCATGGGACCTGGAAGACAGCAAGGATCACTACAGAGATTGTCAGCTTCTACAGAGACCCCTTAGGTATGGAACATGCATACTTACATGGGTCCAAGCTAGACCCATGTAACCATGCAAAAATAACTAGACATGTGCAATTCGTTTCGTTTTTTTTCGTTATTTTTGTTCATTCGTTAGCGTACGAATGAACGAACGATTCGCAAAAAATTTTAACGAATACGAAAACAACGAAAATCCGAAATAACCAAACTAGAAACAACGAAACTACTAATGAAGAAAATCCGAAAAACTAAAACAGGAACAACGAAAATCAAAATGAACGAAAAAATTTGTACATTCGTAACTTTTTTTTTTTTGTTGAATTGGTAATTTTCCGTGTCTCTTACAATGGCGCTGCTTAACGTGCTTCGAATGGATTGAACGAAAAAATTCGTACATTCGTAACTTTTTTTTTCGATTCGTAATTTTCTGTGTCTCTTAAAATGTAATAATACCATACACATTACATAACATTATGAATTATGCTCCGATTACGAATCTACGAAAACAATGTTACGAAAGTACGAATAAATCAATCTAACGAAAGTACGAATGTAACTAAATCTACGAAAATACGAATGCGTCCGAATTTCGAATAAACGAAAATTAAACTAACAGAAAAACAAATCAACGAAAAAATAACTCTTACGAAAATACGAATCGTTACGAATATGAACACCGACGACTTAAGAATCGTTACGAATCAACGGAAACGAAAAAAACTAAACGAAAATAAACAAATTTTTTTGTTGTGCACATGTCTAAAAATAACTATACCTGGAATTCAGCTTTAAAGGATAACTCGACTTTCGTGGGGAAAAAAATTAGCAAATAAAGAAAAAATAATATAGCATGTACAATTGCACAACAAATCATACTGTAATTAAATGTTATTAAAAATGACCTTTCCTTTTCAATCTGCATCCGCTCTCATTTTCTATAAATGCAATGCAATATGGCTACCTGGAGGTGTTCTGTACACATAATGTGTACTGACCACCCCCCAGAAACATATTTTCCTACTTGTGTGATTGGCTCACTGATTTTCCCAGAAGTTTGCACTGAGATACAAGTCAGATTTCAGGCATCCCCTGCAACAAATATTGTATTTTTGGTGAGATATTTCCAATAGGAACATATCTAAAAAGGGAAGCAGGCCCAGCAGCTTTCCTCATTAGAGCCCTGCAGGTACACAGCTGACTGATAATTATGAAACCACTCCCATTAGACCTACTCAGCACAAAAACACACATTGATTTCTCCAGAATAACAAAAAAAGGTAGGAATCTTCAACAAAGGTTGTTGTAATCCTTGCAATGTACAGAGATCACCCAGAGGGGAATGTTGCACTTTAATTTTGGATCTTCAATAAATTATAAGACAAAATGTAGTGAGCGAGACACTAGAATATTGCAGGGCTCTAATGAGGAAAGCTGCTGGACCTGCTTCCCTTTAGACGTGTTCCTATTGGAAATATCTTGTCAAAAATTACATTTATGTAGCAGGGTATTTGATCGCCCCTGCGGTTTTTATTTTTTGCGCTGTAAACAAAAAAGAGCGACAATTTTGAAAAAAAAAAAACATTTTTTACTTTTTGCTATAATATCCCCCAAAAATATATAAAAAAAAATGTTTTCCTCAGTTTAGGCCGAGACGTATTCTTCTACATATTTTTGGTAAAAAAAAATCGCAATAAGCGATTGGATCTAGAAGCTTGGAGAAGCTTCTGGAAGTTAGTGGGTGGAGGCTAGGAGGTCCTGAAGTTTGTCCTCACCTGATGTTTCCTCTAGTCAAGTTGGTCATCCTATAATCCCTACACCCTATCCAAGTTGTTTTCCCAATAAAAAATAAAAAAACAAGACAATGGACTGATGCAAGTTGGAAATGCATGTTGCCTGGCTGTGCAGGTATAGAGGGACCAGAAAAACAGCGGCTCCTGCGGGGGGTAGCGCTTCATTTGTTTAAGATAGAGCCACATAAGATTAGAATCCCTGTCATGTTTTTATTTATCTCTCTCGCTGCCCTAGAGAGATTTCCCCTCACTTCCTGGCCTGTGGACAATGTTTTTACCAGACAGGAAGTGGGGGGAAATCTGCAGCAAGGATACAGTAAATAAAAGATGACAGATTTTTGTATTCCCCTTCTTAAAATTGAACTCCGAGCACCAAAACTTTATTTTCAAATTATTCCTCATTAGTCCCAAAGGATATAAATCCACTTTGTGTACCAAATGCCTTTGCAAACCCAGATATTACCTTGTTATGGTAGCGGTAACATCATCACTGTGCTGTGTATAGCCTGTGCAGAGAGCAGAGCTGTAGGAGGGGCCCAGCAGGCCCCACCCACTACAGGCTGCCTGCAGAAAACTACAGGAGGGGGTGGGGACAAGATCAATCACCCTGCACAGTGATTGGTCCCTATGCAGAAATAAAATAAAGCAGTAATAAAGCAAATAATAAAGCAAGTAATAAAGAAATAAAGCAGTTTTGACACCAAAGGGCATGTTTATAAAAGCAGTAAATGGGACTATCTCCAAACCATCACTGAGGGTGATTTGCTGTCATCCAAAATGCTTTTGAATGCACCTGCAGTGAATGTTGCATGTCAGAGTCGCTGCTTTTGAATATGTCCCCAAGCCTTGTATATTTTATATGAACGAGAAACGATGGCATGTATAGCAGAGATGTACAACATATGTTTATTTTTGATTCTGGCATAATTACAATCAACTATTCTGCTCATCCCTTGTAGAAAGGACTGGTTATGTATTGGTCCAAGTTTTTTAATGGCTTTAGATCAACTTTTTTTTTTATATGGGTTTTTACATTGTAAAACTGTTGTTTTGAACCCTTCCCCCATCTATATATCCAGTATTCCTTTTAGAAATAAACCGTACATAACAAAAGACTCCCAGAGCACTGTGGGCCAGCTAAAGAGACAGCACAACAGAAACTGCCTGCTTTGAGTCTGGCTTTGTCTGATTGAAACTTTGTACTGACCTGTCTGAGAAGCATGGAGTCACCCACATGAGAGTGTAAATAGTTTGAGCTATGGAGGTCTGTAAGCAACAGGCTTTGCAACAATGTGACATGGAGCCACCTAGTTGCTCAAAAGAAGAATGCCACAATATTCATATGGTATTTCATAATTATGACATTTAGGAATGCTTTGTGGTTATGTGTCAGGGCTGGGCTCAGCCCTTCCTTCTCTGAGCTGGCCGCTCAGCTGTCTGCTAATTGCCAGCTCCTATCTCTCCACAGTCACTCATCTGTTGATGATATCCTGCTCGTCAGTCCTGCCAGTCCCGTCCATCCCAGAGGATGTCTGCCTTCGCCTTGGTCAACATCACAGAGACTATCTCCTGTGTTCCTGTTTAAAAGACTTGCTTGGCTGACATCCCTTCAGGCTCCAGATCCTGCTTGCTGTTCCACTACACTGATCCCTTACTTTCTGGCTTGGCTGACTATCCGTTCCGGTTACCGAACTTTGGCTATGTTTTGTTCTTTTTACTTTTATGATTAAACAAGTGTGATTTAACTGTACTTCTGTCTCGGTCTGATTTCATGGTTTCTGACATTATGTATCCTGTTTGGGGGTTCTGAGTTTTGATTTGGGGTTAAATGTCCCATTTTTGGGTTACATGTTCTATTTTGGGGTTCTTTATCCTGTCTTGGGGTTATAAATGCTGTTTTCATGTTATGTATGCGGTTTTCATTGTATGTATGCTGTTTTAGGGTTATGTATCCTACTTTGGGGTTATGTATCCTGTTTTGGGGTTATATGTCCTACTTTGAGGTTACATGTCCTGCTTTGGGGTTACCTATCCTGCTTTGGGGTTATATATTTTGTTTTAGGGTTATATATCCTGTTTTGTGATTTCTTTGTATCCTGTTTTACCATTTGGTCTGTAGCTATGGGCATCTTATTGTCATCCGTTCCAGGCTGGACAGAAGTGGAATACAGTTTCTTCAATTAGGAGCACCAACAGGAAGTCACCTGTCTGTATGTTAAACATGTTCCCTCAGGAAGAGAACCATATCTCTTTTCTCACTTTCTATTCTGATAAGCTCTTGATTTCATGCTTGTCCTCAGATTCCCGTCCAGACGGAGAGGCCGTCTAAGCTATACATGTCATTTTCTTCCTGTGTTAATTAGGGGGAAAGCAGAATTTGCTGCGGTAATAACAGGTTGGGGTGACTCCTACAAAGGAGCACTTCTGGTTTGCCATTGTCCTGCTCACTACGGCGTGCGGCCTCATTAAATGAGACATGTCAGCGAGCCATCAGAGCACTGAATAGACCGAGACTTGATGTCAGACATGCTGGGGGGGACATTATACATGGCCCCTGTAGGCTTCTCTGTGGCTGTGAGAAATAAATGGCTGCAAGATTTTATGGTGGGTTTACAACAGCCGACCGCCCAACAAGTTTTATCACCCAGATGTCTTGGTACACACGCCAGTGTTCTAATGTGAGAGGAGATCTGCATGTTGTAGAGCAAGCCTAAACAATGTAGAAAACGCTCATCTATATTCCTGCAGCCATGAACCAGTGACCATTGGTGGAAAAACAAAAATATAATAAAAATGTGGCTTGGTGTCCTTTATTTCAACTCTACGACTACATACACATGGACGTTCTGAGGCTTAAAATATATCTAAATGTAAAATCCAGGCGTTTTTCTGCACCTGGGGAGATGCAGGTGGCGTGTACAGCCGGCCATAGAGGTAAATGGCTTGTACTCATGCGCATATAACATATACCTCTAAACATAGAATTTACGCATTCAGAGAAAATGTCATACATGCATGTTTAGTTTACCCAAGTATGGCCGCATTCATTTCTTTTTTTATTATACATTTTTTTTTCGTTTATGTAGCGGACCCCACGCTTAGATAGGTGCTTAGTATGGGTTCTTTTTATAAGTGTAGGTTAGATGTAGGTAAAAAAATTTCTTAGGCCTGGTCATTTATTAGGGATGGGAGTGTTAGTGTAGTATGGGGTGTGACTGCCTACACTTGGGCTCAGGGATACCTCCTCAGCTGGACAGTGGGTAGGACTGGAAAGAGAGGAAGGACTGAGGCCTGAGTGGCAAGAAACCCATGTGAGAGGATTGACCAATGGTTAATTTCCTTGGTTAATGAATGTATCTCATATAAAAAGGGGGTCACATGCTCAGGGGAGAGGAACAGAGGAGGTCAGAGTGAGAAGAGAGAAGGAGGGCCGGAGGTTCAGAGACCCTGGAGCCTCCGGGCGGAGATTTGAGGGCCTGGGGGTTCAGAGACCCCAGAGCTGGATAACAGGAGGAGAAGGAGTCCAGGGCGGTCCACATCTGGCCCCTGGAGTAAAGTCATCATGTAGAAACCTAATGAGGACCGGGCGTCCCATGCAGTGATGTACCGGATATCAAAGGAGGAAGTAGGAGTCAAGCGGACGGAGGAAACTGGGAATCGGCTTTCTGTGAGTAACATGGACTGTTGATTGGGAGTGAGCAAAGGAAGTGCAACCCAGTAGTGCTATTCCGTGAAAACGCTGTGTGTCCAAGGACTGCAGTGATACACAATTTCCAGGACTGACAGAGATATGACAACAAGAGTCATGGAAATAGGCAGTGTGGCCTGTGACTTTGTAGTCTAAACTCAACACATTATTCAGAGTGATACTGGTCGGTCCAAAAATGGAAGTGTTAAGTTCTGAAAGTCAAAAGTTGAGAGCAGGAGTGAGTCACCAGGAGTAAATTGTAACATACCATTAAGATAAGAAAACGGGGCATCTCATATATCCTTTAAATCACTCATTGATTTACCCCAGAATAAAGCATTATCAACTTTAAAGTCGTCTGGTGTTTGAAATTGCATGGGACAGGAAAAACGGGGCTAACTGACAAAAAGGTAATGAACAACACTGCAGCCCCCAAGGGGGTAGTGCGCTACATTTACAAAAAAGTACAAGGACTCGAGAATGCGTGTTTGTTCTTTGGACTTTTGTCCGATGGATTTGTGTACACATGATCGGAAATCCCGACAACACACATTTGTTGGCAGAAAATTTGAGAACATGCTAGCCAACATTTGTTGGCGGAAAATCCGACAACAAATGTCCGATGTAGCATACAAACGGTGGGATTATCCCAACTGTGGTGGTGCTATTGATGGCAAGCATGTCCGGATTGTACCACCACCCAACTCTGGCTCCTATTATTTTAATTATAAGGGCTTTTGAAGCATAGTTATTCTAGCTGTAGTGTCTGCCAACTATGAGTTTCTGTATCTGGATGTTGGGAAAAATGGCTGCAACTCTGATGGAGGAGTGATTATGAAGACAGAGTTCTACAAGCGGCTCCAGAATGGCACCTTAAACTTGCCACCTGCTGAGGAGAATGTTGAGGGCCTCAATTTTGTTTTCGTAGCAGATGAGGCCTTTGCTCTGGGGGAACATCCGATGAAGCCATTTCCTATGACGAACCTCACCCCAGAGCAGAGAAGCTTCAATTACAGGCTCTCTTGTGCCAGAAGGGTGGTTGAAATGCCTTTGGCATCCTATCGAGTCGTTTCAGGCTGTTTATGACTCCAATCAACCTGGCACTATACAAGATAAATTGTGGTCCTGTGCTGCTGTATTCTCCATAATTTTTTAAGGAGGAATGCTACCAGCTACCTAGCCTCACTGCCAAGTGACGTGGACTCTGCAGTGGCAGGCCCAGCTGAAGAGGCTGCAGCCCGTACATCTGTGGGCATGCTGACGGTGATTGAAAATGCCCGTACTGGATTGCCCTCACAAATTGCCAGAGATTTACGCAGAGATACCTGGAATATTTTGTAGGTAGAGGGGTAGTGTCTTGGCAAAAAAATTGTAGCTGATATTTTATCATTTTTTGGAAGATCATAAACTCCTATTTCTTTTGACCTACTGTTGTAGTAACCAAGAGACCCTCCCTAAAATTCTCCAGCGCCCTCAGGGTTTTAGAAAGGAAATTAACAGTTTGTGTATTGGGGGCATAAATAAAGGTAAAATTGTAACAGTGGCCATGCATCATGCACTTATTAAAAAGAAAGCAACCTTCAGGATCAGCTTGTAGAGACGTGAGGTATAGGTGGGCACGATTTTCGAAAAGATATCGTTACCCCCTAGTCTTTGGGTTAGGGGATGGTGCATGAAACCACTGATTAAGGGGAAGAAGGGGCATACGGGGGGGTGGACTTTGCCGTGAAGTGCGTCTCCTGCAAAAAAAACATCTGCAGCCAGGTGTCGCAGTTCCTGCCAAGGACGACCCCCTTTTGTGGGGTGAGCAGTGAACTCTCACATTATAAGACACAATCTTCAATGTGTCAACCATTGCATGAATATAGGCAGGATATATAACAAAATAGACATAATACCACACACCTCATGAGGATAGGTAACAGCCGTCCCGGAAAGGGACCCATCTTTGATCAAAGTAGCACCCTCAAATGCACCTAGAGGAGGAAAAAAAAATACATGCAAACATAAACCAAGTAAAAGGGGACAACAAAATATCCCACAGTGTGGGGTAGACCAGCTAAGGACTTTTCCAATGGTGCTTTACCAATGCTCCAAACTGTCCATTGAGCTCAGTGCCTTTGACAAGACATGAGAGGCACTATGGTACTGTTTTAATCAAGCTAAATAACAGATTATTATGCTATATGTTATAAGATAATAATTTATTATTTATCGATTTACTGTGAAATTACTGGTTTGAAGTTATAAGTTTTTGAATATATAGCAAATTACCTTAAAAATAATATACAATAATTATTTGTATATTATTACTTATGGTAATTAACCACTTGCCACCCAGGCCAATTCTGACACTTCTTGCCTACATCCTTATTTTTTTTCCCTAGAAAATTACTAAGAACCCCCAAACATTATATATAATGTTTTAGCAGACACCCTAGGGAATAAAATGGCGATCGTTGCAACTTTTTATGTCACACGCGTTTTTTTTTTTTTAGAGAAACGGTTTCATAAATAAAATAAAAAAACAAGCAAGAACTAAAGTTTGCCGACTTTTTTTTTGTATAACATGAAAGATGATGTTACGCCAATAAAATAGGTACCCAACATATCCCGATTTAAAATTGCGCACACTTGTGGAATGGTGCCAAATTTAAAAATCTTCATAGACGCTGCTTTAAAAAGGTTAAGGCCCCTTTCACACATGCGGACCGTTCGTCCGTTTTTTTATACGTCCGTTTCCGGATGAAAACGGACATTAATGCTTGTCTATGGGATAGCGGACGTTAGCGGAAGATCATCCGCTAATGTCCGTTAACATCCGTCTCCGTTAAGGTCCAATCTTCTGAACGGAAGAAGACCCTATTTTGTCTTCCATAAAAAAACGGAACGGACAAAAAACGGACGTTAGCGGACGATCCGTTCACATCCGATCCGCTGACATCCGTTTTTCATCAAAAAAATTCCCATAATTCATGAAAAACTGTTTTTTTTTTTTTTTTTTAAAAAACGGATAAAAAACGGACATAAACGGATAAAAAAAACGGACATAAACGGATAAAAAAACTGATGAAAAACTGACGTAATCGGATGAAAAACGGACGTAATCGGATGAAAAACGGACGTAATCGGATGAAAAACGGATGTAAACGGACGAAAAACGGAAATGAAAATGGATGAAAACTGATGTTTACTGACAACAACTGATGATAAAAAAACGTGACTGAACTGATCTAATGTACGGTCCGCATGTGTGAAAGGGGCCTTACAGGTTACATGTTTAGAGTTACAGAGGAGGTCGGGTCCAGTGCTAGAATTATTGCTCTCGCTCTAACGTTCATGGTGTATGTAACCTGTGTGTATCTGGCTCTGATACTAGCCCGTGCCTCACCAGCCACTGACCTCACCGCATGTCCGAGCGCATGAGCCGGTAACCTCCCTGGCTGCCAGACAAGCGAATATCTCCTAAATAGTGCATGTTTAGGAGATGTTCATTTTGCCTACAGGTAAGCCTTATTATAAGCTCACGTGTAGGTTAAAAAAAATAAAGTCACAAAAGCGGATTCTACTAGTGTTTTAAGAAAGAAAAAAAGTAACAACGTTTTTAGAAAAGGTTTCCCTATCCCTGGCGATTGATTTAGAACGCTATATTCCACGACAACGTTTTTTACAAGAATAATACACGGGGGAACATTAACAATGTTAAAGGGATGTAAATAATTCATATATCTACATAAAAAAATAGAAATGTGGGGCTGCTACTCAGGTGCCCTCTAGTGGCCAAATTATACTTGGAGGACAATTTATGAAGCTATTTTGTTGCATTTCGTGCCTAGTGATAAAGCTGCCCTGGGCAAATTCTCATATCAGGTATACTGTATTTCAGACAAGGTGACTATAACCCGGCAGAATGTGTTCCCCCGATTTTGTAGCCAGCTTATAAAGACTTCCCACTCTGCTAAAAATTTACTAAAAACTGGACATATCATGCAAATCCTGGTTCTGACACATATCAGCCCTTCCTATAGCCGCTACAAAGTTACAACGTACAGTCTGATCACTGGAGGAAAGGAGACTGAGGAAATGCTTCCTCCTGCCTGCAGCAGCCTGATGACATTGTCACAGTCTAGGCAAAGTCATTGACTGGAGCTCAAGAACAGCTTTTAAAACCATAAAAAGGTGGAACTTTTATGATACGGTTGCTGTGAACTGCCATGTGTCAGAAATTTGTTTATGCAGAATTGTAGAATTACTGACAGCTCCATAGTGAGGGAATGGGTGTATCTTTCACAGTTTCTGCATTCCCATTGAAACACGTAACATGGGTAAATTTTTGGTGATTTATCATGTTAGCTGTCCGAGTGGCCAAGCAATTTAAGGTTTCCATCATTGCTTGTAGGGATGAGCCGAACACCCCGGGTTCGGTTCGAACCAGAACCTTCGAACGGACCGAAAGTTCGCGCGAATTTTTTCGAACCCTATACGTTATAATGGACGCGAACGTTCGAAATCAAAAGTGCTAATTACAACGGCCAATATGCATGTTAATGTCATAAAACAGGTTTGGGGACCCGGGTCCTGCCCCAGGGGACATATATCAATGCAAAAAGAACTTTTAAAAACTAACGTTTTTTCGGGAGCAGTCATTTTAATGATGCATAAAGTGAAAAAAAAAAAGTGAAATTTTCCTTTAAATATGGTACCTGGGGGGTGTCTAAAGTATGCCTGTGAAGTGGCATGTGTTTCCCGTGTTTAGAACTGTCTTTGCACAAAATGACATTTTTAAAGGAAAAAAAGAAGCCATTTAAAACCACTTGCGGCTTTAGGTTTGTTCTTAAGTAGAATCTGAACAGGTACATTATGAAGTGTAGCTCCATCCCAAAAAAATCTATTTTTAAGCTTTTTGGAGAACATAGGGAGGGGTTATCACCCCTGTAACATTTGCTGTCTTTGCACATCTGTTCAGAACATGTCACCTCACTTTCCGTCCCAATGACAAATGTTTTTGGAAAAGTGGGGTTTTAATTGAAACAAGGATTGGTGATAAAGTATCAGTAGAGAGGAGATACCTTTTTCCCAAATTAAATCTAACAGGATAGAATTTCCCTTCCTAGGGGTAGATTTCCTCTCACTTCCTGTTTTCTCTTTCCATTTGCAAGTAGGAGTCGTTTGTAAGTTGGATGTTTGAAAGTAGGGGCCTGGCGTATATACTCTGCAGAAATTTGCCCTATTAGATGTTGGTGTAGCCACAAGACTGGTGGGCACAGGAATGGGCCCTGCTATGAGTTAATAGATCAAGATTTGTAATTGCATGCACCTGTTGAACAGGGCAGAAAAATTGGGGGTGGTGGTGGTGGTGGACGGTGTTGCCACAAGACTGTAAGCTCTCACAGTTACTCTTGGTGGGCGCAGGAATGGGCCCTGCTGTGAGTTATTAGATCAAGATTTGTAATTGCAAGCACCTGATGAACAGGGCAGAAAAATTGGGCCTTTGGCGGTGGTGGTGGACGGTGTTGCCACAAGACTGTAGGCCCTCATAGTTACTCTTGGTGGGCGCAGGAATGGGCCCTGCTGTGAGTTATTAGATCAAGATTTGTAATTGCAAGCACCTGATGAACAGGGCAGAAAAATTGGGCCTTTGGCGGTGGTGGTGGACGGTGTTGCCACAAGACTGTAGGCCCTCACAGTTACTCTTGGTGGGCGCAGGAATGGGCCCTGTTGTGAGTTATTAGATCAAGATTTGTAATTGCAAGCACCTGATGAACAGGGCAGAAAAATTGGGCCTTTGGCGGTGGTGGTGGACGGTGTTGCCACAAGACTGCAGGCCCTCATAGTTACTCTTGGTGGGCGCAGGAATGGGCCCTGCTGTGAACTATTAGATCAAGATTTGTAATTACCCGCCCCTGTTAAACAGGGGCTGAAAAATTGTGCCTTAGGCACTGGTGCTGGTGCCACAACACTGCAACCCCTCACAGAGACTGTACTTGGAGCACAGCAGTCACACGTGTTGCGAAGCATTTTTAAAAAAAATTGGAAGTACACGCCCCTGTTAAACAGGGGCTGAAAAATTGTGCCTTAGGCACTGGTGCTGGTGCCACAACACTGCAACCCGGCCCTCACAGATACTGTACTTGGAGCACAGCAGTCACACGTTTAGCGAAGCATTTTTTTTAAAAATTGTAAGTACCCGCCCCTGTTAAACAGGGGCTGAAAAATTGTGCCTTAGGCACTGGTGCTGGTGCCACAACACTGCAACCCCTCACAGAGACTGTACTTGGAGCACAGCAGTCACACGTGTTGCGAAGCATTTTTTTTTTAAAAATTGGAAGTACACGCCCCTGTTAAACAGGGGCTGAAAAATTGTGCCTTAGGCACTGGTGTGGTGGCATGGATCATTGAGGAGGAGGAAGAGGATAGTCAGTGAACATAAGAGGACAGTCACTCAGCATCAGCATAGGCAGTCTTGAAGGGATGTGACATTAAAAATTATTCGGTTATATCCGCCTCAGGTGCCAGGTAGCTGGTGGTGATCCAAGACTGATTCATTTTGATGAATGTCAGTCGATCAACCGAGGCGGTGGACAGGCGCACCCTATGATCAGTCACAAATCCTCCAGCAGCACTGAATGTGCGTTCGGAAAGAACGCTGGAGGCAGGACAGGCCAGTAGCTCAATTGCATACTGTGCAAGCTCTGGCCAGTGATCCATCCTCAGGACCCAGTAAGCCAGAGGATTTTCGGTGGGAAAGGTGTCCAAGTCTGACCTTGCCCCAAGGTATTCCTGCACCATGTATATCAGACGCTGGCGATGGTTGCTGGAACCGATCATACCTTGGGGCTGCGGACTAAAAAATTGTCTGAACGCATCGGTCAGACGTCCACCTTCCCCACCGCTCCTTCTGCCACTGACCGAAGCCTCAGCAACTCGTCGCCCAGGACCAGGAGTTTGTAGCCTCCCAGTTTCTGGGAACGCGTTGCACAGACCTTTCTGCAAGGCCTCCCTGAGATGTCTCATCCTCTGCTCCCTCTGCGACGGCAAGATAAGGTCCGCAACCTTACCCTTGTACCGCGGATCAAGGAGAGTGGCCAGCCAGTAATGGTCCCTCTCCTTGATCCGAAGAACACGAGGATCCTTCCGCAGGCTTTGCAGGATCAGGGAGGCCATGCAGCGTAGGTTAGCTGAGGCATTCGGTCCGGAGTCTTCTGGGTCACTGAGGATGACATGATCGCCAGCCACCTCCTCCCAGCCACGTACAAGTCCACTGGTTTGTTGGGACTGTACATCATCCCTAAAAGACTGCTGCTGCTGATGCTGAGTGCCAGGCTCCACCTCCATGCTCACACAATCCTCCTCCTCCTCCTCCTCCTCCTCCTCCTCATCCTCTTCCTGTGTGATGGGTGGGACAGAAGGAACACTGTCCGGATAAAGGGGGCCTTGAGAGGCAAGGAAGTCCTCCTCTTCCTGCCTCTGTTCTGCCTCAAGTGCCCTGTCCATTATCCCACGCAGCGTATGCTCCAACAGGTGGACAAGAGGGACAGTGTCACTGATGCATGCACTGTCACTGCTCACCATCCTCGTGGCCTCCTCAAATGGTGAGAGGACAGTGCATGCATCCCTGATCATGCTCCACTGACGTGGGGAAAAAAAACCAAGCTCCCCTGACCCTGTCCTGGTGCCGTAGTCGCAAAGGTACTCATTGATGGCCCTCTGCTGCGTGTGCAGTCGCTGCAGCATGGCCAACGTTGAGTTCCACCTGGTGGGCATGTCACATATTAGGCGGTTCTTGGGCAGGTTCAGCTCCTTTTGCAGCTCAGTCAGCCGAGCACTGGCATTATAAGATCGGCGGAAATGCACACAGACTTTCCTGGCCTGCCTCAGGACATCCTGTAAGCCTGGGAACCTGCCCAAGAACCGCTGCACCACCAGGTTGAGGACGTGAGCCATGCAGGGCACATGGGTGAGCTGCCCCTGTCGCAGGGCGGAGAGGAGGTTGGTGCCATTGTCAGAAACGACCATTCCTGGCTTAAGCTGACGTGGCGTCAACCACCTCTCGGCCTGCCCCTGCAGAGCTGCCAGAACCTCTGGCCCAGTGTGGCTCCTGTCCCCCAAACACACCAGCGCAAGCACGGCATGGCATCTTTTTGCCTGCGTACTTGCGTAGCCCCTTGTACGCCTACGGAGCACCGCTGGTTCCAAGGACAGAGCACTGGAGGAAGAAGAAGAGGAGGGGGTGGAGGAGAGAGGTGTGTCACAACCAGTAGCAGTAGTCGCGTTTTGGAGGCGTGGTGGCGGAACAACCTCCAACACTACTGCACCTTGTCCTGCATCCCTCCCAGCTGCCAATAGAGTGACCCAATGGGCCGTGAAAGAAAGGTACCGTCCCTGTCCATGCCTGCTGGACCATGAGTCAGCGGTAATATGCACCTTACCGCTGACCGCCCTGTCCAGCGAGGCATGGACATTGCCCTCCACATGCCGGTAGAGAGACGGAATCGCCTTCCGCGAGAAAAAGTGGCGTTTGGGAACCTGCCACTGAGGAACCGCACATTGAACAAACTCACGGAAGGGGGCCGAGTCTACCAACTGAAAAGGCAGCAGTTGAAGTGCTAGCAATTTAGCAAGGCTAGCATTCAACCGCTGGGCATGTGGATGGCTGGGAGTGTACTTCTTTCTACGGTCCAGCAGCTGGGGCAGGGAAATTTGCCTGCTGCAATCGGACGTCGGTGTACTGCAAGTACTTGGTTGTGACACACCTAATTCTACACCTTCAGTCCTCTCAGAGCAGCTTTCAGAGAGGACTGAAGGTGTAGTGGGGATGGAGATCCCAGCTGAGGAGGAGCAAGGAGAGGTCCGCTTAGTTCTTTGGTGTGGGTCTTTTATGTGTGCCTGCCAACGAGCTGCATGGCAGGTCGCCATATGTCTGGTCATGCTTGTCGTGCCCAAGCGGCTGATGTTTTGGCCACGCGAGATACGCTTGAGACAAATATTGCAAATAGCAGTGGTGCGATCTGCTGCACTCGTCTCAAAAAAGGCCCACACCAAAGAACTTTTCTGATAACGTGCAGAGGCAGCGCCCTGCACAGGCGGAGCTCTGCGGTGTTGTACAGTTGCTGTGCTGGCCTCTACCTGGCCTCCAGGGGGCATCCTGCCTCGTTGGACATGTGACGCCGCATCCTCCTCCTCCTCGTCCTCCTCCTCATCCTCTCTCCCTTGAGGCACCCACGTGGAGTCAGTGACCTCATCATCCCCTCCCTCTTCACCACTAGAGCAAACCTGGCAGTAAGCTGCAGCTGGTGGAACAGTACTGCCAGATTCCTCAAGCTGGGTATCGTCATCCGAGCCTTCGAATCGTTGGGCATCCTCCTGGAGCATGTACCCAACACTGTGCTCAAAGAGTTCGGGGGACTCCTCAGGAGGACATGGTGGGTCTAGGGAAGGGGTGGCTGATGATGCTCTGTCAGTACCCTGAGCCTGGGTGAGAGAGGATGAGGAGGATGAGGAGGGCTTGGTCATCCATTCTACCAAGCCTTCAGCATGATGCGGCTCCACATGTCCAGCTGCCGAAAACAAAGACGCGCGTGTCCCATGGCCACGTGCTGATGACGATGCACGACCACGTCCACGGCCACGTCCACTAGAAACAGAGCCTGCCTGCCCTGTGTTCTTGGCTCTGCACGCTCTGCCTCCCCTTGGCGGTCTTCCAGCCATTGTAGTCGGTAGTCCTGTGGGTGCTGCTGAGAAGAATATATAGGAGCTCTGTGTGATGCCACTAACACACTAGAAGTCCTATGGGTGCTTCTGCAAAGAAAATAGAGGAGCTCTGTGTGATGCCACTAACACACTAGAAGTCCTGTGGGTGCTGCTGAGAAGAATATATAGGAGCTCTGTGTGATGCCACTAACACACTAGAAGTCCTATGGGTGCTTCTGCTAAGAAAATAGAGGAGCTCTGTGTGATGCCACTAACACACTAGAAGTCCTGTGGGTGCTTCTGCAAAGAAAATAGAGGAGCTCTGTGTGATGCCACTAACACACTAGAAGTCCTATGGGTGCTTCTGCAAAGAAAATAGAGGAGCTCTGTGTGATGCCACTAACACACTAGAAGTCCTGTGGGTGCTTATGCAAAGAAAATAGAGGAGCTCTGTGTGATGCCACTAACACACTAGAAGTCCTGTGGGTGCTTCTGCAAAGAAAATAGAGGAGCTCTGTGTGATGCCACTAACACACTAGAAGTCCTATGGGTGCTTCTGCAAAGAAAATAGAGGAGCTCTGTGTGATGCCACTAACACACTAGAAGTCCTGTGGGTGCTTATGCAAAGAAAATAGAGGAGCTCTGTGTGATGCCACTAACACACTAGAAGTCCTGTGGGTGCTTATGCAAAGAAAATAGAGGAGCTCTGTGTGATGCCACTAACACACTAGAAGTCCTGTGGGTGCTGCTGAGAAGAATATATAGGAGCTCTGTGTGATGCCACTAACACACTAGAAGTCCTATGGGTGCTTCTGCAAAGAAAATAGAGGAGCTCTGTGTGATGCCACTAACACACTAGAAGTCCTGTGGGTGCTTATGCAAAGAAAATAGAGGAGCTCTGTGTGATGCCACTAACACACTAGAAGTCCTGTGGGTGCTTATGCAAAGAAAATAGAGGAGCTCTGTGTGATGCCACTAACACACTAGAAGTCCTGTGGGTGCTTATGCAAAGAAAATAGAGGAGCTCTGTGTGATGCCACTAACACACTAGAAGTCCTGTGGGTGCTGCTGAGAAGAATATATAGGAGCTCTGTGTGATGCCACTAACACACTAGAAGTCCTATGGGTGCTTCTGCAAAGAAAATAGAGGAGCTCTGTGTGATGCCACTAACACACTAGAAGTCCTGTGGGTGCTTATGCAAAGAAAATAGAGGAGCTCTGTGTGATGCCACTAACACACTAGAAGTCCTGTGGGTGCTGCTGAGAAGAATATATAGGAGCTCTGTGTGATGCCACTAACACACTAGAAGTCCTATGGGTGCTTCTGCAAAGAAAATAGAGGAGCTCTGTGTGATGGGACTAACACACTTCAAGTCCTATAGGTGCTTCTGGGAAGAAAATAAAGGTCTGTGTGATGGGACTAACACACTTCAAGTCCTATAGTTGCTTCTGGGAACAAAATATAGCTCTGTGTGTGTGATGGGACTAACACACTTCAAGTCCTATAGGTGCTTCTGGGAACAAAATATAGCTCTGTGTGTGTGATGGGACTAACACACTTCAAGTCCTATAGGTGCTTCTGGGAACAAAATATAGCTCTGTGTGGGTGATGGGACTAACACACTTCAAGTCCTATAGGTGCTTCTGGGAAGAAAATATAGCTCTGTGTGTGTGATGGGACTAACACACTTCAAGTCCTATAGGTGCTTCTGGGAACAAAATATAGCTCTGTGTGTGTGATGGGACTAACACACTTCAAGTCCTATAGGTGCTTCTAGGGAAGAAAATATAGCTCTGTGTGTGTGATGGGACTAAACACTTCAAGTCCTATAGGTGCTTCTGGGAACAAAATATAGCTCTGTGTGTGTGATGGGACTAACACACTTCAAGTCCTATAGGTGCTTCTGGGAAGAAAATATAGCTCTGTGTGTGTGATGGGACTAACACACTTCAAGTCCTATAGGTGCTTCTGGGAACAAAATATAGCTCTGTGTGTGTGATGGGACTAACACACTTCAAGTCCTATAGGTGCTTCTGGGAACAAAATATAGCTCTGTGTGTGTGATGGGACTAACACACTTCAAGTCCTATAGGTGCTTCTGGGAAGAAAATATAGCTCTGTGTGTGTGATGGGACTAACACACTTCAAGTCCTATAGGTGCTTCTGGGAACAAAATATAGCTCTGTGTGTGTGATGGGACTAACACACTTCAAGTCCTATAGGTGCTTCTGGGAACAAAATATAGGAGCTCTGCCTGCCTGCCACGAACACACTACAAGTCCTATAGGTGCTTCTGGGAACAAAATATAGGAGCTCTGCCTGCCTGCCACGAACACACTACAAGTCCTATAGGTGCTTCTGGGAACAAAATATAGGAGCTCTGCCTGCCTGCCACGAACACACTACAAGTCCTATAGGTGCTTCTGGTAACAAAATATAGGAGCTCTGCCTGCCTGCCACGAACACACTACAAGTCCTATAGGTGCTTCTGGTAACAAAATATAGGAGCTCTGCCTGCCTGCCACGAACACACTACAAGTCCTATAGGTGCTTCTGGTAACAAAATATAGGAGCTCTGCCTGCCTGCCACGAACACACTACAAGCCCCTCTTTCTCAATCAATCTTTGTAACTGAATCTATCTAACTCAATCTCTGTAAGTGAATCTCTCTACCTAACTAAATCCAGCAGAGTGTCACAGAATCAGCCTGCTCAATCTGCGCCGGAACAGCATGTGACCGGCGCAGACGGCGTGGCGGCCTTTTATAGGGGGGGCGTGTACTACAGCCCCTGAGCTGTAATTGGCTACAGGCGTCCTGCCTGTAGCCAATTATGGCTCTTCGAGTTTCCTGGGCTGTGATTGGCCAAGCATGCGGGGTCACAGTGCATGCTTGGCCAATCATCAGCCAGCAATGCACTGCGCCGGCCGCGCCGGCCGCAATGCATTGCGGGGCCGCTCGCATCACACGAACGTGATGCGAGCGGCCAAAATAGTTCTGGGCTCGCCGAGCGAGCGAACGCCCGGTGCTCGATGCGAACGTGGGTTCGCATCGAGCACCGGGCCCATCCCTAATTGCTTGCAATCGGAAAGGTTATAACTATTCACAAGTTTAGGAGATGGTTGGATAAAATTTTCCAGCATGCTGGAACATTTTTCCCCTGAGACACATTCAGTGGCTCCTATCACCTATGGGAAAATGGAAGCACAGGGCACATCTGCAAAAGTTGTCGGCACCTGGTAACATTTTCTAAAGTGTGCGCTATAATGTAAATTTCGTTCTTCCAGAACTGTAACTGAGTTCTGGGGGTTAATTGTTTAGGTCATTTACTTTGGCATCAGTTTGGCTGGGCTGCACTGGAGTTCTGCCTGGTCATAGGTGCGGTGAGGCATCTGTGACAGGCTGAGAACTAAGCTTGGTTGGACGTGTTGGGTACCAATCTTCTCAGAGCCAATCAGTGGGCGCGTCTGGCCCTGCTGTGTATTCTGGGAAGGGGTATTTAAGATGCTGAAGTCACGTGTTCAGGGTTGGGCTTACTCTTTGATTCCTGGTTCCAGTCCGGACCAACCCTGTGAGGGGTCCCGAACCCAGGAGTGTCTGCTCCCCCCGTAAGCATGGTCATCCTGACCAGTCCCAGAGGCCCTCATGGTCTGGGGTGGGGATCCGTCCGTTCCTGAGCCTCGGAACTGGCTAGTTCGAGGCCCAGTGACTGAAGGAGGATTCGGAGGTGTCCCGGTGTGCTCTCAGGATTGGAGAGACACAGCAACTCGTACAAGTGACCAGGGGAGGACTCTTTGGAGGAGGGCCAAGAAGCTGGCTGCTCGGTAAGAGCCTGGGAGCTGAAGTTGTATGGACACTAGTGAATCTGCATTTCCTACGGTATCGCCGGAGCGGCTGAGAGATCCAGGTACCATAGGAAAAGTTCCTAATTCATCTTCAGTTACAACCTAGTCTGTGGCAGAGACTTTGCAAGTCCTTGAATCACTTGTTGGCTGCTAAATCTACAGTTAGAGGTTTATCCAGCAGTTAAGCGCCCAGTTGCGAGTGGCTACTCTCTGGGCTACCTGAAGAGACATTCATTTGATGTCAGCAGTTCTAAATTGCCTGAGCTTTATCACCCGTGCCCTCCAATCCCAACTGAGAGACTATATTATATTTGAACGTTACCCTTTGCAAATAAAAATCCTCAAAAGGACATTCAAGTGTCAGCTTTTGAATTTACTGGGTACTAACCCTGGGAACCCCTAGACAACGAACGACGAGCTACAAGGAGGAGGTAATCGTAACCCCAGAAAATACGTAGCCGCGCCCAGGGGTTATGGCGCTACATATGCAATAATCCCGAGTGAGACTTTCCCTCTGTGTAGGAGCTTCCTGTAATAAAAGACCGCTCCCTTCTGCTCTCTCTCCTTGTGCAGGGTGACTGGTCTTGTCTCCGCCCCTAATGTAATGTTGGGCCCCTTCCACAGCTCTGCTGTCTGCCCAGGCCATCTACAGCACAGTGATGATGTCACCGCTAATTTTACAAAAAGGTAATATCTGGTTTTGCAAAGGTACTTGATGCACGCCAAGTTGATTTATAGTTGATATAAAAGGTCTACAGTCAGGTTTCTGTGATGTAAAAAAATAAAAAAAAAAGGAGACAAAGATAAATAATTTCAGAACTTTTTCCACCTTTAATGTGACCTATAAACTGTACAACTCAATTGAACAACAAACTAAAATCTTTTAGGTGGAGGGAAGAATAAAAAAATAAAATAATATGGTTGCATAAATGTGCACACCCTTAAACTAATACTTTGTTGAAGCACCTTTTGATTTTATTACCGATAGACCCATATGTTTTTGGGCATGGGTCTATCAGCATGGCACATCTTGACTTGGCAATATTTGCCCGTTCTTCTTTGCAAAAACACTCCAAATCTGTCAGATTGCGAGGGCATCTCCTGTGCACAGCCCTCTTCAGATCACCTCCCACATTTTCAATCGTATTCAGGTCTGGGCTCTGGCTGGGCCATTCCAAAACTTTCATCTTCTGGTGAAGCCATTCCTGAATCCTTTTTTGATTTGGATGGATGCTTTGGGTCGTAGTCATGCTGAAAGATGAAGTTCTTCTTCACGTTCAGCTTTCTAATCAGAAGCCTGAAGGTTTTGTGGCAATATTGACTGATATTTGGAACTGTTCATAATTCCTGCTACCTTGACTAAGGCCCCTGTTCCAGCTGTATAAAAAGTCCCAAAGCATGATGCTGCTACCACCATGCTACCACCATGCTTCACAGTGGGTATGGTGTTCTTTTGGTGATGTGCAGTTTTGTTTTTCTGCCAAACATATCTTTTGGAATAATGGCCAAAAAGTTCAACCTTGGTTTCATCAGACCAGAACACATTTTTCCACATGCTTTTGGGAGACTTCCGATGAGTTTTTGCAAATTTAGCTTGGCTTGGATGTTTTTCTTGGTAAGAAAAGGCTTCCGTCTTGCTACCCTATAGCCCAGACATATGAAGAATACGGAAGATTGTTCTCACATGTACCACACAGCCAGTACTTGCCAGATATTCCTGCAGCTCATTTAACCACTTGACCACCCCCTTCCTAACCAGACCAAATTTTTAGCTTTCGGTGCTCTCACACTTTGAATGACAATTACTCATCATGCAACACTGTACCCATATGAAATGTTTGTCCTTTTTTTCTCACACAAATAGAGCTTTCTTTTGGTGGTATTTAATCACCGCTGGGTTTTTAATTTTTTGAGCTATAAATAAAAAAATAAAAATTCTTTGTTTCTGTTAAAATTTATTGCCGAGTATTGGCAAAGTACTGGCAGAGTATTGCAGAATATTGCAGAGTATTGGCAGAATATAGCATAGTATTGTCGGAGTATAGCAGAGTATTGCCAGAATATGGCAGAGTATTGCAGAGTAGGGATGGGCCCGGTGTTCGATTCAAACCCATGTTCGAATCGAACATCGGCCGTTCGTCCGCTCGTCGAGTTCAGAACTCTGAGGGCCGTTTGCATCAAATTCGTGTGATGGGAACGGTCCACAATGCACTGCGCCAGTCGCAGTGCATTGCTGGCTGATGATTGGCCAAGCATGCACTGTGACCCCACATGCTTGGCCAATCATAGAGCCAGCGGCGAGGAGAGCAATAATTGGCCACAGGCAGGATGCCTGTGGCCAAATATAGCTCAGGGGGTTTAGTACACGCCCCCCACACTATATAAGGCCGCCGCGCCGGCGGCCTCGTGTAGTGTGTTCCGGCGTTGAGGGAAAGAGTATTGCTAGGCAGGGATAGTGTACTGTACACTATCTGTGAATCATTTCTGTGTGGGGAAAGTGTAGGGATACAGGAAAAATAGGCAGGGATAGTGTATTCTTCTCAGCCTTTGCGTGTGGGGAAAGTGTAGGGATAGAGAAAAAATAGGCAGGGATAGTGTGTTCTTCTCAGGCATTTGCGTGTGGGGAAAGTGCTGTTCTCTACCAATACAGCCATCTGCAGAAGTTAGTGTGTGTGCTGTGTGAGTCTAGCACAGCACAGTATACAACCTGCACCTGTATCTGCCCTTCTGCCCTGTTGTCATCTAATCCAGCCATCTGCAACATGACATTAAAGCCGCAAGCAGTTTTAAATGGTTTCTTTTTTTCCTTTACAAATGTCATTTTTTGCAGGGACAGTTCTAAACACGGGAAACACATGCCACTTCACAGGCATACTTTAGACACCCCCCAGGTACCATATTTAAAGGAATATTTCACTTTTTTTTTTCACTTTATGCATCATTAAAATGACTGCTCCCGAAAAAACTTTTTTGCATTGATACATGTCCCCTGGGGCAGGACCCGGGTCCCCAAACCTTTTTTATGACATTAACATGCATATTGGCCGTTATAATTAGCACTTTAGATTTTGAACATTCGCGTCCATTGTAACTAATAGGGTTCTAACGTTCGTGCAAACTTTCGGTCCGTTCGCAGGTTCTGGTGCGAACCGAACCTGGGGGTGTTCGGCTCATCCCTATTGCAGAGTATTGGCAGAGTATGGGCACTGAGCAGCGCTGTTGGCACTACAGATCCAGCCCACATCGCTGCTGCAAACGATCTCTCCCCTCGCACTGTACAGATCGGTACAGAGAGGGGAGGGAGGAACAGGTGTCATGACATGACGCCGGTTTGTTTACAAGTGATCGCTCCGTCATTTGACGGAGCAACCACATGGTAAACGGCAAACGGTAAATGGTAAACAGCCGTGATCCTTGTACACTATCTGTGATCACGGTCACAGATTTTTCAGGGAGCATGCCTAGGGTTGCCACCTTTTCTTCAAGCCAAACCCGAACACTTTAGAGGCGCAGGGCACGGCACCCCAAACGCGGTGCGGTTTTCCCGCGATTGTCACCAGACAAATCGCAGGAAAATCACGTTAACAGAATTGTGGGATGCCTGTCACCCAAAAGAAGTTTTGCTTTGTGATTGGGGTGCCATTATCCCCATTCTCTCCTATTTCAAATCTTATTCCCCTACCAGCACAAATCCTCCTCCCTCCAATACCCCCATGGCAGCTGACAGGGGGTATCACAGGACCCCAGTACACAGGGGGGTCCAGACAGCAGAGGGTTTGGAGTGGGGGACAACTACAGAGGAGGGGGTGCAAATACAGAGGATGAGGTGCAAATACAGAGGAGGGGGTAATTACAGAGCTAGGGGGCAATTAGAGGGGGCAAATACAGAGGATGGGGGTGCAAATACAGAGAAGGGGGGGCAATTACAGAGAAGGGGAACAATTACAGAGAAGGGGGGGCAATTACAGAGGAAGAGGATGCAAATACAGAGGAGGGGGTGACAAATACAGAGGAAGAGGATGCAAATACAGAGGAGGGGGTGACAAATACAGAGGAGGGGGTGGCAAATACAGAGGAGGGGGTGGCAAAAACAGAGGAGGGGTGGCAAATACAGAGGAGGGGTAGGCAAATACAGAGGAGGGGTAGGCAAATACAGAGGAGGGGGTGGCAAATACAGAGGAGGGGTAGGCAAATACAGAGGAGGGGAGGCAAATACAGAGGAGGGGGAGGCAAATTCAGAGGAGGGGGAGGCAAATACAGAGGAGGGGTGCAAATACAGAGGAGGGGGAGGCAAATACAGAGGAGGGGGAGGCAAATACAGAGGAGGGGGTGGCAAATTCAGAGGAGGGGTGCAAATACAGAGGAGGGGGTGGCAAATACAGAGGAGGGGGGGTGGCAAATACAGAGGAAGAGGAGGGGGTGGCAAATACAGAGGAGGGGGTGGCAAATACAGAGGAGGGGTAGGCAAATACAGAGGAGGGGTAGGCAAATACAGAGGAGGGGGTGGCAAATACAGAGGAGGGGTAGGCAAATACAGAGGAGGGGGAGGCAAATACAGAGGAGGGGGAGGCAAATTCAGAGGAGGGGGAGGCAAATACAGAGGAGGGGTGCAAAAACACAGGAGGGGGAGGCAAATACAGAGGAGGGGGAGGCAAATACAGAGGAGGGGGTGGCACATACAGAGGAGGGGGTGGCAAATTCAGAGGAGGGGTGCAAATACAGAGGAGGGGGTGGCAAATACAGAGGAGGGGGTGGCAAATACAGAGGAGGGGGTGGCAAATACAGAGGAGGGGGAGGCAAATACAGAGGAGGGGGAGGCAAATACAGAGGAGGGAGAGGCAAATACAGAGGAGGGAGAGGCAAATACAGAGGAGGGGGAGGCAAATACAGAGGAGGGAGAGGCAAATACAGAGGAGGGGTGCAAATACAGAGGAGGGGGAGGCAAATACAGAGGAGGGAGAGGCAAATACAGAGAAGGGGGAGGCAAATACAGAGGAGGGAGAGGCAAATACAGAGGAGGGGGAGGCAAATACAGAGGAGGGAGAGGCAAATACAGAGGAGGGGTGCAAATACAGAGGAGGGGGAGGCAAATACAGAGGAGGGAGAGGCAAATACAGAGAAGGGGGAGGCAAATACAGAGGAGGGAGAGGCAAATACAGAGGAGGGGGAGGCAAATACAGAGGAGGGAGAGGCAAATACAGAGGAGGGGTGCAAATACAGAGGAGGGGGAGGCAAATACAGAGGAGGGAGAGGCAAATACAGAGAAGGGGGAGGCAAATACAGAGGAGGGGGTGGCAAATACAGAGGAGGGGGAGGCAAATACAGAGGAGGGGTGCAAAAAAAGAGGAGGGGGAGGCAAAAAAAGAGGAGGGGTGCAAATACAGAGGAGGGGTAGGCAAAAACAGAGGAGGGGGAGGCAAATTCAGAGGAGGGGTGCAAATACAGAGGAGGGGGGAGGCAAATACAGAGGAGGGGGAGGCAAATACAGAGGAGGGGGTGGCAAATTCAGAGGAGGGGGTGGCAAATACAGAGGAGGGGGTGGCAAATTCAGAGGAGAGGGTGGCAAATTCAGAGGAGGGGTGCAAATACAGAGGAGGGGGTGGCAAATACAGAGGAGGGGGGTGGCAAATACAGAGGAGGGGGTGGCAAATACAGAGGAGGGGGAGGCAAATACAGAGGAGGGGGAGGCAAATACAGAGGAGGGAGAGGCAAATACAGAGGAGGGAGAGGCAAATACAGAGGAGGGGGAGGCAAATACAGAGGAGGGAGAGGCAAATACAGAGGAGGGGTGCAAATACAGAGGAGGGGGAGGCAAATACAGAGGAGGGAGAGGCAAATACAGAGAAGGGGGAGGCAAATACAGAGGAGGGAGAGGCAAATACAGAGGAGGGGGAGGCAAATACAGAGGAGGGAGAGGCAAATACAGAGGAGGGGTGCAAATACAGAGGAGGGGGAGGCAAATACAGAGGAGGGAGAGGCAAATACAGAGAAGGGGGAGGCAAATACAGAGGAGGGAGAGGCAAATACAGAGGAGGGGGAGGCAAATACAGAGGAGGGAGAGGCAAATACAGAGGAGGGGTGCAAATACAGAGGAGGGGGAGGCAAATACAGAGGAGGGAGAGGCAAATACAGAGAAGGGGGAGGCAAATACAGAGGAGGGGGTGGCAAATACAGAGGAGGGGGAGGCAAATACAGAGGAGGGGTGCAAATACAGAGGAGGGGGAGGCAAATAAAGAGGAGGGGTGCAAATACAGAGGAGGGGTAGGCAAATACAGAGGAGGGGGAGGCAAATTCAGAGGAGGGGTGCAAATACAGAGGAGGGGGGAGGCAAATACAGAGGAGGGGGAGGCAAATACAGAGGAGGGGGTGGCAAATTCAGAGGAGGGGGTGGCAAATTCAGAGGAGGGGGTGGCAAATTCAGAGGAGAGGGTGGCAAATTCAGAGGAGAGGGTGGAAAATACAGTGGAGGGGGCAAATACAGGAGGGGGGGGCAAACACAGAGGGGGGGGGGGGACACAGAGGAGTCAAAACATAAGGGAGAGAGAGGCGACAGGCAGCTGCTGGTGCAGAAGTTTTTAATAAAATAAATGCTTAAAAACAATCCACTCACTCCCCATGTCAGAGCTGTATATGTCAGTCTGTGAAGTCGGCTGTCCCATCCTCCCCTCCAATCAACGCTGCTGTTATCACTGGAGGAAACAGAGAGCCACGGGAAACTCATGTGAACTGTCAGCCTCTGATGATGGAGGTGTGGTTAAGCCTCCGGAACGCTCTGATTGGTCACAGCATCCCAGGCTGACAGCTCACTGCAGTCTCCCCGCAGCTCTGTGTTATTGGCTTCCTCCTCAGAGTGATAACAGCAGCGTTGATTGGAGGGGAGGATGGGACAGCCGACTTCACAGACTGACATATACAGCTCTGACATGGGGAGTGAGTGGATTGTTTTTAAGCATTTATTTTATTAAAAACGTCCGCACCAGCAGCTGCCTGTCGCCTCTCTCTCCCTTATGTATTGATTGCTCCCCCTGCCCGCCGCTACAATCCCCCTGCTGTCCGGGACCCCCTGTGTGCTAGGGCTTGTAAAAGGTGGCCCCATGGTACCCCCTGTGAGCTGGAAATGGTGTCCGGGTGTGAGGCAGAGGGAAACCCGGGCACAGCCTCCTAAACCCGTACTGTCCGGGTCAAAACCGGACAGGTGGCAACCCTAAGCATGCCCCAGGGGGCACACGGGAGCAAAATTATGGGAGGACGTCCATGGACGCTCTCCCAGAATAAGCCGACCGCGCTGTAGCCATCTTTCGGCTATGGCCCAGTCAGCAAGTGATTAATGTTGCTGTAGGCCTCTTGGCAGCCTCCCTGACCAGTTTTCGTCTTTTCATCAATTTTGGAGGGACGTCCAGTTCTTGGTAATATCACTGTTGTGCCATATCTTCTCCACTTGATGATCACTGTCTTCACTGTGATCCATGGTATATCTACTGCCTTGGAAATTCTTTTGTACCCTTCTCCTGACTGATACCTTTTAACAATGAGATCCCTCTGATACTTTGGAAGGACCATGGCTTTTTCTGTAGGATGCAACTAAGAAAATGTCAGGAAAGACCTACTAGAACAGCTGAATTTTATTTTGGGTTAATCAGAGGAACTTTAAATGATGGCAAGTGTGTACTGACTCCTATATAAAACTATATAACATGAGTTTGAATGTGATTGCCTGATTCTGACCAAAGCTATAAGAGGATGTGCACACTTATGCAATTTTATTTTTTTTATTTTACCCCCCCCCCCCCCCCCAAAAGATTTCCGTTTGTTTTTCAATTGAGTCGTACAGCTTACAGGTCACATTAAAGCGTTTATGCACTGTCTGTAATTTTTTTTTTTTTTTTAGTACAATGCAAAGGATTAGGAGATGTAAATTAAGCACTCACGTGTTCCATTTTCCTAATGAACTGCTGCCGGTTTTCGTCACCTAAAAAAAGTTATAATAAATCTTGTTGCTGGGTGCCATCTTGCCCGTGGGCATGTGAAACCACACAGGCACTTCAGATGGCCCAGCATGCACCGCCGTTATTGTGCCGATCTCGTGCGTGTGCAGTAACGGCAAAGTGTAGCTCATGTTCGCCGAAATCTCGCGAGATTTCGGCAGGAGCCCCATAAATCTCGCAAGATTTCATCACGAGCCCCGTAAATCTCGCGAGATTTCGGCGGATGTCCGCACTGACTCCTGGGATCAATGACACCAGATCCCAGGAGACAGTGCGGCATGATGAGGATCGACGCAGAGACCCCGCCCACCGCCGAAGAGACAGAGCAGCAATTACAAGGTAAGTGGAAAAAGAAAAAAAAAAAAAACACTTCATTTAGTACTCTTTGCCTGATTTGGAAGGCAAATAGATTTACTAAATGAAGTGTGTGCTGTTAAAAAAAAAAACATTTACATGAAAGTTTTTGTGCCCGGAGTTCATCTTTATGTCACATGGAACTTGGCAATCTCTGGTTTTGGTTTTTTACGATTCTCGGTTCATTGCCCCCAGTCACCAATCCTCCTCCCCGTGTCTGCGCCCTCTGTGCCCCGCCCACCTTTAAAGTTTGTCCAAAAAATTATCAAATCTTTTCAGATCAAACGCGATGGTTCTTCACAAAGCTTGTCAGAAAGAATGTCCACAAAAGTCGGTCAGGGCTTCTCCCCCCACTGGGGCAGACACAGACTGGACATAGGGGTTCACGGGTGTCTTTGAGGGGGGGGGGGGGGCTGACTGGCTTCTGAGCAAAGATTGATTCAGTAAATTTTTGGCAGCATTATTTATGTCAGAGTTTCAATCTTTACATTTATTTAATTAGATCGGTTAACCGAACGGAATTACTTTGTAAATAGTGCACACAAAGCTTTTTTATTAACATTCGCTGCTCCACGAATCTTGCGGCACGCGGAAATATCCAGTCATTTTATCATTCAGCCTTCCGTCCAAAATGTAGGTGGGGGGTGAAAAACCTTCTGAAATACGCTGCAAAGAATTTCTGAAGTTTTGCAGCCTGTGGGGAAGGTTGCCAAAAAAAAAAAAAAAAAAATCCATAAATACGCTAGAATTTTTTTCTCGATAATTTAATGATTTTTCTGTTTTTATCTCGAGTCTGCAGGCTGATGTCACGCAGGACTTTGATGCTTCATCTTTTTATCCTTTAATTGATATTAGAGAAGTCATTATCTTTCTCTCCTCCAGAGCTGCTGAATTTAGTATTAAATACCAAGTGGGGGAGGGGCAATCGGCATTTTGAGGGTCTGGATTCCCCCCACTGCAAACGTGTTTATACTGGAGTCAAGCACTTTTCTGCAGCAGAGAATGACATTTTCCGACCCGACTTTGAGGCCCGTATCTCTGGGGCCACTTGGTGTTGGGAAATTTGGTGTGCAAACCCAGTGGAACCAACACTACAACATATCCAAGTTTGGGGTTTCTAGCACCAAGTGACCCCGAGATACGGGGCCCCAAAGTCGGTCAACTGTGTCCATCTGCAGCATTGTCATTTTGGGACCCTTTGGGTCCAGAGACCCCAAATTTTGGCTGCAGCTAGGGGGGCATCTAGGAACCCTTAACTACCAGGTTTGATGTTTGGGGGGACCTATGGCTGCAAATGGGCACAGGGAGGCTGCACATGGGCACAGGGAGGCTGCACATGGGCACAGGGAGGCTGCACATGGGCACAGGGAGGCTGCACATGGGCACAGGGAGGCTGCAAATGGGCACAGGGAGGCTGCAAATGGGCACAGTGAGGCTGCACATGGGCACAGGGAGGCTGCACATGGGCACAGGGAGGCTGCAAATGGGCACAGGGAGGCTGCACATGGGCACAGGGAGGCTGCAAATGGGCACAGGGAGGCTGCACATGGGCATTGTTGACCCTCTTTTCCACTTACAGTAGCTGCGCATTTCTCACCCTAGGCTTATACTCGAGTCAATACGTTTTCCCAGTTTTTTGTGGTAAAATTAGGTGCCTCGGCTTATATTCGCGTCGGCTTATACTCGAGTATATATGGTAAATGTAACAGACATTTGAAGAACAAAGAAAAGCAGCATTGGTCAAACAATCCCTCTGTGTCCAATCTTTAAAATAAACCCCTAATGGATGAAATCATACCCAATTAGCAATCAATATATTATGTGTGTCAAACTTATCAATATAACATGAGTTGTAAATGTGATATTAATAAATAAATACAAATTTTATGAGTCAATGTGCAAAATATGCATCAATAGTAAAGTGCAAAGTGCTCAAAGTGCAAATTATATCAATAATCAAAAAAATCTGCGCAAACAGTCAATAAAAAAAAGTCCATAAAGTGATCCAGAAAGATCCCAAAAAGTGCCAGACTTCCAATGTTCGAGGAGTGATCCTTATGCTTTAAAGTGCACCACTCCACCATTCACACTAAATTAATTTAAAGGGTAACTCCACTTTCGTGGGGGAAAAAAAAATGGCACCGAAATAATAATATAGCGTATACAATTGGGACACAAGTCATATTGTATTTGAATGTTATTATTGATAATGCTTTTCCCAGAAGTCTGCACTAAGATACAAGTCAGATTTCAGGCATCCCCTGCAACAAAAATTTTATATTTGGTGAGATACTCCCAATAGGAAATCACATCTAAAGGGATGCAGGCCCAGCAGCTTTCCTCATTAGTGCTCTGCAGGTGCACAGCTGATTGATAATTATGAAATCGCTCCTATTAGGCCTCATGCACACTGAAGAAGATAAACTGAAGTTTTTGGGAGTTTGGTCCAGACTGGAACAAGCAACTAGCAAACAGCACAGGTGGTGTGCAACAAAACAATGTTATAGCAGAAGGTGACCGGGACTGGAGAGAGGGGACTAAGCGGTGGAGGATCAGCAGAGCTGGTGGACCAGAGCAGGAGAAACTAGCAGATGTCGCATGTGGGGCACGGCATAGGAGCAATATAGGAGGAGGGGGGAGGGGACCGGAGAGAGATGAGGATCCGAAAACCAGTGGATCAGCAAAGCTGAGGGTTACTGGTGAGTGGGGGGGATCAGTAGAGATGGAGATTACTACTGAGGGGAGATCAGCAGAGCGTGGGGTTACTACTGAGGGGAGATCAGCAGAGTGTGGGGTTACTACTGAGCGGAGATCAGCAGAGCGTGGGGTTACTACTGAGCAGAGGTATATTTTCTGGAAGTGTCTGGTGCAGACATCACATCTGGTGTGCAGCAGGAAGGTGAGCGGGGTCCAGACTGTTACAAGCAACTAGCAAACAGCACAGGTGGTGTGCAACAAAACAATGTTATAGCAGAAGATGACCAGGACTGGAGAGAGAGGACTGAGCGGTGGAGGATCAGCAGAGCTAGTGGACTAGAGAAGGAGAAACTAACAGATGTCGCATGTGGTGCACAGCATAGGAGCAATATAGGAGGAGGTGCGAGGGGACCGGAGAGAGAGATGAGGATCCGAAAACCAGTGGATCAGCAAAGTTGAGGGTTACTGGTGAGTGGGGGATCAGTAGAGCTGGAGATTACTACTGAGGGGAGATCAGCAGAGCGTGGGGTTACTACTGAGCGGGGATCAGCAAAGCTGGAAGTTACTAATGAGTGAGGGATCAGCAGATCTGGGGGTAACTACTGAGCAGAGGATCAGCAAAGCTGGGGGTGCTACTGAGTGGGGCATTAGCAGAGCTGGGAGTACTACTGCGCAAGGGATCTGCTGAATGGGGGTACTAATGAGCTGGGGATCTGCTAAACAGGGGTAATAATGAGCTGGGGATCCGCTGAACAGGGGTAATAATGAGCTGGGGAACCGCTGAACAGGGGTAATAATGAGCTGGGGATCCGCTGAACAGGGGTAACAATGATCTGGGGATCCGCTGAACAGGGGTAACAATGAGCTGTGGATCTGCTGAACAGGGGTAACAATGAGCTGGGGATCCGCTGAACAGGGGTAACAATGAGCTGGGGATCCGCTGAACAGGGGTAACAATGAGCTGGGGATCCGCTGAACAGGGGTAACAATGAGCTGGGGATCCGCTGAACAGGGGTACTAATGAGCTGGGGATCCGCTGAACAGGGGTAACAATGAGCTGTGGATCTGCTGAACAGGGGTAACAATGAGCTGGGGATCTGCTGAACAGGGGTAACAACGAGCTGGGGATCTGCTGAACAGGGGTAACAACGAGCTGGGAATCCACTGAACTGGGGTAATAATGAGCTGGGGATCCGCTGAACAGGGGTAATAATGAGCTGGGGATCCGCTGAACAGGGGTAATAATGAGCTGGGGATCCGCTGAACAGGGGTAATAATGAGCTGGGGATCCGCTGAACAGGGGTAATAATGAGCTGGGGATCCGCTGAACAGGGGAAATAATGAGCTGGGGTTCTACTGAAACTAAAAAAAACACACAGGGCATTTGCCAAGTTTCATTAAAGCTTCATAAGAGCCACGCTTGTTTTGTTACTCATTCTTAATGGTGTTTCGTCACATTTGGCTACCCGCAGGAGTGCGCATGCGCTCCAAACGGGGGCGTTGCTAGGTCTACAAAAGATTTGGGGCTAGAGCCCATAGCAGCGTAGTAAAGAAAGTCATACGCTGGGGTGGGCATACACATGTATATTCAGTTATATACGTGTGTGTGTGTGTGTGTGTGTGTGTGTGTGTGTATATCCCCAGAGAGTCCCCCCTTACATCAGGGTCCCCAGAGAGCCTCCCCCTTGCATCAGGGTCCCCAGAGAGCCCCCATTATATCAGGGTCCCCAGAGAGCCCCCATTATATCAGGGTCCCCAGAGAGCCCCCATTATATCAGGGTCCCCAGAGAGCCCCCATTATATCAGGGTCCCCAGAGAGCTTTCCCCCTTGCATCAGGGTCCCCAGAGAGCATCCCCTCCACTTGGGGACCCCTGCAGAGACTCGGGGCTATGGGTCCCAGTTTCTGGGCTATAGCCCCAAAAGCCACCCCCTAGCGACGCCACTGGTTCCAACACTTAAACTTTTGCCACTTTTAACACTTTTTTAAAAGTGTTTAAAATTTTTTTAAATAAAAAGTGTTTTTGTCACTTTTAACACGTAAAGTTTTAAAAGTGTGGGAAGGCACATGGCGGCGTCGCGCATGTGCACTCCAGCGGGCAGCCAAATGTGACGGGTCGCCATATGCGACGAAACAATGGCACCTCAAACA
This sequence comes from Lithobates sylvaticus, assembly GCA_028564925.1. NCBI lineage: Eukaryota > Metazoa > Chordata > Amphibia > Anura > Ranidae > Lithobates > Lithobates sylvaticus. The sequence continues at coordinate 196,282,166 of CM053035.1, forward strand.
CGGCAAAACAAGACCAAGACCGACCGCTTCCATCTGAGACTTGCGATGGATTCTGAAAACGAGAAGGTTTTTCCTTTCCCTTCCACCCAACTGGAGAGAACACCAAAAAAAAAAAACAAAAAAAAAACGTTCTCTCTTGTTCAAAAGCACCTGACGAGCTCTCAGCCAAGAAAAAAAAAAAAAACATTTCGGATACGGCCTTGGGAAAAAAGAGGTCACGCACACGGTGGGTGGGCCTCCCCACACTTTTTAACGCGCCGCATTACGAGACCACACGGCGGGAGCCGCGCGATCCGCCACTTTAACACACTTTACAGAACATCATTAAAAAAAAAAAAAAAAAAAAAAAAAGTGCGACCCGCTCCGAACCGCCTATAAATAAATCTATAATAAGTGAAAGGGAGGGAGGTGAAAAAAAAAAGTAGCCCCATCGCGTCTGAAATACTGCGAAAACAGCTGCTGGACTCATAAAACGCGTTGAAGTTTTAAAGTGACAAATTCATAACGTCACTAGTAAAATAAAACTTTTTTTTTTTTTTTTTTATAAAAAAACGAGCTTGACGGATTCTTTAATTAAGTGAAAAGCGCGGCAGGGCCGGAGCGCTGGCAGCTGCCCAGCGGGAGACAAGGGGAGCAGTATTCACCGCAATGCTTTAAAAGGGGAGACAGAGGGGAAGTGTGTAATTTCAGGAGATCGCCTTTAACTAAATGAGCCTCTCTGTGCCTTTCAATGGCTCCTTGTCTGTAGTTTGCTTTCACTGGGAAACCTTATCGCGTTGGAGGAGATTCATTCATGTCTTATTATGCAATGACCGCATCCCAATCAGAAGGTGGAGAGACGACTTTAAAAGGGGAACTCTGCTGAGCCCCGTGTGTATCCCTGCTGAGCACGTGAACTCGTTTTCTCAATAATTATAATAAAAAAAAAAAGACCCATCAGTCACAATTTCAAGCACTAGAGTATATCTGCAGCCACAAATAATAAGAATGGATAGCCCATTAGAAGATCAAATGAAAAAAGTCATTTTGGCTGCAATATAAATATTTTTAATCCAGAGCGATGCCCTGCAGTGTTTCGGTTCTGCCACTAGATGTCCTCAGTCTGACAGCCGGAATCATTCAACCCACTCTGTCTGAGCCCGGAACGTCCTGGATCCGCCCCCCAAGCCTGTAACTGGACAGCGATGAGGTCACCAGGTAACGCCTTGGATCCGCCCCCCCCCAGCCTGTGACTGGACAGCGATGAGGTCACCAGGTAACGCCTTGGATCCGCCCCCCCAGCCTGTGACTGGACAGCGATGAGGTCACCAGGTAACGCCTTGGATCCGCCCCCCAGCCTGTGACTGGACAGCGATGAGGTCACCAGGTAACGCCTTGGATCCGCCCCCCAGCCTGTGACTGGACAGCGATGAGGTCACCAGGTAACGCCTTGGATCCGCCCCCCAGCCTGTGACTGGACAGCGATGAGGTCACCAGGTAACGCCTTGGATCCGCCCCCCAGCCTGTGACGGGACAGCGATGAGGTCACCAGGTAACGCCTTGGATCCGCCCCCCAGCCTGTGACTGGACAGCGATGAGGTCACCAGGTAACGCCTTGGATCCGCCCCCCAGCCTGTGACTGGACAGCGATGAGGTCACCAGGTAACGCCTTGGATCCGCCCCCCCCAGCCTGTGACTGGACAGCGATGAGGTCACCAGGTAACGCCTTGGATCCGCCCCCCAGCCTGTGACTGGACAGCGATGAGGTCACCAGGTAACGCCTTGGATCCGCCCCCCCCCAGCCTGTGACTGGACAGCGATGAGGTCACCAGGTAACGCCTTGGATCCGCCCCCCAGCCTGTGACTGGACAGCGATGAGGTCACCAGGTAACGCCTTGGATCCGCCCCCCCCAGCCTGTGACTGGACAGCGATGAGGTCACGAGGTAACAGGAAATTCAACATTTTACAGTTGTCACCAGAAAAGTACTGGAGGGGAAATCTTCCAATGAGCACAACTGTCTAAGCCCCCGTACACAGGGTCAGAAATTCCGACGGAAAATGTCCAATCGGACCATGTTGTCGGGAAAATCCGCCAGTGTGTGGGCTCCATCTGACTTTTTCCATCGGAATTTCCGACGGAAAAAATTTGAGATCCTGCTCTCAAATTTTCCGACAACAAATACCGATCGGAATTTTTCCGATCGTGTGTAAGGAATTCCGACGGACACAGTGCCACGCATGCTCAGATCAAATTACAAGACCAAAGCTATTGGCTACTAGCCTCTACGTAGTCCCGTCGTACGCAACGAACGTCACCACGTTCGGAACGATCGGATTTTCCGACAACTTTGTCCGACCGTGTGTATGCAAAAGTTTCGGACAAAATCCGTCTGAAAAAATCCGACGGATTTTGTGGTCGGAATTTCCGATCGTGCGTACGGGGGCTAAGAGGAAGGGGAATCCTGCTGCTTGATGACATCTCTCCACTCCATTATGCAACTCTCCTCTCCTGAAATACTCTGCACTGCTGGAGGACTCTGCTCCTTTCTCCAACTCTCCTCTCCTGAAATACTCTGCACTGCTGGAGGACTCTGCTCCTTCCTCTGTCTAATGCCCCATACACACGGTCGGACATTACGATGACAAAATCCGGATTTTATGTCCAAACCTGTCTTGCATACACGCGGTCGCACAAAGTTTTCGGAAAATCCGAACGTCCAGAACGAGGTGACGTCGAACACGGACTATAAAAAAGGGGCCAGTAGCCAATAGCTTTCGTCTCACAATTTATTCTGAGCGCGCATGGCACTTTGTCCGTCGGAATTGTCTACACACGATCGTAATTTAAACGATTGGATTATGTTGTCGGAAAATTTTAGATCCAGCTCTCAAACTTTGTGTGTCGGAAATTCCGACGGAAAAAGTCCGATGGAGCCCACACACGGTCGGATTTTCCGACAACACGATCCGATCGCACATTTTCCGTCGGAAAGTGCGACCGTGTGTACGGGGCATAACACTCCTCTCCTGAAATACTCTGCTCTGCTGGAACACTCTGCTCCTTCCTCTAACTCTCCTCTCTTGAAATGCTCTGCTGGAGGACTCATCTCCTTCCTCCATTTAGCTCTCCATATATTATACATTCTGATTGTACAATCTCCTTTATAATATACGAACACCATCTAATATGAGGAACTACCTAAACAACCCTTTCAATTTGTATCCAATCAGGCAGGCCGCTGCACAGGTGATGGCAGAACTAAAAAAAAAACATTGTACAATCAGATTGTATAGTAGATGGTCACCTCACCTTTACACTCTTGCAGTGAGTTAATGCATGCGTGTTAAAAATGCATTGAAATTGATTGGGTGAAAACGCACCAAAACCTCCATGAAAGTTGGACGTGTCATTCAATTTTTAATACAACACATTATGGTGTGTTCTGGTGCGCTGCAGTGAACGTACATTGCCCTGGTGCATTGGAGTTTCTGCATTGCGCCGCATTAAAGTGAAAACGCATAAATAAAACAAAACGGATCCTAAAAGTTTTAACCACTTCAGCCCCGGACCAATTGGCAGCCAAAGGACCAGGCCCCTTTTTGCGATTTGGCACTGCATCGCTTTAACTGACAATTGCGCGGTCGTGCGACGTGGCTCCCAAACAAAATTGGCGTCCTTTTTTCCCACAAATAGAGCTTTCTTTTGGTGGTATTTGATAACCTCTGCGGTTTTAATTTTTTGCGCTATAAACAAAAATAGAGCGATAATTTTGAAAACAATGCAATATTTTTTACTTTTTGCTATAATAAATATCCCCAAAAAATATATAAAAAAACATTTTTTTTCCTCAGATTAGGCCGATACGTATTCTTCTACATATTTTTGGTAAAAAAAAAAAAAAAAAAATCGCAATTAGCGATTATTGATTGGGTTGCGCAAAAGTTATAGCGTTTACAAAATAGGGGATAGTTTTATAGCATTTTTATGAATATATTTTTTTTTACTAGTAATGGCGGCGATCAGCGATTTTTATTGTGACTGCGACATTATGGCGGACACATCGCACATTTTTGACACATTTTTGGGACCATTGTCATTTATACAGCAATCAATGCTATTTAAATGCACTGATTCCTGTGTAAATGACAGTTGTAGTGAAAGAGTTAACCACTAGGGGAGGGGAGGGGTTATGGGCTGTGACGTGTGTGTGTTTTTTTACATTAGGGCTGCGGGGCTGACGTCTGACGTCATTGATCGGCTTTCCCGATGACCGGTAACAGCCAATCAATGACAGGCAGAGTAGGAAGCGCGGGGAGAGGTTTGTTTACACAGACCTCTCCCCGTTCTTCAGCTCTGTGACCCGATCGCGGGACACCAGCGGCAATCGGGTCTGCTGGTCCCGCGGCCGGGGTCACGGAGCTCTCGACCGGGTCGCGAGCGCGCTGCTGGCGGCGCGCATGCGACCCACGGGCAGGCATTTAAAGGATCATGTACAGGTACGCGATTCTGCCTGCCCTTCTGCTGACGTATATATGCAGTGGGCGGTCGGGAAGCGGTTAAAGTCAGCAGCTAAAAAAAAAAGTAGCTGCTGACTTTTAATAAGTACACTTACCCTCCCAGGGTGCCTGCGATGTCGGTCGTGGAGGCAGAGATGTCCCTTGGCGCTCCGGTCCCAGCGCCGCCATCCTCAGTGACTACGTCTTCACTGCCCGTTTCCTACTGCGCATGCGCGAGTCGTTGCGCGGCGCTTTGTGAATGGGGAACGCGATGTGTTGTGGGACACACAGTTCCCATAACACTCTGCGCCCCATTCACTAGAAGACGGTGCTAGGAACAGAAGACAGAACAGCTCCGCGGAACAGGAAGAGGCAGATTAGGACGATCTGCCTAGCAACAGCCATTTCTGGTAAGTAAGAAAAAAAAAAAATGTTCTTTTTTTTAATTGTTAACATTTTTATCAAGTTTTTTTTTCAGGGTGGCCCTCCACTTTAAAAATTTTTTTTTTTTAGGGGGCACCCCACTTTAAGAACAACTTTGTTTTCAGAAAATGAAAAGGTTTCTTGGACTTCTGATCCGATCGCTCCCGTTGTCGCTCTCCTCATTAACATCCCGCATTAAATTGCACGGTGGCGGCGGAGGACGGTACGCCAAGTACAGAAATTCAAATCGGCCAGGGAGAAAAGCCGAGGAACTTAGCATTAAAAAAGAAGTCTGGGCACCCCGGCCTGGGAAGGGGGCTGTTAATGAAGTTAGCAGCCCGGGCCAAAGATAAATTAGCGCTTCATTAAAAGCCTCTTATAGTTCTGGCCGAACAATCGGTTAACACCAGGCGACAAAAGGGAGCCCAATTGTCCACCAAAATCAATACGACGTGGCACAAATTAAATCTCTGCCTGCAGGCACGGACAGTCATGGGATGGAGACGGGCCAAGAGCGGCTCAATGGGCTGCAAATCACATTCATCCCCCCCCCCCCCCCCCCCCGACACACACAATGGGCGGCCAAAACTGGCACGGAGCGCGATGCATCGCTGGCACTCGGAGCTGGTGAAGCTGTGGTGGGTGAACCTGAGAACCGGTCGCAGATGTTACAAAATCCCATGTTTAAAAAAATGTGATCTTATTTTTTATTGTTTGCCAATTGTTTTAAGCTGTTGGCCATTTCAGGCTTGAAGCCAATACTCTATACAATCTGATCGTACAATCTCCTTTAGATCTACTATCAACTAATATAGGGGCCTTGCCTGATTGCATATAAATTGGTTGGATGGATTGGGTAGGTCCTCAGATCACATTTTGGTAAATATCAAGTAGATTGTAGTCTGATTGTAACCTGTATGGTGACCCCCAAATATGATCGTATTGAGACTGTAAAAAGCAGACAGTATAGTTCAAGGGTCTCCACACTACGGCCCAGGGGCCACATCTCTGGCCCACTATGAGATTTTATCTGGCCTACAGTTAGGGCCAGTGGCGAGGGCCATTTAAGGCAGGGAAAAAGGGGGCAGCTGCCCTGGGCCCTGTCATTGTTGTGGGACCCAAAGCAGCTGCCTCATACTTGCCAAATATCCCGGTTTAAATTCCCTCGTCCCTTGAGGTTTTAGTCCTGTGCTGTGTCCCAATATCTCAGTGTGAAGTGCTGCTACTAATGCTGCCCAGCTCTGCCCTATTGTTGTGTACAGGTGACTCCCCTGCAGACCCTGTGTTTACATGTAATATACCGGCATTCATATGTAAATAGCGGCGGCCATGATATGTATATCATGCCTCCATGAGGTCATATCCACAGTAATCTCTAGCAACCAATCAACAAGCAGAAATCATGTGCTGCAACCTCTAGCAACTAATGAGTGAGCCGTAATGTGTGCTGTAACCTCTAGCAACCAGTCAGTGAGCGGTAATGATACACTGTAACCTCTAGCAACCAGTCAGTGAGCGGTAATGATACACTGTAACCTCTAGCAACCAGTCAGTGAGCTTTAATGATAAACTGTAACCTCTGGCAACCAAGCGCAATCACTGCCTGATCTGATTCAGTAAACCGATTTTGAGTCTAGCTGCTATCTATTGTATGTCTCAGAGCAGGTGGAGAGCAAAACTGCATGGGCGGGGGGAGTGGGGGCCCAAGAAAAGTTTTGCCCAGGGTCCAATCAATATTAAAGACGGCCCTGCCAGTGGTGTATCCTGTAATTGCACAGATTGGAGGATTAAGGTCAGCAGAGACCACGAGGGCCCACGCTGATGTAAAGGGAGACTCTGATGTAAGGGGGGACCCTGTGGTAAGAGGGAACTATGATGCAAGGTGAAAAAGAGGTCACCACCATCTACAATTTTACCCATATACTACAACTAGTTAAGAGTGGCTGGGATCTTTGAGTCCCCTCTTCCTTTTATGTTTTATATTTTGTGTTTCTTACTATATCATTCTTACTACATCAACCCTGCATCTGCTCCCGACGAGTGGTATACTAACCACGAAACGCGTAGAGATTCCCTATGATGCCACGTTACAGTTTCCCATGTCCCATGATTACCATTACAATACTATTCTGAACCAACTCATCATTGTTTATATATCCATATGTTACTATCACAATCTGGTTTACATACCCTCGGTCCATTATTACCGTATGTACTCGAGTATAAGCCCACCTGAATATAAGCCGAGGCACCTAATTTTACCACAAAAAAATGGGAAAACGTATTGACTCGAGTATAAGCCTAGGGTGAGAAATGCGCAGCTACTGTAAGTGGAAAAGACGGTCAACAATGCCCATTTGCAGCCTCACTGTGTCCATTTGCAGCCTCACTGTGTCCATTTGCAGCCTCACTGTGCCCATTTGCAGCCTCACTGTGACAATTAGCAGCCTCACTGTGCCCATTTGCAGCCATAGGTCCCCCGAACTTCAAACTCGGTAGTTAAAGTGGTGTTCCCCCCCCAAAAAAAAAATTCCTAAAAAAATGTAAAATAAAACATTTGGAATTTTTTTTTTTAACTCACCTCTAAATGCCTGTTGCTAGGGGGTCCCTCGTAGTCTGCCTCCTTCAGTGCCTGGGCTAAGAGACATCACTTCCCCCTCGGCGCAGGAAGGGCTCCCTCCCTCCTGTCAGTCATCTGGGACACGTGACAGGTCCCAGATGACTGCGCGGCCAATCGTGGCGCCGCTCGCGCATGCGCAGTGGGTGCCCAGCTGTGAAGCCACAGCCGGGTGCCCACAGTTGCAATGCCAGCGCCGCCGAGCCAATCGGGGGACGAGCAGAGCTTCGACCCCCCCGCATCGCTGGACCCTGGAAGTGTCCGATTATTAAAAGTCAGCAGCTGCAGTATTTGTAGCTGCTGACTTTTCATTTTTTTATTTTTATGGATACTCCTCTTAAAGGGTTCCTAGATGCCCCCATAGCTGCAGCCAACATTTGGGGTTTCTGGACCCAAAGGGTCCCGAAATGACATTGCAGCAGATGGACACAGTTGACTGACTTTGGGGCCCCGTATCTCGGGGCCGCTTGGTGCTAGGAACCCCAACAAGCTGGGGTTCCTAGCACCAAGTGGCCCCGAGATACGGGGCCCCAAAGTCGGTTTGGAAAATGTCAAGCACCTTTTTGCAGCAGAGAATCCCGATGCGCTCGTGTCACCCGGACACGGCGCATCTCGGATCGGCAGGAGGGCTCTGTGATTGGCCCTCCTGATCACATGACGGCCGTGTCCAATCACATGTGATGTAAGCAAACAGCCGGTTGCTAGGCAATCGGCTCTCCTCTCCTCACACGGAAGTCGTCGCTGAGGAGAGGAGAGAGGATCGCTGCAGCCGGCTGGTGATCAGCGAGTATTAGCAGTTTTTTTAGAGCTTTTTACTCACTGATCACCAGTGTAGTGTCACCAACACAGTAAACACACATGTCCCCAAAACATACATGTCCCCAAATAATAAAAACACATGTCCCCAAATAATAAAAACACATGTCCCTCACATATGTCCCAGTAAAATCACATGTGCCAATGATTATCTGCACACATATGTCCGTGATCACCTGCACACATCTGTACATGATCATTTGCGTACATATGTCCGTGATCACGCGAACCAATTATTATACACTTAGCAGATTTTTTTTTACTAAAAACATGTAGCAGAATACATTTTGGCTTAAATTTATGACAAAATTTGATTTTATTGGATTTCTTTTAAAAAAGAAAGGAGAAAATCGTTTTTTTTTCAAAATTTTTTTTTTTTTTTTTTTTTTGCGATACAAGCGAAAAAATAACGGAGTCGTGAATAAATACCACCAAACTAAAGCTCTATTTGTGCGAACAAAATGATAAAAATTTCATTTGGGTACAGCGTAGCATGACCGCGCAATTGTCATTGAAAGTGCGAGAACGCTGAAAGCTGAAAATTGGGCTGGGAAGGAAGGGGGCGAAAGTGCCCAGTATTGTAGTCGTTAAACACCAAATGTCAGAAAGAGGCTTAGTCATGAAAGGGTTATATAAAAACTTTATATAAACTTTATTTAGACAATAAAGGAGCGCCATCTTCCCGGGAAAGCCTCTCGGGTGGGAGGAAAGGACCCGGATTTGAGGAGTAACAAATGTGTGAAGTCCTGGTCCAGGAAGCGCGGTGGCGGTGGTCAGTGTCCGGGGGGGCGGCCGCCTGTCGCTCCAGCGGGTTTCATCCGGAGAATTCCTTGGACCCTTTTATGGTGTCATGTTAGGCTAGGCCAGTCTCTCATGAAAAGGATCTATTGTTCGGGGAGGAATGAGACCGGATCTCCGCTCCACTGGCCCGATAAAATGCCCGCTGATTTAAAAGAAAACCACCTTGTCTGCCCTGCCGGATTAGCAGATTTAAGAGCCTGGATGGCATTTTGCTTTATCTAATGTCACCCGACATCTTCCCTCCAAAAGATCTCCTCTCTCATCTTCTATCCATTAAAGCTGAACTTTAATCTGCTTATATTTTGCCTTCCCTGGTCCCCCCCCCCCCCCCCCCCCTATCCTCATCAATACACTAATTACAGTTATACATCAAATCTGTGTTCCTTATTGTAGAGCCAATGGTGTGATCACTGGGTCTCTGTGCTTCTCTATGCAAAGCAGGCAGATCATGGCTGGTGGGAGGGGCCAGCAGGGTGCTGTACATAAATCCTGAAAACATCCCCTGCCTGCAACTATCAAACTGCCCCAATGGGTGAATGTCAGTCTGGAGCAGTGGGTCTTCCAAAGCAGGCTGTATTTGCATACAGACCACATGCGATGCTCAGCCTCCAAATGTTTTTTTTTATATAACCGTGGCGGAATTCAGCAGACCTTTCACAGTGCTTCTGGGTGGAGCTGCAGCTTCCCGTTACCCAATTATGTGTATTGGAACCTTACTATCGAAAAACACTCCAGGGGGCGGGGCTTGAACCACAGAGGAGGCGTGGTCACAGGCTACAAAGAAGAGACAGTAATGTGGACAGCAGAATAGTTAATAATGCACAGGGGTGCTCAATTTGTGCAACTTTATTTATAATAGATTGTATTGATCGCTTTCAGTTGTATTTTTGCTGAGGATGACTCAAAGTGTGAGTACGATTTTAGGGGCCCCTTGGGATGTCAGGTGCTCCCCCTCCCATGTTATTTTGTATATAGAGTGTTTATGTGGTGAGTTTACACTTTTCATTGAACAGAGTTTGGATAACACAGGGTTAAACGGAAAGGTCATAAATGAACTGCACATTATCTGGACAGAATGCTTGGGGAGATAGTGATGTGTTCCTGCTTAGGAGATGTATGTTAGCTTGGGGGGGCTGCAAACTCTGCAGGGCTCCAACACACACTCGCTGCTATTCCAACCCTTCACATATTTCCACATAAACTTCCCTCCTGGCATTAAACTTTGCCAGGTCTTGTGCTCAGCTTACCACCCCAAACTGATGTTCCTCCCTCAGCTCACCTCTCTCCCTGCATGTCCTGTGAGCAGAATAGCTGTGCTCCTCCTCTGGGTTCTCTCATCATATGGCACTGAAGATAGAGGAGGGGGGGATTCAGCGGGACACACAGAACAAGTATGCAGGAGACTGGGGGGGGGGGGGGGGGGGTGAGGAGACAGAAAATCAGGAGGGGGCGGCGGGGAGGAGCGCATCATGAGAGGTCTGACTAAACACAATCTCTTAGCAGCAGGGACCTGATCTACCTGTGATTGACAGGTAGATCGAAGCGGAAGCTGTCATGGGGCCCCCTACTGGCAATGCCTGAATGGTCAGTGAGCTGTGTCGGCAGCTGCTGGTGTAGCACCTGCCACACAGCTCGCATACTTCAAAGTCTTGCAGGACACGGCTGCTAATGGGAACTGAGTTCCTGTTGTGGGAAAAGTACAGGAACTCCGACGTTCCCATGCGTTCCCGCAGGACTTGAGCCCTGCTCCTAGGCTGCATTCACACCTGAGTGTAGCATCTTTTAGAGTCTTTCTGGCATTTTTTTTGCGTGATTTTAGTGCGTTTTTACATTTTTTTTTTTAGCTTTTATTTCATTTTTATAATCTATTATTATTCATTTATTTATTGTTTTCTATTAGGGTAAGGGGTTAGAGGTTAGGTTTAGGATTTGGTTAGGTAAAGTTATAATAAATAAATAATTAACCCCTAACCCTTGAAAAATAAAATAATAATAATAATAAATACTGTATTTATTGGCGTATAACACTCACTTCTTCACAATGAAAATCGGGTGGAAATAGCGTGTGCGTGTTATACGCCAATACTTCATTTTTAGCTGCCTCGGAGGGGACAGGAGGGGGGGGGGCGGGGCGAGTGCCGTCAGATTACATACAGGAGAATCTCCAGTTTACTTGGCGGCCTCTGTAATAGGAAGTCAGTCCCGTCTCTTGGGCAGCCATTGGATAACTGTTCTGTCTATCATAGTAGATTCTCACTGTATGTAATCTATCGGCGCTCCCCCCCCCCCCCTTCCTGTTCCCTCTAGGCTGCAGATGGGTATCGATCAGGCTGCACTGATGGCAATGGTGAGGCTGCTGCATTGAAGGCAATGGCGAGGCTGCTACATTGAAGGCAATGGCGAGGCTGCTGCATTGAAGGCAATGGCGAGGCTGCTGCATTGAAGGCAATGGCGAGGCTGCTGCATTGAAGGCAATGGTGAGGCTGCTGCATTGAAGGCAATGGTGAGGCTGCTGCATTGATGGCAATGGCGAGGCTGCATTGATGTGGACTGATGAGGCTGCATTTATGACACTTGTGAGGCTGCAGATGGGCATCGATCAGGCTGCACTGATGGCAATGGTGAGGCTGCTGCATTGAAGGCAATGGTGAGGCTGCTGCATTGATGGCAATGGCGAGGCTGCTGCATTGATGGCAATGGCGAGGCTGCTGCATTGATGGCAATGGCGAGGCTGCTGCATTGATGGCAATGGCGAGGCTGCTGCATTGATGGCAATGGCGAGGCTGCTGCATTGATGGCAATGGCGAGGCTGCTGCATCGATGGCAATGGCGAGGCTGCTGCATTGATGGCAATGGCGAGGCTGCTGCATTGATGACACTTGTGAGGCTGCAGATGGGCATCGATCAGGCTGCACTGAAGGCAATGGTGAGGCTGCATTTATGTGGACTGATGAGGCTGCATTGATGACACTTGTGAGGCTGCAGATGGGCATCAATCAGGCTGCACTGATGGCAATGGTGAGGCTGCTGCATTGAAGGCAATGGTGAAGCTGCTGCATTGAAGGCAATGGTGAGGCTGCATTTATGTGGACTGATGAGGCTGCATTGATGACACTTGTGAGTCTGCAGATGGGCATCGATCAGGCTGCATTGATGGCAATGGTGAGGCTTCAGATGGGCACTGATTATTAATAATTTAATACTTTTTAAGGTTAGGGGTTAATTATTTATGTATTATTACATATTCATTTATTTTATTTCTGATGATTTTTAGTTATTTGTATATTTATTTTACATTTATTCATGTATTACTTTTTTATTTAAATATTTTTTTTTATTTGAGCAGAAAACCATGCAAAAACATGCAAATGCGCACAAAAAAAGGATAAATGACGCGTTTCCATTTGATTGCATGGGAATAAAAACTCACCGAAAACGCTCAAATCTGCCCGATTCCAGCTACAAAAAAATCACCAGAACTTTTTGAGCTTCAGGCGTTTGGCTTCAGCGACTTGGAGTGGAGATGTGACCCATCTCCATAGAGAATAGTTCATTTTTTTTTTCTTCTCCAGCGTTTTGAAGCTTCGAGCTGCAAGCCACAAAACGCTGTGGTGTGAATGGGGCCATAGATCCAACAATTGTTCGCTCTTTATCGACCTGTTAGTTGCCTCGTCTTGATTGAAAAAAGCCGATATGACAGTGTCAGGTGGCACATCCCCTCATACTGCTAACTGCCTGTCATCCTCACCTTTGCAGTTACTTCCGAATTCCAGGTGTGAGGTCTCCGATATTCAGCCCCCTCCCCCCCCCCCCCAGGTCCACCTCCATCCTATATTTGTATCTGGAGGTCGATATTAGAAGACCACGTATTCGGTGCAGAGCAGCACAGCCTGCAATCAATGCAAATCACACAATGAAAAATATCAAAATGAGATTCTTCTTCTTGTCCCAGTGCTCCGGCGCTGCAAATCGCTCCGCCATGAATAATACACGAGCTGTGCGCTAATGGCTGGGGTTTCAATAAATATGGATTTTACATTATGATCTCTGTGAAGTTTCACACGCATGGCGGAGGCAGACTACAGCGGGGGCGACGCTTGTGGAGAAGAAGTGGCGCTGCGCTCTTTAGGGACGGTCGCTGCCCCTTTCCATACATGAAAGACAGCCCAGGGCTTCCATGGGAAATGGCTCCGCCAGAAAGAGTCCTATACGTTTTGGAGAAAGTGTGAGGAATTCAGGGAGTTAGGTTGGAGGACTGGTGTTCAGTCTTTGGAGGAGGTTAGGTTGGGGGTCAGAATCAGTCTTTCAGGGGTATCAGGGGTATTGGTCTTAGGCAGTTAGGTTTAGGGGGTTGTGTCAGGTTCGGTGATAGGTTTAGGATGGGTCATGGGAGTGAAGTTTAGTGGCTAGTGCCAGGGTTGGCCTTAGGGGGGTCTACATTTAGGGGCCAATGTCAAGGTCCTGGTTGGGGTACTGGTTTTAAGTTGAGGGTATTCGATATAGAGACTAGTGTCTGGGTTGGTTTTAGGAGTCTAGATTTGGGAGCTAGTGTCAGAATCATTCCTTGGGGCAGGGGCGTTGCTGGGTCTACAAAAGATGTGGGGCTAGAGCCCATAGCAGCGTAGTAAAGAAAGTCATAAGCTTGGGCGGGCATACACATGTATATACAGTAATATACGTGTGTGTATATCCCTAGAGAGCCCCCCCCACCTACATCAGGGTCTCCAGAGAGCCCCCACTTACATCAGTGTCCCCAGAGAGCCACCCACTTACATCAGGGTCCCCAGAGAGCCACCCACTTACATCAGGGTCCCCAGAGAGCCCCCCACTTACATCAGGGTCCCCAGAGAGCCCCCCACTTACATCAGGGTCCCCAGAGAGCCACCCACTTACATCAGGGTCCCCAGAGAGCCACCCACTTACATCAGGGTCCCCAGAGAGCCCCCCACTTACATCAGGGTCCCCAGAGAGCCCCCCCCACTTACATCAGGGACCCCAGAGAGCCCCCCGCTTACATCAGGGTCCCCAGAGAGCCACCCGCTTACATCAGGGTCCCCAGAGAGCCCCCCACTTACATCAGGGTCCCCAGAGAGCCACCCACTTACATCAGGGTCCCCAGAGAACCCCCCCCACTTACATCAGGGTCCCCAGAGAGCCACCCACTTACATCAGGGTCCCCAGAGAGCCCCCCCCCCCCCACTTACATCAGGGTCCCCAGAGAGCCACCCACTTACCTCAGGGTCCCCAGAGAGCCCCCCACTTACATCAGGGTCCCCAGAGAGCCCCCACTTACATCAGGGTCCCCAGAGAGCCTCCCCCTTGCATCACGGTCCCCAGAGAGCCCCCACTTACATTAGGGACCCCAGAGAGCCCCCCACTTACATCAGGGTCCCCAGAGAGCCCCCCACTTACATCAGGGTCCCCAGAGAGCCCCCCCACTTACATCAGGGTCCCCAGAGAGCCCCCCACTTACATCAGGGTCCCCAGAGAGCCCCCCCACTTACATCAGGGTCCCCAGAGAGCCCCCCCTTGCATCAGGGTCCCCAGAGAGCCTCCCCCTTGCATCTGGGTCCCCAGAGAGCCCCCCACTTACATCAAGGTCCCTCCCCTTGGGGACCCCTGCAGAGATTTGGGGCTATGGGCCCCAGATTCGAGGCTATAGCCCCAAAAGCCACCCCCTAGCGACGTCACTGCTTGGGGGGGGGGGGGTTTAGGGGCTAGTCTCAGGGTTGGTCCTAGACAGTCAGCTGTAGGGGCTTTTGTTAAGTTCAGTCTTAAGAAAATTAAGTTTAGAAAGTAGTGTCAGGATCATGGGGGTTAGGTTTAGGACATTCTTTCTTTTAATTTTGGAGGATTATGGCTTAAAGCGGAGTTCCACCCAAAAATGGAACTTCCGCTGATCGGATTCTCCCCCCCCCCCCTCCGGTGTCACATTTGGCACCTTTCAGGGGGGAGCATATATCTGTATTATCCAGGTATTTGCTCCCACTTCCGGGCATAGATCGTGCAGGCTCCGCGGTGATCTACGCTATGTCCGGCCCCTCCTCTGTCCCCCCCGCTGTCTTCTGGGACCTGTGTGTCTCCCAGAAGACAGCAGGGACCAGTGAGGACGCGCAGTGCGACTCGGGCATGCGCAGTAGGGAACCAGGCTGTGGAGCCACAAGGTTTCACTTCCCGATTCCCTTACTGAAGATGGCGGCGCCTCCACCCGAGAGCTGAGGGACGGATCGGCTTCGGGTGAGGACATTGCGGGCTCCCTGGACGGGTAAGTGTCTATATTTTAAAAGTCAGCAGCTACAGTATTTGTAGCTGCTGACTTTAAAAAAAAATAATAATTTGGGCGGAACACCGCTTTACAGCTACTGAAAACCCAAATTCAGCATCTCAGAAAATTTGTAGACTCATTTTGTCACACTCTAAGCTAATTAACTCAAAACACCTGTAAAGGTTTCCTGAGCCCTATAAAATGTAAATCGTCTCTTAGTCTGGTTCTGTAGGTTACACAATCATGGGGAAGACTGCTGACATGACAGTTGTCCAGAAGACAAGTTATTGACAGCCTCCACAAGGAGGGTAAGTCACAAAAAGGTCATTACTAAAGAAACTGGCTGTTCACAGAGTGCTGTATCCAAGCATATTAATGGAGAGCTGAGTGGAAGGAAAAAGTGTGGTAGAAACAAAAAGGTGCACAAGCAACAGGAATAACCGCAGCCTTGAGAGGATTGTGAAGCAAAGGCCTTTCAAGAATTTGGGGGCGATTCACAAGAAGTGGACTATGGCTGGTGTCAGTGCTTCAAGAGCCACCACACACAGATGTATGCAGGACATGGGCTACAACTGTCACATTCCTTGTGTCAAGCCACTTCTGAACAGTCCGCAACGAGTGGCAGGTGACATGGCAAGGGACAATCCGCAACGAGTGGCAGGTGACGTGACAAGTGACCGTCCACAACTTGTGGCAGGTGACGTGGCAAATGACAATCCGCAACTTGTGCTGTGGCAGGTGACGTGACAAGTGACAGTCCGCAACTTGTGGCAGGTGACGTTGCAAATGACAATCCGCAACTTGTGCTGTGGCAGGTGACGTGGCAAGTGACAGTCCGCAACGTTTTACAGGTTACGCGGCAAGGGACAATCCGCAATGTGTGGCAATTGACAATCCGCAAACTTGTGACAGGTGATGTGGCAAGTGACAGTCCGCAACGAGTGGCAGGTGACGTGACAAGTGACAGTCCACAACTTGTGGCAGGTGACGTTGAAAATGACAATCCGCAACTTGTGCTGTGGCAGGTGACGTGGCAAGTGACAGTCCGCAACTTGTGGCAGGTTACGTGGCAAGGGACAATCCTCAAACTTGTGGCAGGTGACGTGGCAAGTGACAGTCCACAACTTGTGTTGTAGCAGGTGACGTGGCAAGAGACAGTCCGCAACTTGTGTTGTAGCAGGTGACTGGCAAGAGACAGTCCACAACTTGTGTTGTGGCAGGTGACATGGCAAGGGACAATCTGCATCTGGTGGCAGGCAAGTGACAATCCGCAATTTGTGGCAAGTGACAATCTGCAACGTGTAGCAGGTGATGTGGCAAGTGACAATCCACAACATGTGGCAGGTGACGTGGCAAGTGGCAATCCACAACATGTGGCAGGGGGCGTGGCAAGTGACAATCCGCATCTGGTGGCAGGTGACGGTGGCAAGTGAAACACTCGGGGCTCCCACTGATTCTGCATTATGGTGAGTTGAACCATTTCATTTTATATTACAATGTAATAATAGACATAATGCGCTTCAATCATCCTGACACCATAACAGCCATGGTGCCGGGATGATTGAAGCGCCAACACCAGCCATTTCCCAGATAAATTGCCCACAAAAAAAACGTATTTTCTGGCAGTGCCCCTCCCAAGACTAGGCTCTGGATCCGCCCTGCACCATTGAAGGGGCATTGTTTACTCCCCCACTGAAACCAGCACATTTTCTAGTCCCACTGGCCTCAGTCTGCTACCCCCCCCCCCCCATCTTAAGGGCAGTATGTTGGCCCTTTGTTTAAAAAGTTTGGAGACCCCTGGTCTAGAGCAACGATGTGCAGCCAATGCGGGGGCGGGCGCATGTAGACTGGAAGTGGCTGACAGAGGCTAGAGGAGATGAGCAGCGTGAAGATGGAAAAACAAGTGAATTTCTAAAATATAAAACATAGGCAGACTAAATGCCATCTAGTGGGGGGGGGTCAGATCTAGTTTAAGCAGAACTCCTCCTTGTAGAGAACGACAGATCCCCCTTGGAGCGGACATTTCCCTCTACGCACAGTCCTCTTTTGAGTCCCCCGTCTTTTTAATGACGGAAGGTTAATTTGATTTTGGATAGGAAGGATGAAAGCAGGCAGTAATTATCTCCTTTCATAAACTACCTGATCCTCCCCACCCCTTTCCTGCAGACTTTCCCAGGTCCCGGCTGGACGCATTCGCTGGGTTTTGGCTCGGCTCCACGCTGCAACAAAGGCCTGGCATTCCAGCTGTCTGCGGCTAATCTCCAGTGTCAACTCTTGTTAACGTTTCAGCGTGAAATCGGGGGCCGAAAAAAGCTGCCTGGAATATTAAAACCGAATTCTGACACAGACTACTGAACTTTACTGGGGGGGGGGGGGGGGCTGCGGTCCAGATAAGCCGATCGATAAGGGCAGAGGAACCGCCAAACGCGTTGCACCGCCTCTCGGTCCAAGACAGGCAGTGCCAGATCAGCAGGGTTATTCTATATTCATTTTAAAGATCTGTGTGGCACCCTGGAGTTCAGGCAGGGTTGCTCCTCACAAATTTGCCAGGAGTAGTAATCCTGGTTGATTGTTAGAGATCTATTGATTTCTCCCCAAGTTTGACCTTGTTGCACTTTTCTCTTCTACCACTAGGTGGCTGCAAGGCAGCTGATAGAAATCATGGGGCCCCGTACAGCCACCCCTGGTTCCGCCCCTGATCCCAGCTTCAGCCACACCCTTGGCCCATCCCCAGACCCCACCTTGAAACTGTCTCTGCAGCACATTACGGCATTGGCGGCATAGGTGGCACTGTCTGCAGGTAGCACATGCGTTATGGCTTTAGCGTCATGGGTGGCACTGTCTGCAGCACATTACGGCATTAGCGGCATGGGTGGCACTGTCTCTACAGGCAGCACATGCGTTATGGGCCATAACACATGTGCTACCTGCAGACAGTGCCACCCATTCCGCCAATGCCATAATGTGCCGCAGACAGTGCCACCCATGACGCTAAAGCCATAACGCATGTGCTACCTGCAGACAGTGCCACCTATGCCGCCAATGCTGTAATGTGCTGCAGACAGTGCCACCCATGACACTAATGCCACAACGCATGTGCTGCCTGCCAACAGTGCCACCCATGCTGCCAATGCCATATTGTGCTGCAGACAGTGCCATTGGCAGCATGGGTGGCACTGTCTCTGCAGGCAGCAAATGCGTTATGGCATTGGCGGCATGGGTGGCACTGTCTGCAGCACATTACGGCATTGGCGGCATGGGTTTGGTGGGGGGCGGGGAAGGTGTCCATGATGTTTGGTCAAGGCTGTGGAAGTTTTTTGTTTTTTTACATTAGTTAGTTCTCTGTGCAGGTTGCCCGGGCCCCCCTGCTGGCCGGGCCCGGTACAACAGGGCCAGTTCTACTGGCCTATCAGCGGCCCTGGGTGGCTGGGTACTTGGTGGTACTAGATATGAGAAGGGCAACCCAAGGTCAGGTTATGGGTATATGGGGTATCTCAGCCAATGGGCAGGGATTTTCTTGAATCCCTTGGCCTGCTGGGAGAGCTTATATATTCAGGTGAGGTCAGGTGATCGGTGCTCTGTGCCACCTGGACAGCTGTCTGGGTGGACGTGTGTTGTATTGCCCGGGCTGCTAGGCCAGAGATTGGGCCTATCCCGGGGGCATCTGGCTGCTAGGCTGTCTGAGGGCCTATCCAGAAAAGAGAGCAGCGCAGGGTTGGGATTGCGGCTTGCAGTACAACCAGAAGTGATGGTTCTGCTGGCTGGAGGGTCAGGGTGTCCTGGCCCTAACCCTCTCTCCCCCCAAAAATACATAAAAGGACTGTTAAGAGAAATAAAACCTCTTTTGCATCCAAGAAGTGTCTGGCGCCCAACAACTTTAACCATCTTACACCCACTATGCCTCACAACCCATCATATACAGAAGGATGTCAGCTATCCCTGGCCCTGGGAGGTTCTCCTCAGACTAAAGGAGGCCTGGGACCTTGCTACATCTGTATATAGTCAGGTAAATAATCATGTTAGAGTGTGTTAAAGTGGATCTGTCATCAGATTTGTCAAGTAATGTGTCAGTGTATTAATCAAAACACTTCCCCTCACAATGTCTTCATCTGCTTTCCAGAAGGACGGCGCCATCTTTGTTCAGGATTATCATCCAGAGTTATCATCTATGTCAGGGGTCAGAAACCTTTTTCCACTTATGGGCCAGATTCAATGTATGTGAATGCATGGAGGGCCGCATTCATCTAATAAATTAAGATAATAATAATCCTAACATAGTAATAATAACAGTACAGGTTTACCTCACTTTAAAGGTAATTCACTAAATACAAAGCCAGTTCCCCCTGAGGAAGCATGCAGGTTCACTCCCTCAAGGATCACGCATCGCTACAGGGTCTGACACACACACCCCCACCTTTACCTCTGGATCCCTTTACATTACAAAGCCCCCGCCCCTCTCGTTCTCTTTACATTATACATCCCAGCACCCCTGGACCCCTTTACATTACACAGCCCCCACACCGCTTTACATTACACAGCCCGCATCTCTAGACCCCTTTACATTACACATCCCCTGCACCTCTGGACCCTTTACATTACACAGCCCCGCATCTCTAGACCCCTTTACATTACACATCCCTGCACCTCTGGACCCCTTTACATTACACAGCCCCCACACCCCTTTACATTACACAGCCCCGCATCTCTAGACCCCTTTACATTACACATCCCCTGCACCTCTGGACCCCTTTACATTACACAGCCCCCGCACCTCTGGACCCCTTTACATTACACAACCCCCACACCTCTGGACCCATTTACATTACACAGTCCCTGCACCCATTTACATTACACAGCCCCTGCACCTCTGGACCCCTTTACATTACACAGCCCCCGCACCTCTGGACCCATTTACATTACACAGCCTTACACCTCTTAAACCCTTTACATTACACAGCCCCCCTGCACCTCTGCACCCCTTCACATTACACAGCCCCCTGCATGTTAAACAGCCCCCCTGCACATCACACAGCCCCTCTTGTATATTACACAGCCCCCCTGCAGCTCTGCCCTTTCCCACTCTGCCCCATGCAGAGAGGAGAGGGAACAGAGCTGAATGAGAATACAAGAGACACACACAGCAGCGCTGATAAGACAGTGGGAGATCCGGCATTCATTTTTCATATTAACAAGCTAGTGATTGGTTGCTAGGACCACCTAGTGCACGTGAATTCATCACGTGCACTGACGGGCCACACATT
This sequence comes from Lithobates sylvaticus, assembly GCA_028564925.1. NCBI lineage: Eukaryota > Metazoa > Chordata > Amphibia > Anura > Ranidae > Lithobates > Lithobates sylvaticus. The sequence continues at coordinate 196,302,826 of CM053035.1, forward strand.
TAGCGGCGGCGGGCCGGGCGCAGCCCACAGGTTACCGACCCCTGATCTAGGTGGAGCTTTTCTGAAGACTTATATTGTTACTGTAGATTTTGATAGGTCAGGGATTCATGTATGCAGACTGTAAAGCTGAACTCTGAACTTCCAGCACTGTGAAAAGTTCCGACTCTCATACAGTAATGGCTATGTGCCTCAATCACGCTCCACGTTCTCCATTCATAAAGACATATTGTATTCCTTTCACGGAATATAAAGTGTTCTGTGATTGGATGAGGAGGAGATTGCAACGCTCACCCACCCCTCCAAGTAAACCTCAGAAAATGAGGCGGGGAAGGGAGGCCGGGGAGGAAAGCACTAGATGATGCTGGATGCCCTCCAGCCAGGAAATGAGACTTGCTGTGCGACTTGCTGCAGCTTCTAATGCACCTTGTGAGAAGCTCACAGTGTGCAGTGAAATCACAGTAAGCATTTTTAATACAGGAGAAGAGCCTGTACAACTGAACAAGACTAAGCCCTGGTCCACACTTGACAGCGAGTTCTGTGCGAAGTCCACACCGCATGCAAATCGCACCCTATTCATGCGAATCGATGTAGGTGTTTATGCAGAATCGGATCGCATGGGTGTGCAATTCCTGTACAAAAAATCCCATGCGGTTCCCTGCACTGCATAGTATGAATCGGGGGGGGGGGGGGGGGGGGTGAAGGAAAGGTCAGAACAAAACACTGACGCATTCAGCAGAAAAAATCTTCAGTCTGCAAACCCCCAATGATGAGAATACAAGCCACCTGCAGACTGATGGGCTGATTGTGCAGTTATTTCACGGTGACATTCTGCAGTCTCACAGTAGGGGGCGCTGCCTTTGCTCTTCTTCTATCACATGCACAGTACAAGGATATGACAGAGGTGGCTCACATCTGTGTCTGATTACAAATCCTGAATTTCCCATTACATTGTTCTGTATTCCTGCACACAGTATATACCCACCATGTAAAATAAAGTGGGGGTTGGTGCTGCGCTGTTCACAGAAATCAGTAGGTAGAGAGAGAATTGTGCTGCTAAAGGTAGCAGTACACATACAAATCGGTAAAATTTATACAAACAATAAAAATCGGTAAATGTGACTGATATCAATGTGCATCTAAAATGCTAATAATACTGATATCAAAGTGCATAATAAAATGCTATAATAATACTTCTATTTATCAGATATGTGCAAAAAGAATATAAATAAATGAACTGTGCAAAAAAAAAAATCACAAAATCAACTGTGCAAAATAAGCAAGTATCGTCTTGTGCAAATATCTTGTGCAAAATGCAATGACGTGTGTAGGATTAAAATAAAGTCCAATGCTGTGCAAAAAATGTAATAGTACTGTGTGCAATGCAATAAAGTCCAAAGATGTGCAACAATGCAATTGAACTGTGCAAAATGCAAATAAATGTGTTTCTTCTTTGTGTGACGGACATTCAAATGTGCCAAACAAAAGGTGCTGAGGAATATATATATCTTTATATATCTATATTTGTGCAGAGACACACACTGGTGAAAGAAAAAGGGGGTTCCGGATAGTGTAGTATTTTTTTTAAATAAGTAGTTTTATTAGTAAACAAACTCAGAGTACTCGCATAACATACAGATTAAAAGGACCTTGCTCCACGAGCGCCAAGCTTGTTTGCGTCAGCTGAGTGCCTTTCCATCCCTACGTGTGGCGTCACAGTCACGTGACTTCATCAGGGGATCCTGTTCTTTTTTTTCCATTGTGGTGCGTTGTTGGCCCATTCATAATGACCAGGCAGCCTTTACAAAGCATTTTGATTACACCCTTCCTCCCCTGGATGCCTCAGACTCTGCCCTTCCTCCCCTGGATGACTCCAAATATACCCTTCCTCCCCTGGATGACTCCCACTCTACCCTTCCTCCCCTGGATGTCTCAGACTCTGCCCTTCCTCCCCTGGATGTCTCAGACTCTGCCCTTCCTCCCCTGCATGTCTCAGACTCTACCCTTCCTCCCCTGCATGTCTCAGACTCTACCCTTCCTCCCCTGCATGTCTCAGACTCTACCCTTCCTCCCCTGCATGTCTCAGACTCTACCCTTCCTCCCCTGGATGTCTCAGACTCTGCCCTTCCTCCCCTGGATCGCCTCACACTCTACCCTTCCTCCCCTGGATTGCCTCACACTCTACCCTTCCTCCCCTGGATCGCCTCACACTCTACCCTTCCTCCCCTGGATCGCCTCACACTCTACCCTTCCTCCCCTGGATCGCCTCACACTCTACCCTTCCTCCCCTGGATCGCCTCACACTCTACCCTTCCTCCCCTGGATCGCCTCACACTCTACCCTTCCTCCCCTGGATGCCTCTGACTCTACCCTTCCTCCCCTGGATGCCCATGCTCTACTCTTTCTCCCCTGGATGCCTCAAACTCTACTGTTCCTCTCCTAAATTGGGTCATAGACTGAGGTAGGGACAAGACTTGGAAGTGAAATCTGGTATCAGCCTCTAGGAGTCCCTGTGCAGCAGAACTCAGACTGGGAGAGGTAGAAGCAGCACAAGCAACCAATCAAGTGTGCTGGTGAGCTCATGTACTAATAAAGGAACATGCTGATAGGAGGAGAGGGCAGAGTTAGAGATTGGCTTATAGTTGTGCTCTTTTTCCTATTGCTGTCCATTCACAGGCTGTGGGGGGGACTAAATCTGTAAGATGATTTCACTGCAGCAGAGAAAAGAAGAAGGTCTTCTGCCCTGCCAGACAAAGTTGTGTGACAGAGCTGTTTAAATTTCAAGTTTGAATGGACAGATATACAAATTCCCTCGGCAGGTAAAACAGCTCTGCTGTATGTATTTTATCTGGAGCTTGGCTTTAAAGGGGTGTTTCACCTGAAAAAAAAAAAATGTAAAAGTCAGCAGCTAAAAAAAAAAGTCGCTGCTGACTTTTAATAAGTACACTTACCCTCCCAGGGCGCCCGCGATGTAGTTCTTGGAGGCCGAGATGTCCCTCGGTGATCCGGATCCAGCGCCGCCATCCTCAGTAAGGGAAACGGCTTCCCGTTTCCTACTGCGCATGCGCGAGTCTTATTTGTGAATGGGGAACGCGGTGTGTTGTGGGACACAGTTCCCATAACACACCGCGCCCCATTCACTAGAAGACGGAAGGAGAGAAGATCACCGCGGCGCTGTAGGAGGCAGATTAGGACGATCTGCCTAGCAACAGCCATTTCTGGTAAGTAAAAAAAAAATAAAAAATTTTTTTTTTTCATTGTAAATTGTTACTAACATTTTTTCAAGTTTTGGTTTTCAGGGTGTCCCACCACTTTAATAGATTAAAATATTGTAGTTAATAAAAAAAAATTACTAATAAAGCAACTTGGGACAACTGCCATATTAGAAGCTTTTCTTGTATGTTATATTTTATATATAGAATTATTTTCTATATGCCTTTGCTTGCTTTTGGATATTTTTATTGGCACTGCATGTGCTTTATGGTCCTGGTGTGAATTCTTTACATCTCTGATGGTCGGATAGTCACAATGTCACTTGCAAGGTGCGATACCCGTTTGTCGCCAGGGAATTCATTTTGTTCCGTAGTTAACGTGAGTAAAAAAAAAAAAAAAAAAAAAGGAGGTTTTCTTTTTTCTTTTTTTTTTCCCGCCCTGGAAGAAGAAAGCAGAAGGCGGCGGCGGCAGCGATGGCGATGCAGCGCTGCACAGGAGAGGCGTTTTGCTCTGTCAAGTGCGATCCAGCCTTGATGAATGACAAGGTGGAATAATAGGCCACGGTTTCCATGGTAACCAGACGGCAGAGCCGCAAGACTGCTGCTTTTTTTTTTTTCCCCCTCTTCCCAAAAATGAAACCAGAATTGGGTGAAAAAAAATAAAAAAGAAGAATTCTTTTCCTCCTCACCCTGCAGAGAAGTGCAGGAAATGTGGATTCGTTATCCTGGCAAACACTCGCAGAATCCTCTTCCCGGTGATAAAAGACGCAGGACGCACAATTAAAAAAAAAAAAAAAAAAAATGCTTTTTTAATAGGAAGCAGAGATTTTTCAATTTTTTTTTTATGTAAATGTTGGACTTTTTTTTCAGCATCAAAAAAAATATTGAAAGCATTAGGTTTTAACCCCCCTTTAAGACAGCAATACACAGATACATCAGCAGGGTGGGTGGAGCATTACTTGTCTACCGAGGCAATTTTTTTATTTTATTTTTTTTGCACGTGTTAAAATCTACTTTTTTGCTGGAATTATATAAATTTTCTGCGCACAGAAGCCCTGGAGAATGAAATGTTGGCCACTACAATTTTTATGTCGCATAATATTTGCACAACTGGTTATCAAAACGCATATTTTTGGGGAAAAAAATACGCTAAAATTTATTTTAGTGCACATAAACCCAGGGGCGGACTGACAACTCATGGGGCCCCCGGGCAATAGGAGATTATGGGGCCCCCGGGCAATCGGAGATTATGGGGGCCACACAGTATTACACACACACACACACACAGTATACAATCACACAGTACACACATACATATACACACATTATACACAGACATGTTTCTATTGGCTGAGAAGGTACTGGAGAGGTGGGGCAGCTATAATCTCTGGATTTTTTGACCAAAAGGATGTCGGTAAGGGACATTTCAGAAACAGATGTAAAAAAAAACAGATTTTTACATACTGTTCCTGGTTTTAATTACGCTGGCAACCCTGATGGGGCCCCCTAGTGGCCCGGGGCCCTCGGCAGTGCCCGAGTGGTCGAATGGTCAGTCCACCCCTGGTCATAGTATGAGATTTCACATCAAAACTAAGTTATGAATACAGTGGAACCTCAGATTACGAGCATAATCCGTTCCAGAAGAATGCTCGTAATCCAAAGTACTTGCATATCAAAGCGAGTTTCCCCATTGAAGTCAATGGAAACGAAAATAATTTGTTCCGCATTGACTTCAATGGCATGCAATACCGCATGCGGCCAGAGCTGGGGGGGCACCGGATAGCCTCGGAAATGGCCGAAAAGGCCCGAGGACACCTCGGCTGACCTCGGCAAAAACCCCAAATACCTAATTTTAAAGGTAAAATATAAAAGATGGGGTTGCGTTGAATAAATAGATCAAAAACATCTCAAGCCCTAAAATTGCCCCCACTTGTGAAATGGTGAAACAATACTGTACCCAAAACGGTCCACAGGCAACGCTCTAATGCCGCGTACACACGATCAGAAATATCGTCGGAAAAAGCCCTGATGCTTTTCCCGTCGGAATTCCGACGGAATTTCGCGCAAACTGTCTTGCCTACACACGGTCACACCAAATTCCGACGGTCAATAACACCACGACATACAACACGTTCGACGGCACTATAAAAAGGGAAGTTTAATGCTTCCGAGCATGCGAATTGTTTCCGAGCATGCGTCGGAATTTTGCGTGTCGGAATTGCATACACACGATCGGAAAATCCAGATAGAAAGGTTTTCCATCGGAAAAATTAAGAACAGGTTCTCAATCCAAAGTCCGTCGGAAATTCCGACAGAAAAAGACCGATGGGCATACACAGGGTCGGAAAATCCGATGAAAAGCTCCCATCGGACTGTTTCCATCGGAAATTCCGACCGTGTGTACGCCGCATAAAAGTCTTTACCGGTTATCGGTTTAGAGTTAACTATGGGTTGTGGCACTAGAATTGTTGCCCTCGCTTGCGGCGATACGTCAAGTGTGGCGTGCGTGCCCTACGTGTGCATTTGCATGGGGCGATAGCGGTGCTTTTACATTTTTTTTAAACATTTTTACTAAATTTACCTTTATTGCTATCACCAGTGGGCCGACATGGTTACATAGTCTGCTTGAAAAAAGACACAAGTCCATCCAGTTCAACCAAACATGTGATAGCCCTCTATGTGATAGCATTGAGCAGGCGACAGGGCCTCATTATAGATACATCAGGAGGTCTTATTAGACCACTGCAGCTAATCCAGCACAGATTCGAATAGGGTTTCCACCTGTCCGGGATTCACCCGGACAGTTTGGGGGTTTGTAGTTATGCGTTCGGGTTTTAGACCACCTGCAACCCGGACACATTATTCAGACCGGACTTTGGCTTTCCAGCAGGGTTGCTGGCTGCAGATGTTTAAGCCGAGAGTGTCTGTTACACTCTCTTTCACACTGTTCAAAGCCAGCATCAACAATTACCCCTCCCCCCACACTGACGGGAGAGGAGGGAGGGCTTGATCTGCTCCTCTTCCTCCTGCCCCTACCCCTCGGTGTCTGCCCGCACATCAATCCCTGGCGCTGTGCCTCAGAAAAAAAGGAAATTGGGGTGCCAGAAATTTGAAGTCCAGCAGTCTCAGATACATCTGGATGAGAAGTGCTGACTGCCAAGGGATGAGTGAGCTCACCATCCATCCCTGTCTGTGATTGAAGTCTCCCCCCTTCTCTCTCCTGCCTCTGATTGAGTACACTAAGATAAATCAGGGTTCTCAGAGCACCCCTTACATCAGAGTTCCCCTTTACACCAGAGGCCACAGTATTCCCTCTTACATCAGAGTTTCCCTTACATCAGAGTCTCCCTTACATCAGAGTCTCCCTTACATCAGAGTCCTCTCCGTACATCAGAGTTCTCAATGTTCTCCAAGTTCTCAAACCCTTAGATCAGGGTTCCCAGAGTTCTCCCTTACATCAGAGTCTGCAGAGTCGCCCCCCCCCCTCCGTACAGTGTAATATGTAAAAGAGGAACTCTGTGGACTCTGATGTAAAGGGGGACTCTTGCGATTCATTTAATTTGATGAGAAATGTTATTTTATTGCAAAACATATGTATCATTTCTACTAGAAAAAAAAATTGCTGTGCACCGGTAAAGTGTTCGGGTTTGACTTGAAGAAAAGGTGGCAACCCTAGATAAGAAGGACGGCTCCGAACCAGGAAGTGACAAATTGTCTGTCGCTTCCAGGTTCATTCATCAATAGATGTTCCCAATCTCCTCCTGCTCAGCATCCCGAAGCTGTGGCCCCGGGCCCCCTGTGAGGTGGGGGAACAGGGTGCCAGCAAGTTCTTCAGCGTACTGTAAAAATACGCTTGGATCACTTTAACACAATAGCCGAGAGCTGGCTGAAAAAAAAATCAATACCAAGCTTATGGCTGCAGCAGCTGTGAGCTTGCTTTAACCATTTGACTACCAGGACTATTATAAACGTTAGACATGGGCGCCATCAATAAATTTGTTTTGTTTCGTTCCGTTTTGTATTAAAATTAATTTGTATTTCATAATTCGTGTCCGAAATTCAATTTGGATTCGTACGAAATACGAATTTTCGTTAGATTCGTAAACTTTTCGTAACAATTAAGAATGTTCGTAATGGTGAATTAATCAATATGAGGGGCTCCCACCATCCCTGTGCTGTGCCCATTAGGGGCTCCCACCATCCCCGTGCTGTGCTCATTATGAGGGGCTCCCACCATCCTGTGCTGTGCTCATTATGAGGGGCTCCCACCATCCCTGTGCTGTGCTCATTATGAGGGGCTCCCACCATCCCTGTGCTGTGCTCATTATGAGGGGCTCCCACCATCCCTGTGCTGTGCTCATTATGAGGGGCTCCCACCATCCCTGTACTGTGCCCATTATGAGGGGCTCCCACCATCCCTGTGCTGTGCCCATTATGAGGGGCTCCCACCATCCCTGTGCTGTGCCCATTATGAGGGGCTCCCACCATCCCTGTGCTGTGCTCATTATGAGGGGCTCCCACCATCCCTGGGCTGTGCCCATTATGAGGGGCTCCCCCCATCCCTGTGCTGTGCCCATTATGAGAGGCTCCCACCATCCCTGTGCTGTGCTCATTATGAGTGATTCCCACCATCCCTGTGCTGTGCCCATTATGAAGGGCTCCCACCATCCCTGTGTTGTGCCCATTATGAAGGGCTCCCACCATCCCTGTGCTGTGCCCATTATGAGGAGCTCCCACCATCCCTGTGCTGTGCCCATTATGAAGGGCTCCCACCATCCCTGTGCTGTGCCCATTATGAGGAGCTCCCACCATCCCTGTGCTGTGCCCATTATGAGGGGCTCCCACCATCCCTGTGCTGTGCCCATTATAAGGGATTCCCACCATCCCTGTGCTGTGCTCATTATGAGGGGCTCCCACCATCCCTGTGCTGTGCCCATTAGGGGCTCCCACCATCCCTGTGCTGTGATGACTTCCTGAGTTTTTAACTTGTAGGTTCATTAACTTTTCCTATTAATTACGAATTAACTTCATCATAACAAATAATCGTAGTTAAAACGAACATTCTGTCCGATTTGGTTGTAACAGAATTTGGATCCGACGTTCGTACACGAAATTTCGAATTTCGTAGAAAATTTGTATGCATAAAAATTTGTATTTCGGATTCGTACGAAACTAATCGCACATGTCTAATAGACGTACTTTGGTAGACAAGTGGTTAACACCCACCTGCTGCCCATATGTGTCAATGTCTTTTTCCAGGGCTTGTTATATTGGGGCCCCCCAGAACTGCTACCACGACAGCTCTTGGTCAGCTACCAATAATCGGGAACAAGTTGGCTGGGCTCCAGATGTCTGGGCTGCATGATTGAAGCACCCCCTCTTACCAGCCTTGCTCATCATGGCCCACGTAAAAGGGGTTTAAAAAGCATTTGGACAGCTGTCCAAATATTCAATAAAAAGTTCCAGTATATGTAATTTTTTGAATATAAAGCCACTGACCACATCAGCAAGCATATTGGGCTACATCACACACAATTCTAGAAATTGCATTGACACGTTTCGCGTACACAGTGTCGGCTTCTTCAGGACTCTTCCCCCCATTCATACATGGTGTTCTAAGCAGTGTACATTGTTCTCAACTGAGGAGAGGGCATGTCCCAATCGTATGATACTTAGTGCAGTTGAGACCGGAAGCTGGTAACCCCCACAGAGCACTAATTTTCTTAACAATTACCCCTCCCCGCACACTGACGGGAGAGGAGAGAGGGCTTGATCTGCTCCTCTTCCTCCCACCACTACCCCTCTGTGTCTGCCCATACATCAATCCCTGGCGCTGTGCCTCAGAAAAAAGGAAATTTGAAGTCCAGCCGTCTCAGATACATCTGGATGAGAAGTGCTGACTGCCAAGGGGTGAGTGAGCTCACCATCCATCCCTGTCTGTGACTGAAGTCTCCCACAAATTTGAGTGCCACAAACTAATGTTAAATTACAGAGGTCGCAAGTAGCACAACTTTGGGGTTGCAGCCGTGTGAATTGAGCCTTACAGTCCCCCCCATGGTGATGGAATGCAAGTACGATCTTTGTGACCCTTTAAATTCCGCCACTATGCTCTGTCCTGTATAGTAACTAAACTAAATAGAGACAGAAGTACAGTTAAATCACACTTGTTTAATAATAAAAAAAAAGGTAAACGTAGTCAAAACATAGCCAGAGTTCAGATACTGGAAATGGATAGTCAGACAAGCCAAAACATCAGGGAGCCAGAGATGAGTGTAGTAGAACAGCAAGCAGGATCTGGAGCCAGAAGGAATGTCAGCCAAGCAAGTCTTTAACAGGAACACAGGAGAGCGTCTCTAGAGATGTGACCAAGGCGAAGGCAGAGACCATCTGGACTGGACGGCTTCAGTAGGCAGGACTGACGAGCAGGATATCATCAACAGCTGAGTCACTGTTGAGAGCTAGAAGCTGGCAATTAGCCGACAGCTGAGCGGCCAGCTCAGAGAAGGAACGGCTGAGCCCAGCCCTGACAGTAACACACCGATGTGGAGAATTGCAGTGAGGCCCCATCCCCTACACAGCAAGGATTAAAATAAAATCTAAGGTCACAGCATACACATATTCATCACATAGACATCAGCATTATAATAACAAAATAAACAATAGTTATTATGGACAATCCCATACCACCCAACTTTTTGAGATGGGAATGAGGGACACCTATCAGCAAAAGTATGCAGGCATAGGACACACCCCTTGCCACGCCCCCTTAAAGGAGAATTGTACAAAAAAATAAGATTGGTTAAAACCACAAGTGCTTTTTTTTTATCACTACTATTCCTTTATATTGGCTTTTGGAGTTTACAAATGCAGCAATTTAGAAATCAGATGGAAGGTTTAGTGCTGGGAAACACTTTTTGATAGATAAAAAGTGCATTTTATATACATCTATATAGATCAGACCAAAATGGGGGACAAATGAGGAGGAATGAGGGACAGAGGGACATTGCTCCAAATCAGGGACAGTTGGGAGCTATGCAATCCAATATAGCTTACTAAGATCTCCTTTCATGTTGCCTGTCGTTTCAGCTAATCAGGTGACGGGTAACAGATCCGAGCACCTGATTGGTGGAGAGGCGGTTTAGTGTTTGGACAGTGAATACTCATTCCCTTTTCTAAATGCACAGCTGAGTGGCCTGCGAGTGCCACGCTGGGTCACCTTTTTTGATGCCTATTAGAGCCTATGGCTCTAATCAGGTGCTTCAAAAAAAACCCCCCCCCCCCCCCCACCGCCGCTGTGATTCAGGCGCCCTGCACCTGAAAAAGGGGCCCGAGCGCCTGAATAGGGGGTGGCAGCGGCGGCCATAGATAGATTCGTGCAACGCATGTAGTGCATGTATAATGCAAGTAGAGTGCCAGAACGGGGATCTGTCAATGTAAACATTCCCGTTCTGTCAGGGGAGTAGAGAGAGTGAGAGATCGTCTGTTCCTAGTGATCAGGAACAGCGATCTCTCTCCTCCTCCAGTCAGTCCCCTCCCCCCACAGTTAGAAACACCTCCCAGGGAACATATTTAACCCCTTGATCTCCCCCTTATGTTAGCCTCGTCCCTGCTAGTGACATTTATACAGTAATCAGGTGCATTTTTATAGCACCGATCACTGTATAAATGTCACTGGTCCCAGAAAAGTGTCAAAAGTGTCCGATCAGTCCTGCAAAAAAAAAAAAAAAAAAAAAATCGCTGATCGCCGCCAAAAAATTGTATAATAAAAATGACATAAATCTTTCCCCCATTTTGTAGACACTATAACTTTTGCCCAAATCAATCAATATACCATACCTCCCAACATTTTGAGATGGGAATGAGGGACACCTACTAACAAACGTATGTAGGCATAGGACACACCCCCTGCCACACCCCCTTAAAGGAGAATTAACCAAAACAAAAAGGTTAATTAAATCCACAAGAGCTTTTTTTTTACTACTACTATTCCTTTATATTGGCTTTTAAAATTTACAAATGCAGCAATTTAGAAATGGGATGAAAGGTTTAGCGCTGGGAAACACTTTTTGAAAGATAAAAAGGGCATTTTATATACATTTATATAGATCAGACCAAAATGAGGGACAAATGAGGAGGAATGAGGGACAGAGGGACATTGCTCCAAATCAGGGACAGTCCCTCGAAATCCCGGGACAGTTGGGAGCTATGATATACGCTTATTGCGATTTTTCTTACCAAAAATATGTAGAAGAATACATATTGGCCTAAATTGATGAAGAAATTCGTTTTTTTATATATATTTTTTGGGGATATTTTTTATAGCAAAAAGTAAAAAAAAAAATATTGCTTTTTTTTTCAAAATTGTCGCTCATTTTTTGTTTATAGCGCAAAAAAAAAAAACGCAGAGGTGATCAAATACCACCAAAAGAAAGCTCTATTTGTGGGGGAAAAAAAAAAGTGCATACATTTTGTTTGGTTACAACGCCGCACAACCGCGCAATTGTCAGGTAAAGCGACCCAGTGCCGTATCGCAAAATATGGCCTGGTCCGGAAGGGGGTAAATCCTTCTGGTCCTTAAAGCGGAGGTTCCTTTTTTGTGTGAACCTCCGCTTTCAGAAACCCTCCCCCCCTCCGGTGTCACATTTGGCACCTTTCAGGGGGGAGGGGGGGTGCAGATACCTGTATAATACAGGTATTTGCACCCACTTTCGGGCATAGATATCCGCAGAATCGCAGAATACGCCACTTCCTGTCCACCCCCCTCCCCGCTGTCTGATGGGAAACACACAGGTCCCAGAGACAGCAGGGACCATCCGTATTGCGCAGCGCGACTTGCACAGTAGGGAACAAGGAAGTGAAGCCATGAGGCTTCACTTCCTGATTCCCTTACCAAAGATGGCGGCGGCAGCACCCGAGAGCCGAACGACTGATCGGCTTCTTGTGCCGACATCACGGGCTCGCTGGACAGGTGAGTGTCCGTATTTTAAAAGTCAGCAGCTGCAGTTGTAGCGCATATGAAGGAAATGGTGCTGGACGGGTCTATCATGAAAACAATATATAGCTGCGTATCTATTAATAGAAAAATAAGCAGGTAAATCATTCACCACTTTCTAAGGTTTTGCCTCATTGGTAGGAGCCTCATGTCTATCACTAGCGCCCCCCCTCAGCTGCACTACAAGTCCCAGCATGCCGTGCAGCCAGGGCCCTCTCTCTGCCGCACTCGATGAGGAGGACAGAAATCTACATTGGACATCCAAACGACAAAGAGAATTTTTCTTCCTCCCTCTAATAACCCAGACACTGTTGTCATGTCAACACTAACAGTGGACAGAGAGCGGAATTCATTACAGCAAAGATGGTTTTGTTGGCGAGAAGCGGCGGTGGGGGGCAGGGCAGGTCAGAGACAAGCCTTCGGCGCTCAGATAAAATAATATTTTCCTATTATTACAGCTGCTATCACAGAGCTTCTCAGAGAGCGCGCTGCAAAACCTACGTGTGCGAGACAACGCGACAACGCGACGGGTCTGAGCATCGCCCGAGACCAATCGGGGCACAACAAAGGAGTAACAAATACCCCCGAGTATCAGAAACATTGCATTCTGCAACACTGTCATCATGGCGGTGCGACGACTTGCCAATCGTTACCTTCTCTCTATAGATAAGAGACTGTGTGCTGACAAAATCTAGTGCCGCATGCTAAATACTGTGTTATACGCACGATCGGAAATTCGGCCAGCAAAAGACTGATGAGAGCTTTTGGTCAGACAATGCGACCGTGTGTATGCTCCATCGGACTTTTGTTGGCGTAATTCCCGCCAGCAAAAGATTGAAAGAAGGTTCTTTATTTTTCGGTCGGAAAAAGTTCTGATCGTCTGTACCAATTCCAACGCCCAAAATTCCTACGCATGCTTGGAAACAATTTGACGCATGCTCGGAAGCATTGAACTTCTTTTTATCGGCTTGTCGTAGAGTTGTACGTCACGCGCTCTTGATGGTCGAAAGTTCAGCGAACTTTTGTGTGTATGCAAGCCAAGCTTGAGCGGAATTCCGTCAGAAAAAACATCCAAGATTTTTCTGACGGAAAATCCGCTCGTGTGTACGTGGCATAAGTGATACTTTTTGGGGGACCAGTGACACCAATACAGTGATCAGTGTTATAAAAATGCACTGTCACAGTAGGGAAGGGGTTTGCACTAGGGGCGAGCAAAGGGTTATATGTGTGCCTGGGAGGTGCTTAATAACTGAGTGGGGGACGGATACACTGGATGAAAAGAAAGATCAGTGTTTCAGCTTAGCTGAACCACAAGATCTCTCTTTTGCTCCCTGACAGATCAGTGGTTTGCCTTGTTTACATAGGCAACCCGCTGCTCCGTCTCTCCTCTGAACGAACGGCGGGTCGCGACGGCCATTGCGGCCGCCGGACTTACTGATTGGCTCCCGCTGTGTCCAATCATAGCAAGAGTGGCACGCACACGCCCCCTACACCGTGTGCACAAAATCACATACAGGTACGCGATTTTGCGCAGCCGGGCCGCCCTAAATAGTATAGTATGTGGTGGGCGGTCCGGAAGCAGTTAATATACAGTATTGCAACAGCCCTGGGACACCTTTAGGCCCATCAAAGAAAATAGTAATGCGGCACACATAGTGCCCCCTCACCCTCCCGTCAGGCCCTGTTCCGAGCCTCATTCCTGTCTGAATAATGTGTCCAGGTTTCAGGTGGACTGAAACTTGGACGTATGATTCAAAACCCGAACTGCCCAGGTGAATCCCAGACAGGCGGCGACCCTAGACAACGATCAGCCCCTCCTGCAGCCTTTCACCTTGTGACTTACTACAAAATTACAATGTACAGTCACTGGGGGCAAGGAGACTGAGGAAATGCTTCCTCCTGCCTGTAGCTGACTGATGACATTATCTCAGCCTAAGAAAAGTCATTGACTGAAGCTGAGGGAAGGCTATATTAAAAAGGTGGAGCTTTGCCTGAAAAATTATACGTTTGCTGTATATTGTGACCGGTTAAGGTATTGAAGGGTCAACATGGCAGCCGAAGACTGGAGCAGATCCATGGGCCGAAGACTGGAGCAGATCCATGGGCCGAAGACTGGAGCAGATCCATGGGCCGAAGACTGGAGCAGATCCATGGGCCGAAGACTGGAGCAGATCCATGGGCCGAAGACTGGAGCAGATCCATGGGCCGAAGACTGGAGCAGATCCATGGGCCGAAGACTGCAGCAGATCCATGGGCCGAAGACTGGAGCAGATCCATGCGCCGAAGACTGCAGCAGATCCATGGGCCGAAGACTGCAGCAGATCCATGGGCCGAAGACTGGAGCAGATCCATGCGCAGAAGACTGGAGCAGATCCATGCGCAGAAGACTGGAGCAGATCCATGCGCAGAAGACTGGAGCAGATCCATGGGCCGAAGACTGGAGCAGATCCATGGGCCGAAGACTGGAGCAGATCCATGGGCCGAAGACTGGAGCAGATCCATGCGCCGAAGACTGGAGCAGATCCATGCGCCGAAGACTGGAGCAGATCCATGCGCAGAAGACTGGAGCAGATCCATGCGCCGAAGACTGGAGCAGATCCATGCGCCGAAGACTGGAGCAGATCCATGCGCCGAAGACTGGAGCAGATCCATGCGCCGAAGACTGGAGCAGATCCATGCGCCGAAGATTGGAGCAGATCCATGTGCTCCTTCCCCAGCTGTACATACTCACCAACTTTCTTAGTCCCTCCTAGTTACATTTACCTGCAGGAGGAGGATGCCACTTCTGGGTATTGTGAAGCATGCAACTCATTCCCCTTCCTTCTATAATGCAGAACTACATTACACTCCCGAGTCTCTAATCATATACAAGGATGGGGAGAGTCCTTAGCTTGGTGTAGACTGTGA
Source organism: Lithobates sylvaticus (assembly GCA_028564925.1). Lineage (NCBI taxonomy): Eukaryota > Metazoa > Chordata > Amphibia > Anura > Ranidae > Lithobates > Lithobates sylvaticus. The sequence goes on from CM053035.1 coordinate 196,317,934, forward strand.
CCCAGCTGAAGTATAATCACTTTACACTGGTCAGTGAATGGGACCGGGGGCCAAAAGAAGAAGGCATTAAGGGGACATTAGAGTGTAAGCTCCATTGGGACAGACACTGATATAAATGACTCAGTGTTCTCTGTACAACACTGTGGTATAGGTTATATAATAATAATAATAATAAATAATAATAATAATAATGTGTGACAATGGTGGGACATTAGAGTTAAGGATGAGCTCAGGCGCGTTCGCATGGTCCACGTGCAGAGCCAGGAAGTCGGCGCAGCGCTGCGCTAATCCCAGGCAGTGAGACATTTCCCCAAAGTGCGGCTGCAGAGATCGGGCAATGGCTCACTGCCTGTGATTAGCGCAGCACTGCGCCGACTTCCTGGCTCTGCACGTGGACCATGCGAACACGCCTGAGCTCATCCTTAGAGTGTTAGCTCCTCTCTGGTACAAGGACTGGTGTTACTGGTTCTCTATGCAGCACTACAGAATATATTAGAGCTATATATATCTGTATAATAACGTGACTGTGGTGAGACATTAAATTGTACATTTTTTGTGTATTAAAAATCTTACAAAACACACAACTTAATAAAAACACACACATATACATATATATATATATATTATATATATATATATATATATATATATATATATATATATATATATATATAACACAAACACACATAAACAGAATAAATACAATTAAATAAATAAAAAAAAAAAAAAAAAAAAAAAAAAATAAAACAAACAAAAATAGCTTACTTCAGCATCAAAAACAAACTGTCTTTTTTGCCAGAAAAAAAAAAAACAACATAAACAGAGCTAAATATACAAACCAAGGTATATGTTATTACTATTATTATAATACACCACAACAAAGCCCTAACCTCCACCTAAACACACCCTCAGGCTAAGAAACGATTACATATTTAACCCATGCATGCACACCCAGAGACTGAGACATTAAAGTGTACATTTTTGTTTATTAAAAATCTTACAAACATAATAAAAACATATTTACATATATACAAAATAAAAATGTATATATATATATATATATATATATATATATATATATATATATATATATATATATATATATATAGAAATAGCTTACATCAGCATAGCAAAAACATGAAGAAAAACTAAATATACCAACCCGAGCAAAGCCCTAACCTCCACCTAAACACAGCCTCAGGCTAAGAAACAATTACATATTTAACCCATGCATGCACACCCAGAGACTGAGACATTAAAGTGTAAAGTGTAAGCTCCCCTCATGCAGGGACTGATGTGGCTGGTCAGTGTTCTCTGTACAGCATTGCAGAATATGTCAGAGCTATATAAACGTATATTAATAATAGTGTGCAACAGTGGTGGGACATTAGATGCAGTGGCGGCTGGTGGTATATTTATTTTTACATTTGTCTCCTCCTCCTGGGCTTCACGGCAGCTTCCCCTACTTCTCCTCCCTCCTCGGTGACCAATAGGATCGCTTCTCCTTTCGGGCCAATCGGGTGACGGGTCCCAGGACCAGCTTCCTGATTGTCCGGGAGGAGAATCAGGAAGACAATAGCGAATATTAATTCGCTATTTTCACACAACTGGGTGGGCCCGGCGCACAGTGCTCTGCGCCCAGAGTCCACCCTTTTTTTAAACCAATTAAGCCTCAGGCTCCAACCATTTACTTTAACTGCTTCAGCCCCGAAAGATTTTACCCCCTTCCTGACCAGAGCACATTTTGCGATACGGCACTGCGTCGCTTTAACTTACAATTGCGCAGTCATGTGACATTGCACCCAAACAAAATTTACGTCCTTTTTTTCCCCACAAATAGAGCTTTCTTTGGTGGTATTTGATCACCTCTGCGGTTTTTATTTTTTGCGCTATAAACAAAAAAAGAGCGACAATTTTGAAAAAAAAATCATTATTTTTGACTTTTTGCTAGAATATACCCCAAAAATATATAAAATATATTTTTTTTCTCAGTTTAGGCCGATAAGTATTTTTAGTAAAAGAAAAAAAAAAAAAAAAAAAAAATCGCAATAAGCGTATATTGATTGCTTTGCACAAAAGTTCTAGCGTCTACTAAATGGGGGATAGTTTTATGCCATTTTTATTATTTTTTTTTTTTTACTAGTATCGGCGGCGACTGCGACATTATGGCGGACACGTCGGACAATTTTAACACATTTTTGGGACCATTGGCATTTATACAGCGATCAGTGCTATAAAAAGCCATTGATTATTGTAAAATTGTCACTGGCAGGGAAGGGGTTAACACTAGAGGGAGATCAAGGGGTTAATGTGTTCCCTAGTGTGTGTTCTAACTGAAGGGGGGAGGGGACTGTGTAGGGGAAGAGAGCGAGATCGGTGTTCATACTCTGTATGAACAGATGATCTGTCACCTCTCCCCTCAGAGAACAGAAAACACACAGATCCCGGTTCTCCCTGTGCCCCGAGCGATCGCGGGAGCCCGGCGGTGATTGCGACCGCTGGGTACTTGCATGTGGCGCACACCCCTAGTGGACAAAAGTGGAACCGACGTAACATGACGGCGATTCGCGCAGCCGAGCCATGTTGCCGCAGTACAACTGCGGTGGCTGGTTGGCAAAAAAAAAAAAAAACCCATTGGAATCCATGCGTCCAGCACCCTGCATGTAGATTAGGGGCTGGGCGCATGGATTAGGGGGGTGGCGCCCCTGCGCCCTGTATGGACAGGCCGCCACTGATTAGATGGTAAGCCTTTCTGGCACAGAGACTGACGTGTATGGCTCAGTAGGGCCGTTTGAAGGAATTTGGGGGCCCCAAGCAAAATGGACATGAAGGCCCCCGCCCCCCCCCCCCGCACGCAAAGCCTACAGGAATCACAGCATAGCGATACAGTTTAAGTTCACCAACACTTTATATAAATAAAAAAGGTTTACAGTGCAAATACTGCTGTTGCATATAATGTGCATAAAATTTGAACATTTGCAAAAAAACACCACTGTACCATAAAATCAAATATACATAAAAAAAGTGCACAAAATAACTAAATCCAACACACACTCACATTAAAATGTTTCAGTTCTCACAAACATGCGCAAAATATCTAAAACTGCTGTTTGCGAGCCTTGTTTTCTGCAAAGGCAATCACAATGTCCTCCATGTCCAAAGACTGGGGAACATCACGCTCAATTGACGTAAGTGGCAGTCCTGTGAGCCTTTCTTGGCCCATGGTGGACCTCATGTAATTTTTTTATCAGCTTCAAAGCTGAAAAGCTCCTCTCACCAAAGGCCACTGACACAGGGAGGGTCAGGAGTAGACCCAAAGCAATGCTTAAATTACTGTACAAATCCAGTAGCTTCTCACTGTATATGTAATTAAGCTTGTCAAATGGGGAAGTGGCTACATGGTCTGGAAAAGTGTAGAGAGATGAATTGATCTCAAGTGCCAAGTCATCAGCATCAATGTCATGGAGGGTTTGTTCCAATTTTTTTTGCATCGTTCATGAAGCTTTTCCATTCTTTATTGTCTGCTTCATGTTGTCCTTTGAGAACAGAAAATCATAAAAAGGTCATAAACACCCTTCAATCTTGAAAACCTGTCACTTAGGCTTCTGAGGGCTGTGTCAACCATGGGCAGAAAGAAGTCTCTTCTGAAAGATTCGTCTGGAGTAGACTGAGTGTCCTCATCTTGTACAGTGGACACAGTATAATCTAACGATATCTAATGAGGAGAGCAAAAAATAAAGATTTACCATGGCTTTCTTTCCATTTTCTTTCTTTACCATCCCATTTTCATCTTATTGCTTCTTTTTTTGAATCAGGTAATATGTATTAAAGCTTTTTGCAAAAAAGAAACCCCCGGAGCAAAAAGCACAAATAGCATAGGCGCAGGGGCCACATGACAGGGGATGGCCAGCACAACAGGGCCGCCTTAAGCATGTAGTTTCCCTTTTAAGAGCAGGGGAGGAGCCGAGAACGGGGAGGGGCCGAGTGCGGGGAGCGCGCGCTTAGCCAGGAGAAAGGGGGAAGTGACGTCAGTATTCAGAGCGGCAGAGGAAGAGATTCCCACCCACCCTCCCTATTTTGGCTGATAGACGGGGTAGGTACGGTTGGTGGTTCTGTTGGCGACGGCAGTGTTGGGTCGCTGGAGGAGGAGAAGTTTGGATTGTACCCATCCATGAGGATGGGAGGTTTTTTCGGGTACTTCCGAGGTTAACAGGGGTTATCCTGGAAGGGTAAAACGTAGGTCACTGTGATGGTTAGGTACCGCCTCCGAGTCCGGGGTTGCCGACTGGAGACATATATAAAAAAGTTGAAAAGTTGTTTCACAGTGACTAGTGTATGTTGGTTGTTTACATGTCCCACAAAATACAGAAGTTTAATGGTTATTTTTATAACTTGTTATTTATTATATATTTTTTCAATATTTTCAAAAGAGTTTTAATAAAAAATTTTAGGCCGTTATTTACAATAACCTGGTCAAGTCGTTATTGGGGGGATTGGAGGGTTTTAGATAACGGAGGTTATCAGGACATTGGGCTTGAGGCCTACACATGTCATGTACAAAGCAGAGAAAAGACTCTACAGTAGAGTCTTAGTAGTGGAGTACTACTGCAGTAGTAGTAGTAGTAGTAGTAGTACTGTAGAGTCTTTTCTCTGCTTTGTAAATTTTTGCAAAAAGCTTTAATAAATGTAGCGCCCTGCTCCTAATGAGCAGACGCCAGTGGCGTCGCCAGGGGGTGGCTTTTGGGGCTATAGCCCTGAGTCTCTGCAAGGATCCCCAGGGGGAGGGGAGGCTCCCTGGGGACCCTGATTTAAGAGGTAGGCTCCCTGGGGACCCTGATTTAAGAGGGAGGCTCCCTGGGGACCCCGATTTAAGAGGGAGGCTCCCTGGGGACCCCGATTTAAGAGGGAGGCTCTCTGGGGACCCTGATTTAGGAGGGAGGCTCTACGGGGACCCTAATTTAAGGGGGAAGCTCTAAGTGGACCCTGATGCAAGGGGGAAGCTCTACGTGGACCCTGATGCAAGGGGGAAGCTCTACGGGGACCCTGATGCAAGGGGGAAGCTCTACGGGGACCCTGATGCAAGGGGGAAGCTCTACGGGGACCCTGATGCAAGGGGGAAGCTCTACGGGGACCCTGATGCAAGGGGGAAGCTCTACGGGGACCCTGATGCAAGGGGGAAGCTCTACGGGGACCCTGATGCAAGGGGGAAGCTCTACGGGGACCCTGATGCAAGGGGGAAGCTCTACGGGGACCCTGATGCAAGGGGGAAGCTCTACGGGGACCCTGATGCAAGGGGGAAGCTCTACGGGGATGTATATACATACACACACACACACACGTATATTACTGTATGTACATGTGTACGCCCAAGCGTATGACTTTCTCTACTACGCTGCTATGGGCTCTAGCCCCAGATCTTTTGTAGACCTAGCAATGCCCCTGGCAGACGCTATTATTTTTGTAAATTTAAAGTTGTCTGAAGCTGCAGTTTGGCTCAGACTAATTATGCTAAAGTTCTGGTTTCTGTACCAGTTTGGCTGGGTTGTGCTAGTTTCCACTTGACCGTGGGTGTCGCTGTCACCACCGGTAAGTGTTGGAAATGCAACAGGCTAAATGCATTGGGTACCCCTTTTACTCAGAAACAGCCTGGTGGGAGTGGTCTGCCCACTGTGAATTCTGGGTAAGGGTATTTAAGGTACAGATGCCATTTTTTGGGGTTCATTATCCGACCTCATGGCCCTCCAGGCCTAAGGTGTGTGCTGCCTTACTCTATGTCTCGGGGCCGGCTGGCCAGAGGCTTCGCAACGGAAGGGTAGGCCCAGAGGTTCTGCGGCCTACCGATCCAGGGGTGGTCCTGTGCTGTCTATTCTGCGGGGAGAAGCCATGCGACTGGAGGATCCAGGGGAGGACTTTTCAGGAGAGGACCGAGCAACAAGGCTGGTATCTCTGGAAGAGCCTGGAGACTCAGTTGGAGGACGCATCCCGGGTCATCTACCACACAGTACTGCCGGACCGGCTGAAAGAAACTGGTACTGTGTGACAGTTCTTTTGATTTTTGCAACAAGTTGCTGATTGTGCCTTCCTGTGGCAGAGGATTGCACAACGATTTTGCTAAATTGACAAGTCTGTGGCAGAGACTTTTACTGAGTATCGCATTAGCTGCTAGGTCAGTGAGAGAGGCCTATCCGGTGGTTGCTGGATCCAGTCTGTGGAAGCCGTTTGTCCTCTGAATCAAGGAAATACCTCTAACCCGCAAATTTACAAGGTACCTGAATTCCCCTTAACCCTCTATCCCTCTATTGCAAAGTTGATGTTCTTTAAATAAAGCTTTGGAAGAAGGACTAAGTGTCGGTGCCAATATTCTTTAATCAACTCTACAACGGGACCCTTAGGACAGACACAGTGAACAGGTGAGGTAACGGTAGGCCCAACAAAAACAGCAGCTCCTTTGGGGGTCAGTGCTACATAAATATTACCTGATTCAAAAAAGAAGCAATAAGACTGAAATGGGATGGTAAAAAAAGAAAATGGAAAGAAAGCTAAGGTAATTGTTTTTATTATGGTCAGCAAGCTACCATATTTTTATTACTAAATGGGTCTTGATGACTTCCTCCCCTCCCTTACTTCTCCCCCCCCCCCCGGTGTTCTTTTTAACCCCCCTTAATACCACGGCAGGAGATTCAGTTTTCTGTTCCAGGCCGGACTGAAAGGGAGTGAGCACTCAGTGTGTGCACTTCCTGTCAGTCCGGCCGGGAACAGGAAACTGAATCTCCTGTACCGCGCGGACTGCAGGAGGAAGGAAGAGGAGCTCGGCTACGCTACAGGTGGCAGCTTATAGGAAGCGGCGGGGGGCCCCAGGCCAGCTCGGAGCCCCAAGCAATTGCTTGTTTTGCCTGTCCTGTCGCGACGGGCCTGTGGCTCAGTATACTCTGTACAGCACTGTGGTATATGTCAGAGCTATATAAAATGTATGAGACATGTGCATTCATTTTCGTCCAAATGCATTTTCGTCCCAATTTCGGGTATTTTCGTTATCGTTTTAACAAACGATAACGAATGTGCAGAATCCGAAAACCGAAAGATCCGACATAAACAAATGCTTTATTTTTGTTTTCGTTGTGACAACAGTTCGATATAGATAGGAGATTCGACATGACGCCGACAATAGCGATCTGTGTCCATCGAACCTGTGGTCGAATGTGCCTAACCTTAGCTCTATTAGTCCAAGATTATTCTACATAGAGAGAAAAGATTCGACAGAGAGAAAAGATTCGACCTAGAGAGAAAAGATTCGACCTAGAGAGAAAAGATTCGACCTAGAGAGAAAAGATTCGACCTAGAGAGAAAAGATTCGACCTAGAGAGAAAAGATTCGACCTAGAGAGAAAAGATTCGACACAGAGAAAAGATTCTACACAGAGAAAAGATTCTACACAGAGAAAAGATTCTACACAGAGAAAAGATTCGACACAGAGAAAAGATTCGACACAGAGAAAAGATTCGACACAGAGAAAAGATTCGACACAGAGAAAAGATTCGACACAGAGAAAAGATTCGACACAGAGAAAAGATTCGACACAGAGAAAAGATTCGACAGAGAGAAAAGATTCGACAGAGAGAAAAGATTCGACAGAGAGAAAAGATTCGACAGAGAAAAGATTCGACATTATAGAGACAATAGCAAAAAAAGGTTGAATGTGCCTCACCTAACTCTATTAGTCCAAGATTATTCGACAGAGAGAAAAGATTTGACATAGAGAGAAAAGATTCAACATGAAGATTCGATGAAGCAGTCGCCGCGAATGGACATTTATGGTCAAATGCTCCGCCCATAGGCTATAGAAGAATTCTAATGTTGGTTGACTAGTAATAAATTAATAAATATAATTATTACTAATATCATACAACATTAGAATTCTACTATAGCTTGTAGGACGGAACATTCGATCGGAAATGCACAATTGCGGCGTCGTACAGTTTAGCTGCTCCGTCGAATCTTCTTGGAACATTCGACAGACACCATCAGCCTTCAATGACAGATACGACCTTAATTATTTCGGATTTTCGGACGAATTAATTTTTTAACGTAACAAAATAAATAAAAACGAATTGCGGGAGTAACTAAATAAATGTATTTTTCGGACGAAAACTAAATTCCGAAACGAAATATTTCAGTGTGCACATAATAATAGTGTATGACTGTAGTGGGACATTAGAGAGAAATCTCCTCTGGTGCAGGGACTGGTGTTTCTGGCTGCCTATGCAGCACTGCAGAAAATATCAGAGCTATATATACGATATGTGTAATAATCATGTGATTGTCATGGAAACAGAGTGTAAGCTCCTCTGTGCAGGGACTGGTGTGAATGGCTCTCTGCACAGGACTGTGGAATATACACACACACACACACACACACACACACACACACACACACACACACACACACACACACACACACCCCATTGTCCAATGGAATAGGTTACAGTTCTAGATATTTTGGAAATAAACCATGTAAAATAACTGTATTACCATATGTTTTTATTGCTCACACACCTTTTGAGTCACAGACCTGAGACAAGCGTCTACTGAGTGAAGAGATCTACTGATCTGGTTGCTTGTTCCTGGTCAGTGACTCAGATAGAAGCAAAGCCAAAAAGGATTGGCATGACAGCAGGAAGTCAGCCCTGGCAGCAGAGCCGTGACACCCATAAAGCCAACAGAGGCGACACTCATGGAGGCATGGTGGGGCATGGGGGTGGCACTGAGGCTGGAGTGTCCATATCAGTATGTATGCTCGCCCCCCCCCCCCCGGATGCACTGCGTCCCTGATTTATATGCTGCAACAACAAATGATGCTGTGTGGCCCTTGCCTCCTTTGTCATAGCAACCAATGCATCCCAAGTATCCTGGATTCTGCAGGACTGTCCTGGGATTTCAACAAAATCCTGGCATCCCGCAGATCTGAGCGGTGTCCCGCACTCCTGTTGAGCGTCTGCGGGTGACCGTTTGCAGGTCCCTTACATTGTCTGTGTGGACTGAACAGACTGCACCAGCTGCTTTTTGGAACTAGCTTGTGGAGCTACTGAGGGCTGGTGCCAGGCAGGGCTAGATGGCATCATAGGTGGCCTGGCTCTGTACAGGAAGCTGGGACAGGTTGGTGCTCAATCACTGGAGAATAAGTAGAAAGCAGCTGAATGCGTAAAGGGGTGCAATGTGGATAGCTCCCAAATGTCCCTGATTTCGAGGGACTGTCCCTGATTTGGCGCAATGTCCCTCTGTCCCTCATTTTGGTCTGATCTAAAATAGCTGTATATAAAATGCACTTTTTATCTATCAAAAGGTGTTTCTCAGTACTTAACCTTTCATCTGACTTCTAATAGACATGTGCGCCGTCAATAAATTAGTTTCGTTTCGTTCCGCTTCGTGCAAAAATTAATTCGTATTTTGTGTCCGAAATTGAATTTGGATTCGTACGAAAAACGAATTTGTTAGATTCGTAAACTTTTTGTAAAATAACGAAAGTTCGTTATGATGAATTTATCATTATGAGGGGTCCCCGCCATCCCTGTGCTGAGTTCCTGGGTCTGAGTGTACACCCGCTGTGCCCATTGTGAGGTGGTTCCCACCATCCCTGTGCTGTGCCCATTATGAGGGGCTCCCTCCATCCCTGTGCCCATTATGAGGGGCTCCCACCATCCCTGTGCTGTGCCCATTATGAGGGGCTCCCACCATCCCTGTGCTGTGCTCATTATGAGGGGCTCCCACCATCCCTGTGCTGTGCTCATTATGAGGGGCTCCCACCATCCCTGTGCTGTGCCCATTATGAGGGGCTCCCACCATCCCTGTGCTGTGCTCATTATGAGGGGCTCCCACCATCCCTGTGCTGTGCCCATTATGAGGGGCTCCCACCATCCCTGTGCTGTGCCCATTATGAGGGGCTCCCACCATCCCTGTGCTGTGCTCATTATGAGGGGCTCCCACCATCCCTGTGCTGTGCCCATTATGAGGGGCTCCCACCATCCCTGTGCTGTGCTCATTATGAGGGGCTCCCACCATCCCTGTGCTGTGCTCATTACGAGGGGCTCCCACCATCCCTGTGCTGTGCTCATTATGAGGGGCTCCCACCATCCCTGTGCTGTGCTGACTTCCTGGGTTTTTAACTTTTAGGTTTGTTAACTTTTCGTAACAATTACAAATGTTCATTATGATGAATTTATCATTATGAGGGATCCCCACCATCCCTGTGCTGAGTTCCCAGATCTGTACACCTGCTGTGTCCATTATGAGGGGTTCCCACCATCCCTGTGCTGAGTTCCCGGGTCTGAGTGTACACCCGCTGTGCCCATGGGGGGGGGTGACCATGATGAATGGGGGGGGGGGGGTGCACAGAAGGGTCTGCCTAGGGTTTTGGTTCAAGGCATTCAAAATAAGAAACTGCTGCACCTCACGTGGGCTCCAAGTAAAGTTTATAAAGGCTGCACCTCATATGGGCTTGGAATTGAAATATGAAAATATCCAAAATGGCAGAAGAGGGCACCAGCAGTGGTCAACATAGACGCGTTTCACACAACAGAAACGTGCTTAATCCTTACGAATGATTAAGCACATTTCTGTTAAGTGAAACGCATCTACCTTGACCACTGCTGGTGCTCTCTGCTGTCATGTTGGATATTTTCATATTCCAATTCCAAGCCCACATGAGGTGCAGCCTTTTCTCATTTTGAATGCCTTGAACTAAAACCCTAGGCAGACCCTTCTATGCGCCCCCCCCCCCCCCCCCCCCATTCGTCAACGTCTCTCCTGCCAATGGCGGCTCATCTGTCCCTCTATTTGATCAGGCAGAAGCATTTCCCAGATAATGACGAATCTTCCCCTGACTTTTAGCAGCACGGAATATTCTGTTTTTCCACCGTCAGGCGGGACACGGGGCTGTGGCGATGAGTATCCTGGCCCTTCACCAACCTCAGCGCTTTATGACTCAAGAAGTCCCGAATGAGGTGTGTGTGAGGCTGATGAGCAATGCAAACACATACCGGCCGAACCGCCCCTTTCATTTTTATGCATGGCGTGTCGGTGCACATCGAGGGGACGTGTTTGTGTGTGTGTGCGTGTGCGCGTGCGCGTGTGTGTGTGTGTGTGGGGTGATTGAAGCTTGCCGTCTTTTCACTTCATCTTTACAAGTTCTGCCCCAGGTAACAAATTATCTGTCATTAAAAAAAATTTGAATGAATGGTGTTAACTCATAGAGCAAACTGACATGCGCCTATGACTCCGCCATTACTTGTCAATTTGCAAAACGGTGAGACAAGTAGGAGCACGGGCTATGGGATCTGTCATTATCTGTAACATTTAAAAGCAGAACTCTACACAAAAATGCCAACATAAAAGTACGAAGGTCCATAAAATAACAAAACACATTTTTTGCTGCAACATTCACCTTCAATTCAGAGCTCTCGCTAGCAGTACTATTTTTTTGTCACTAGGTGTCATTTAAAAAACTTCCTCTGAGCCATGGCTGTCTTGGGCCCGCCCTCAGCTTGTGAAATGAGAAGACACCCAATGATGAGCTCATCTCTCTGTCACTCTGCTCTCTTCTCCTATCGGCATGCTTCTTGTCAGCACATGAACTGATTGGCTCCTTCTACTTCTTCTCCCTCGCAAACATCAGCCCTGCTGGATTGCGAGAGGCTGAAATCTGGTCACATTCTAGTACTTACACTGCCTGCATTTAAAAGATATATTTAATGATGTATGGGTGATTACAGAGCTAAATTACCGTATAACACGCAATTTTCCCCCCTGAAGGGGGAAATCGTGTGTGCGTGTTATGCCGCGTACACAGGAGCGGATTTTCCGCTCAAGCTTGGCTTGCATACACACGGTCAAACAAAAGTTATAGGAACTTTTGACCATCAAGAACGCAGTGACGTACAACCAGTGGCGTCTGGGGATATAGCCCCGTATCTGGGGCCCATAGCCCCGAATCTCTGCAGGGGTCCCCAAGGGGAGGGAAGGCTCTCTGGGGACCCCGATGCAAGGGGGAGGCTCTCTGGGGACCCCGATGCAAGGGGGAGGCTCTCTGGGGACCCCGATGCAAGGGGGAGGCTCTCTGGGGACCCCGATGCAAGGGGGAGGCTCTCTGGGGACCCCGATGCAAGGGGGAGGCTCTCTGGGGACCCTGATGCCAGGGGGAGGCTACTTGCCTACTGGGCACTTTCCCATGCCTTCTTGCCCAGGCCAATTTTCAGATTTCAGCGCCGTGAATGACAATTGGGCGGTCATGCAGCACTGTACCCAAATTAAATTTAATCACCATTGTTTTTCATTTTTTGCTAAACAAACAAAAGGAAGACTAAAAAATTTTGAAAAAAAAAAAGTTTCTCTTCTCTTCACATCAGCGTGATTTGACATGCCATATTACAGCCTATTGCTGGCAACGGCAGTGTCACAACCAGTGCGACCCCGCACCGATTTTCCGCTCCTTCGCCCTGATAGGCTGCATTGAGGCGCCACCGATAGACAGTAGTGATGGGCACTGATAGGCAGCATGTGATTGGACACAGCTGGTCACATGGTAAAGAGCCGCAGCGATTTCCTTTCCCGCATCACAGATCTTACATAGTAGGTGAGGTTGACAAAAGACACAAGACCATCAAGTCTAACCTATGTGTGCGATTATATGTCAGTATTACATTGTATATCCCTGTATGTTGTGGTCGTGAACGTGGAGGTGCTTATCCAATAGTTTCTTGAAACTATCGATGCTCCCCGCTGAGACCACCGCCTGTGGAAGGGAATTCCACATCCTTGCCGCTCTTACAGTAAAGAACCCTCTACATAGTGTAAGGTTAAACCTCTTTTCTTCTAATTTTAATGAGTGGCCACGAGTCTTGTTAAACTCCCTTCTGCAAAAAAGTTTTCTCCCTATTGTGGGATCACCAGTACGGTATTTGTAAATTGAGATCATATCCCCTCTCAAGTGTCTCTTCTCCAGAGAGAATAAGTTCAGTGCTCGCAACCTTTCCTCATAACTAAATTTTTTATATTATATACATATATATATATATATTTTTTTTTTTTATATATTGTGGAGGGGGAGATTAAACTTTGTGTAAGAGTCTTAAAACGGGTTGTATACCCGTTTTTGGAAATTCTTTTTTGTAAACTACCTGCAAGACAAAGTCATAATGAGCTAGTATGACTAGCATACTAGCTCATTATGCATCACTTACCTTAGATCGGGGCCCCCAACGCCGTCCTCTTCTCCCCCTCCAGCCGCAGCCATCTCTCTTCCGGGTATCGCCGCTCCGGCCAATCACAGCGCCGCTGCGGCACTGTGATTGGCCAGAGCAGCGAAGACGTCGCTCCGCGCATGCGCGTGGGACACTTCAACTACGGTGAGCCGCAGTTCTGAATGGGGATTAACCCTGTAAATGCACCGTTGTCTACGGCGCGCATGTGCCTTAATCTAGGCTTACCTGTAGGTACAAGTTGTAATTGAGGGTATACAACCGATTTAAAATCCTGAAAGGGTTTTCTTTAACAAGAAAAATTCAGAAAATACACATCTCGGTCATTAGAAACCATAAAACAAGTAATTCTTTTTTTTGTTATTATTATTTTTTAAGAGCTAAGCATTTTGACAGCACAAATAAAAAAAAAAAATAATAATAAAATTAATTATATTTTTTATATATATATACACATATATATATATATATATATATATATATATATATTTTTTTTTTTTAATATTGTGGAGGAGGGAGATTAGACTAGAGTAAAGTGTTACACAAAGTTTAAGGGTCTCTTAAAATCCTGACAGGTTTTCTTTAACAAGACAAATTCAGAAAATACACATCTCGGTCATTAGAAACCATAAAATACGTTTTTTTTTTTTTTTTATTGAGGTCAGAGTTCCCTTTTAATGATGATCAGCAACCAAATCCTATCACACGGCTCTCAGTTCTGATCTGCACTAAAACAACTCCTCTACAAATATAAAAACATGAATAAAAAAAATAAAAAAAAGTGTCAGCTCCGTCCAGGAAATGTCTGGAGGCTGAATTGTAGTATTTATATAGAAAATCGGAAACGGTCGCTGTGACTCACATACCACTCATTGAATAATTCGGCAGACTTTCTCCTGTGTCTACAATTTATAGATGAGTAATTCTGGAAAATACACAAGTGACTCAGGATGGACTCAGAAAAAAGTCCCAGAGAGGCCGGTGGTTGGGTTGGGTCAGGCTGGGTGCCGAGAGGACACGAGGAGTCAGTACAGCACCAATACCATATAGCCCTGGTGCCCAATCTGCAGCACATTGGGCCCTCTGATACTTGCCGTGTGGCCCTGCAGAACCCAGCAGTCAGTAGTGGAAGTATTTATATGTAGACCAGGGTTTCTCAACCAGGGTTCCTTCAAAGGTTGCTAGGGGTTCCTTGAGCAATGACCAATTCATGCCTCTCTGATTAGTTCCCAGTGACACCAAATATCTTTTTAGCAAATTTGTAAGGGGGAACCTATTCCAAATGACTGCAAATGTAAGGAGCATTCTTCCCACTGACCTTCACACTAATGCATCACGAGTTGTAGATGTAGTACATTTTAGCAGGGGTTACCCGAGACCGGAAAGATATTTCAGGGGTTCCTCTGTGTTGAGAAAGTTGAGAAAGTCTAATGTAGAGTCTAGAATGGCAGTGATTTCTAGCTGTCTCGTGTAGCATGTCCCCAGTCTGCCCATTTCCTATAGTGTGTCTTCAGTCTCCAATCATCCCTCTCTGACCGTCTTCAGTCATACACTGAATATTATGTGTGGCCCCAAAGTTTGGACCCTCTACACCTTCTAGGTAGACAACCACTACTGTATAGGATGGCAATGCTGCCAATGGCATCCCATTGTTGGTGGACTTTTTCTGTTGTGACCCTACAGCCAAGGTGCCCAACCTGAGGGCATTTGATATTTGCTGCGTGGCCCTTGGCAGACCCCAGCAGTCATTAGTTGAGGCTATAATGATACCGGAGGCTATTGCGATAGTGACCTTTCGCAGTGTCATGTAGCATGTCCCCAGTCTGACTATTGTAGTGGGTCTTCAGTCTCCAACCACCCCTGTCTGACGGTCTTCAGTCATACACTTAAACCGGAGCCCCACCCGAATTATAAAAAATATCTCCCTAAGATTATTTCTCGCTGTGAAATATAAAGAGGACCTGTACCTTTTTTTGTCACTTTCTCAGTCTTTTGTTACAGGCCATTTTTCTGGGTTCTGGTCGCTGCGGATATGGTCGGGGTTTCAGCGGCTAGGTCTACACTTCCTTTGTGCCGCACTGCCTCCTGGGATCCATTTTTCTTGTTCCCAGGAGTCTGTGCGGCGGCCAGGCGCGAGTTATCCCACGATTTAGAATGCGGGAGTGACGTCATTACGACAGTCACGTTCAGAGTATACATACACGCAAAATATATATATTAATTATGTATTTATTTTAAATTAATTAAATATAAATGATATATATATATATATTTTATGTTTTTATTATAAATAAATAAAATATTTTTCCAAAGAGAATAGGTATTATATATTCAATATTTGGCAGCAACGTAAAAGATCTTTTTAATACTTACCTGTCTCTGCTCTATCTTCTTTTATGCTTTGATTATCTCAGTTGCCATCACAACGGGGCGGGACTTCCTATGAAAACCGGCAGCAGGAGCACATGGTCTTGTTTTTACAGCTCAGAAAATTGATCTGCGGCGAATGTCTATTTTTTGAGAGAAATCACGACACACCATGCCACACCTGTGTAATACCTCTGGGATTCCATTCAAGTAGAAGGTGTGGATGAAATTTTAAAGCTGAAGTTTAGGTATGGTCCAGCCTGGACCAATGTAACTATGCATATACCATACCTGTGGGATCCCAGTGGAAGCTGGAAATCACTGTAAGTTGCACCCCTAATACAGTTATTGTCACTGGCTTCCAGGTCCCGTGCTGAGTGGCTACCCTGTTGCCTAGTGAACACAGGAGGTCGCTTGCTTGGCAAGGGCACCATTTACTGAACACTTTCCATTTGCTCAATAAATTCAAAGTGTTCTCATATTTGATGAGGTGGGGTGGTGACATCACAATGACCACCTTGTCCAATCTGAGAACACTTTCCATTAATTCAGAAAGGGCAAAGTGTTCTCTAAATGGTGCCCTTGCCCAACAAGCGATCACCTATGTTCACAATGCAACAGGGCATCCACTCGGGACAGACCCAGAAGCTAGGAGATTATAGTAGCAGTGTAGTAGCAGAGATTTCCAACTTCCACAGGGATCTCACAGGTATGGCACGTGCTACATACTTCCAGTGGTCCAAGTTGGACCCAGTGTAACTATGGAAAAATTGCCATAGCTGGAGCTCAGCTTCAAGGGCTCTTATACAAAAATTTGTTGTCTCAATGATGGCAAGAAAGGATGTTCCGATGAACAATTTTATAGAATTTCTGTATAAATTTTCGAACAAAAGTCTACTGTTGTACAGCCCGTTTATTAGATCATTTTTAGGGTCGAACTGATGTATGGAAAAGCCCTGGGGCCATCATTAAAAAAAATAATTAAAAATAAAAATACGGAATTATGACTTTGAAGAAAACATTTTTTTTTTTTTAATTCTGAGTTTGAAAGTCAGAATTCCGGGTTTTGAAAGTCAGAATCGTAAGTTTAAAAAATAAATAGAAATTCTACAGAATTCTGAGATTAAAAGTCAGAATTCTGACTTTGAATCTCAAAATTCTGACTGTCAAACTCAGACCTCCTGACTGTCAAACTCAGACCTCCTGACTGTCAAACTCAGACCTCCTGACTGTCAAACTCAGACCTCCTGACTGTCAAACTCAGACCTCCTGACTGTCAAACTCAGACCTCCTGACTGTCAAACTCAGACCTCCTGACTGTCAAACTCAGACCTCCTGACTGTCAAACTCAGACCTCCTGACTGTCAAACTCAGACCTCCTGACTGTCAAACTCAGACCTCCTGACTGTCAAACTCAGACCTCCTGACTGTCAAACTCAGACCTCCTGACTGTCAAACTCAGACCTTCTGACTGTCAAACTCAGACCTTCTGACTGTCAAACTCAGACCTTCTGACTGTCAAACCTCAGAATTCTGACTGTCAAACCTCAGAATTCTGACTTTCAAACTTTAAAATTTTTAAAAATCAGAATTCTGTATTTTTTTTTTATGATGGCCCCAGGGCTCTTCCATACTGATGAAATAGCAGAGCAAAAAACGTAATTTGCCTTGGAAGTCCGGGTGATCTATCCTTTTATTAGAGTGTCAGTTTGTTGCAAATTGCTCGGAATGTTTGTAAAGTTTCCTAAGCGTCCACTTTGTAAATAAAATAAATACTCTTCTTGTGTTTAGAAAACGTCTCATTTCTACAAACAATAAACTGTTACCAGATAAACACAACAACAACATTACAAGCGATCCCACTGTACATAGCGCTGACAGCACCGATTTACGCCAATCACAATTATGAAAAAAAAATTGTATTTATTTTTTTTCAATGGGAAAGCCCAGATGTTTTACCTTGAGCGACGTTCACCACGTGTTCACAGATGGCCGGCTAGAATACACAATGCAAGTCCGAGAGCTGCTGACGTATGTGCGACATAGATCTGCCTGCAGGGTCCCAGGTTATTGGTGGCCTCACGCTTTGATAAATGATCTATTTCTTTTCCAATCGATCTCTTCCAATAGGAATAATTGATCTATAGTCTACAACCCATTCGATCGATATGCCACATACGGGGAGGTGGATTTCAATTGATAATTAACCCCTTCCTGACGACCGTACACATATATGCAGCTTCACGAATGTGGGTCTTTTTCCATGGGGCTGTATATATGCGTATTTCCCCTTTCACACATGCAGACCGTTGGTTTCATCAGTTCAATCACGTTTTTTTTCAAAGAAAAGACCGATGAAGTTTCCATAAATTTTTCATCGGTTTTTACAACTAGCTAGAGTCCTTAAAGGGGAGGTCCGCCCCTAAAAATAAATAAAAAATAATTAAAAAAAGCCAGCAGCTACTGGCTTTTAATAATCGGACACTTACCTGTCCTGGAGTCCAGCGATGTCGGCACCGCAGCTGATGTTTCCATTAGCTGTCGGGTGCTGCGGCCGCCATTGCGGATAAGGGAACACGGCAGTGTAGCCTTACGGCTTCACGCCAGGAACCCTACTGCGCATGCGCAAGGCCCCGCTCCTCTCTCCTACTGGCCCGGCGACAGAGGAAGGAGGAGGGAGCCCCGCGGTGACGTCATGGGCCGCGGCACGGACTCCCGGAAGTGGGAACAGGATCAAAGGCAGGTATCCTGTCCCCCCTCCCCCCGAAAGGTGCCAATTCTGGGGGAGGGGAGAGGAGACAAATGAGCAGAAGTTCCACTTTTGGGTGGAACTCCGCTTTAACCACCTGGGTTCTGCTGGAGCCATTTTTTCCATGCAAAAAACGGACCGTTTTCGGACCGTTTTCGGTTTACATCTGTTTTTCCATCCGATACATTTTTTTTTTTTATGTACAATCAATTTTTTGAAACATATTGAATACGTAGGGTTTTCTATTTAACATACAATCGCAAACGTTTTACAACATGTATACATCGGATTGGACATAAACAACATCGTTATATTAATTTAATGCCAAATCAACATTTAGAAATCAAAGTATTTTAATATGAATACTAATAATATGAAAGTATATTAACATGAACCATTTAAGATATAGAAGAAAAAAAAAAAAAGAAAAAATCCGATCCATTTTTTTAATGGAAGAAAAATAGGGCTCTGATCCGTTCCAAAAAACGGATGTTGGCAGAAGCGAATGTAAAATGGATGATCATCCGTTTTCCAATAGAGATTCATTGATATCCGTTTTTCATCCGTCAACGGATGTATTAAAAAAAAAACAAAAAAAAAACGGACAAACGCATGTGTAAAAGGGTCCGAACTCTGTTTGCGCTGGGAACGTGCGGCACTCACAGACCAGGCTCTCACACTTAACGACCTGGGCCACTGGATCGCTGTGATAGCCTCTGATTGGCTATCACAGTGATCAGTCACTGTGAGCCTGCCCCCTGGATTTACTTCCTCTTCTGAATGAAGAGGAAGATACATTGGGGGTTACTTACAAAAGGCAAATCCACTTTGCACTACAAGTGCAAAGTGCACTTGAAATTGCACTGAAAGTGCACTTGGAAGTGCAGTCGCTGTAAATCTGAGAGGTAGATCTGAAATGAGGGGAAGCTCTGCTGCTTTGATCATCCAATCATGTGCAAGCTAAAATGCTATTTTTTTAATTTTCCTTGCATGTCCCCCTCAGATCTACAGCGACTGCACTTCCAAGTGCACTTTCAGTGCAATTTCAAGTGCACTCTAATGCCGCGTACACACGATCGGAAATTACGCCAGCAAAAGACAGATGAGAGCCTTTGGTCGTAAAATGCGACTGTGTGTATGCGCCATCGGACTTTTGCTGGCCGAATTCCAGCCAGCAAAATATTGAGAGCAGGTTCTCAATTTTTCAGTCGGAAATTGGAAATTCCGATCGTCTGTAGCAATTCCGACGCACAAAAATTCCTACACATGCTCGGAAACAATTTGACGCATGCTGGGAAGCATTGAACTTCGTTTTCTCGGCTCGTCCTAGTGTTGTACAGCTCCGCGTTCTTGACGGTCGAAAGTTCATCGAACTTGTGTGTGACCGTGTGTATGCAAGCCAAGCTTGAGCGGAATTCCTTCGGAAAAACCATCCAAGATTTTTGCGACGGAAAATCCGCTTGTGTGTACGGGGCATTAGTTTACACTTGTAGTGCAAAGTGGATTTGCCTTTCGTAAATAACCCCCATTTTTGTCTTTCTCTTCATGTAGGAGAGGAAGATATACAAAAACAAAAAAGTGTCAAAACATTTTTTTTTTATAAATATTTGGAAAGAAAAAAAAATAACAAGATCAAGGTTTGCCAGGGTTAGTGTCAAGGTCGGAGTCAAAGGTCAGTTAGCATATTTTGGGTAGAATTATTTTATTATTCATTTTTTTTTTTTTTTTTAAATTAGTATCAGTGTCAGCGGGTTTTAGGCAGGATAAAAAAAGAAAAATGCACATCACTGTTTCTGGGCCGTACTACTGGTACAACTAATCCCGGACTTTCCGGCAGACTAGGTCCAACGGGATCAGTCCGATCGTGTGTGGGATAATCCGATCGTTTTTCAAAAAAAAAAAAAAAATCCGACGGACCTAGAAATAGAACATGTTTCAAATCTGTCGGACTCAATACCTATCGGGAAAACCGTTCGTCTGTATGCTGGTCCGACGGGCCAAATACGACGCAAGGGCAGCTATTGGCTACTGAACTTCCTTTTTTAGTCCTATCTTACGACATCACGTTCAAAACTAACGGACTTTCGAGCGGACTAATGCAGGCCATACACTATAAGAAAAATCGGCCAAAATTCGGTCATTAGACCGTTCGTTCGTTTTTTTTTGGCCAGTTAATGGGCACAAAAATCGATAATCGTTGAGCCGAAAAAACGAAGGACAAGTTTGGAAATTTTCTGCCGAACGAACGATAAATTGAAAGGTTAATGTGTTTCCCATCCGACCTGTCTGCACTAGGTATATGTAAAAAAAACGAACATGAAATGTATTTATTTATGTCCACTGAACGATTTATCGGTCATTACATGATGGCACTATCGTTTGCGCTCGAACGTTCGTTTTTCGAAAACGGGTTTCGGTTGATTTTTCGTATAGTGTATGGCCAGCATTAGTCCGTTCATTTGTGGACAAGTCCATTCGTTGGGAAGACCGTCGGACCTAGTCTGCCGGAAACACGTGTCAAAGTTGCAAGTTTGTTTTTAGGCATTAACATTTGTTTTACCTTTAGGCGGGAAGGAGGTTAAGATACATTCAGAACTTGAGATTGTAAATTATCCAACACATCTCTGTTTCCGCTATGTAATCTCATAATCTGAGCGTTCAAAATGCAATGGTAGCAAAGTATCCCAGTACTGCTGATCAAAACGATTGATAATTCCCCATCCTGGGCCATTGGTCAAATCCGATCTCAATCCATCAGAAGGGAAAATATGGCACTTCAGTTGTTTACGGAGTAAAGGGGGCTGAATACAAATGCCCCCCACACTTTTCACATATTTATTTGTAAGAAATGTTGAAAACCATTTATCATTTTTTTTTTCTTTTTTTAATCAAATCGTTCATCAATCAGATAATAAAATCAAAAGTATGTGTGCCTACTAAGGATGAGCTCAGGCGTGTTCGAATGCTCCACATGCAGAGCCCGCCAGTAAGTCGGCGCAGCGCTGCGCTAATCACAGGCAGTGAGACATTGCCTCGATGTGCAGCTGCAGAGATCGGGAAATGTCTCACTGCCTGTGATTAGCGCATCGCTTCGCCGACTTCCTGGCAGGCTCTGCACGTGGGCCATTCGAACACGCCTCAGCTCATCCTTAGTGCCTACTATATAACATAAACAGCATCAAGTCTGACTAATGCAACACGCTGCGCTTTACTGTGCATTAAAAACACTTTTTAACCACCTGATTACTGGGCACTTAAACTCCCCTCCTGCCCAGACCAATTTTCAGCTTTCGGCGCTGACGCACTTTGAATGACAATTGCGCGGTCATAAACACTGTACCCGAATTAAATTTTTATCATTTTTTTCCCACAAATAAAGCTTTCTTTTGCTGGTATTTAATCACAGTTGGGGTTTTTATTTTTTGCTAAACAAACAAAAAAAAAAAAAAAAAAAAAAAAATCATGTTTAATAGTTTGTTATAAAATTTTCCAAACAGGTAATTTTTCTGCTTCATTGATATGCGCTGATGAGGCGGCACTGGTGGGCACTGATAGGCTGCACTGGTGGGCACTGATAAGGTGGCACTGGTGGGGACAGATAAGTCGGTACTGATGAGCACACATGGGTGGCACGGATGGGTGGCATGGGTGGGCACTGGTAGGGGACACTGATGAGCACTGGTAGGGGACACTGATGAGCACTGGTAGGGGACACTGATGAGCACTGGTAGGGGACACTGATGAGCACTGGTAGGGGACACTGATGAGCACTGGTAGGGGACACTGATGAGCACTGGTAGGGGACACTGATGAGCAGCACTGTAAAGGCACATTGTGGGCACTGGCAGGTGAAGCTGGTGGGCGGCACTTATATAGGGCACAGGTGGGCACAATGAACCTAGAGCACTGATGTCCCGCTCACTGCCGCTGGTGATCGGCTTCTTTTTTTTCTAATCGCGCTGTCAGCGTGAGGAGGAAAAAAAGCCGATTACCGGCTCTGTTATTATCACATGATCAGCTGTCATTGGCTGACAGCTGATCACGTGATAAGGGGTCGGGATCGACCCCTTACTCGGATCTGTGATCCAGCGAGTCTCACAGACGCGCAGGGCGCTCATCAATAGACGTCGTCCCGGCATCTTATATACGCGCTGTAGCCGTCATTCGGCTATAGCGCGGATCTCAGGTGGTTAAAATGCGTTTTTCTCTGTACAGACACATTAGGGGTAAAAAAAATTAAATAAATAACATCCTTGTTTGTATTTGAAGTGCGTTGCTTGGGCACATATTTAAATGCGTTTTATGCAGCACGCCTACATTCCTCAACGCAATGGTTTTGTGTGACCGGAACACATAAACAACAGTATTTTCGGTTTCCCTGCATTGTACCCTCTCCATTTGTGGTGTATAGGTATTCCATTCATTATGAATAGCCTGCCTTAACAAAAACAAAAAAAAATAAAGAAAAACAAAACAAAAAAGAAAAAAAAAAAAAAAATTAAATAAAATAAATAAAGAACACATAATGCACTCTAATGAACAGACCGCTGTGTCTTATGTAGTGTTACTTGGGGTGCATTTTGATAAAGCGCCGAGTCTGACATTCACCAAACTTTCACTGCCAGTGAATCTTGCAGGTGCATGCATTTTGAATGGCAGTGATAGATTCTCCACCAGAGAATGTTTGGTGAAAGTCACATTACCCACTACTATATATAAATAGACCCGTGTTCAGTGACAGCGCTATGCAGCGTCAGGTGCAATGTGTGAGCACCTACCTGGGAGCCAGCGAGAGGGAATTTGCTTGAATTTGACCTTAGCGCAGGGTAAGAAATCAGTGAAGGAGAGCAGGAACAGACCTGCTGAGACGGATTGCTCACCTGTCCGAAAAACAGCCCACCTGTAGTCATCAATCTTCACCTCCCCCGTGCTGGCCTGGACACAGGATACAATGATTATGCAACCCTGACAATCATTATTAATCTGCCCAAAGCATACCCTGCCGAAGAAGACTGGGCATACAGTGGGTATAGAAAAGTATCACTCCCTTTAAAATAATCACATTTTGTTGTTTTGCAGCCTGAAGACAGACACAGTTTGTGTTTTGTCCAGCTGTATTTACTCAGTGCAATTTATAACATCCAAGTTCAAGCGGTTCTGCACACATTTTATTTAGTAAATCTCTTTGCCTTCCAAATCAGGCAAAGAGTACTAAATGAAATGTGTTTTTTTTTTTTCACTTACATTGTAATCAATGACTTCCGGTCCTCTGTCTCTGCGGCGGTGGGCGGGGTCTGTGCGGGGATCCTCGTCACGCCGCACTGTCTCCTGGGATCTGGTGTCATTGATCCCAGGAGTCTGTGCGGGCATCTTCCGAAATCTCCCGAGATTTCGGGCACATCTTCCGAAATCTCGCGAGATGTCGGCAGATGTGCTGACATCTCGCGAGATTTCGGAGAACGTGAGCTGCACTTTGACGTTACTGCGCACGCGCTAGCTCGGCGCAGTAACGGCGGTGCATGCTGGGCCATCTAAAGTGCCTGTGGGGTTTCACATGCCCACAGGCAAGATGGCCCCCAGCAGACAAGCAGAATAAAAAGAACTTCATCGGACGAAAACCGGCAGCGATCACGAATAAAGATGGAACAGGTGAGTCCCCCAATTTTCCTATTACCCCTTAGCATATTCCCCCCCCAAAAAAAAAAAAAAAACCCCAGTGCAGAACCGCTTTAAAGATATAACACCATGTCAGAAAAAAATAAAAATAAATAAAAAACAGAATCACTGAGTTGAAAAAAAAAGGACCACCCCCTTGTGTCAGTATTTTGTTGGACCACCTTTTGCTTTAAAGGGGTTGTAAAGGTTCGTTTTTTATTTTCTAAATAGGTTCCTTTAACCACTTGCTTACTGGGCACTTAAACACCCCTCCTGCCCAGACCAATTTTCAGCTTTCAGCGCTGTCGCATTTTAAATGACAATTGCGCAGTCATACAACACTGCACCCAAATGAAATTTTTATCATTTTTTTCCCACAAATAGAGCTTTCTTTTGGTGGTATTTGATCACCTCTGCGATTTTTATTTTTTGTTAAAAAAAAATTAAAAGACCGAATTTACAAAAAAAAAAATGTTTTTTTTTTTTAAATTTTGTTATAAAAATGTTAAATGGGTAATTTTTGTCTGTCATTGATGTACGCTGATGAGGCGGCATTGACGGGCACCGATAGGTGGCAGTGATGGGCACTGATGGGTGGCAGTGATGGGCACTGATGGGTTACACTGATAGGCAGCACTTTTAGGTGGCACTGATTGGCAGCACTTGTGGGCATTGATAGGTGGCACTTGTGGGCATTAATAGGTGGCACTTATGGGCATTGACAGGTGGCACTTGTGGGCATTGACAGGTGGCACTTGTGGGCATTGACAGGTGGCACTTATGGGCATTGACAGGTAGCACTTGTGGGCATTACATGAGGCATAATTGCCTCTGACTTTTTGGGACTGATGTCCCTTTAAAATGAGCCGGTGATCGGCTTTTTTTTTCTCCTCCGCTGTCAGCGTGAGGAGAAAAAAAAAATGATCATCGAGGTTTTGTTTTCATCATGTGATCAGCTGTCATTGGCTGACAGCTGATCACATGGTGAGGGGCCGGGACCCGCCCCTTACTCGGATCGCTGATCACCCGAGTCTCAGAGACTCGGTGATCACAGCGCGCTCCGTGCGCACCCTGCAGGGCTCCCGGGAATTGACATCCGCGCTGTGGCCGTCATTCGGCTATAGCGCGGATGTAAAGTGGTTAAGCTAGTGCATTGTTGGTTCACTTACCTTTTCCTTCGATTTCCCTTCTAAATGTTTTTTTTCTTTGTCTGAATTTCTCACTTCCTGTTCCTCCTCAGTAAGCTGTTCTGGCTGACTAAACACCGCTCGGATGATGGTGTGAAGTTTACTGAGGAGAAACAGGAAGTGGGAAATTCAGACAAAAAAAATAAAATTTAGAAGGGAAATCAAAGGAAAAGGTAAGTGAACCAACAATGCACTAGCTTAACGGAACCTATTAGAAAATATAAAATAACCTTTACAACCCCTTTAATTCCAGCCTTTAGGCCCCTTTCACACTTATACGACTTGTCCCACGATTTGGGACTGCAAAGTAGCATGACAAGTCGTTCCCCATGATTTCCAATGACAGCCATTCATATTAGTACCACTTCAAGTTGTTCCGACTTCAAAGTAGTCCCTGCTAGCTATGAGTAAGCACTACGCATAGTGCGAAACGCGGCAGTTGTGCCCCCCCTATTTTGCTTTGCCATGTTATGGACTGATGTGATTCCTGCTTCTTAAATAAATTCATTGAATTTTTATCTTCTCCCGGTGTGCGGCTGTCCGGAGTTCTTCCTGATTTTTTATTCCCTGCACTACTTTGGTCCGATTTTGATGCCACTTACACAGGCATGCCTTGAAATCGTGGCAAAATCTCAGTAAAATCGCGTGACTTTGAAGTCGCATAATGGTGAACGGGGCCTTAGTCTGTTGGGATATGCCTCTAACTTTGCACATCTAGACTTTGCAATATCTTCCCATTATTCTTTGCAGAACTTCACAAGTTCAGTTAAATTTGATGGTGACCGTTTGTGGACTGCAGTCTTCAAGTCATTCCACAGATTTTCAATGGGATTTAAGTCTGGGCTCTGACTAGGTCATGCAAGGACATTCACCCTTTTCTCCTTCAACCATTGTGTGGTCATTTTTGTTTGTGTGCTTTGGGTCATTGTCATGTTGGAAGGTCAACCTTCTTCCCATTGACAACTTTCTGGCAGCTGATTTTCCTCCAGAATTTGACAGTATTTTGCCTCATCCATGTTTCCTTCTATCCTGACAAGTAGACTTGTGCACAACGGAAAATTTTATTTAGTTTCGTTGTCATTGGTAAAATACATAATTTCGTTCTGTTATATTCGTTATGTAACGTTAATATGTTTTCGGATAATTCGTTATTTCTGTAGTGTCGATTTTCGTTATACTGAATCTCGAATCATGTCAAATTCATTCGTTATATACGCTATAATTTCTTTTGAATTAGTTGGAATTCGATACTTATGTATGTATGTATATTCGTGATAACGATTCGTAGTTTGGAGGGTCGTTTGTTTATTGAATCTATTAACACACACAATGACAATATCTCTTCTCCTCGGATCAAATACAATACATCACCCTTCTCACTCAGTTCTCAGGAATGCACTTTGCCAGTAATCCAACCTCCAGCACAAAATGAATCAGCTGATTGGACTGTAAGATTTACTTTGAGTTGACCTTTTCTTTCATTAGATCTTTAACAAATTACCGAATCGTGTCGAATTCATTCGTTATATCCGCTATAATTTCTTTCGTATTCCTTGAAATATTTTTTTATTCGGACATTCCGATGCATCCGAAAGTCCGAAAGATGCAAAATTTGGCCGAATTTCAATTTGAAACGAAACGAATTGCGGAATATAAACCCCCCATAACAGGATAACAGGATATTACCACCTCCGTGCTTCACTGTAGGGATGGTGTTATTTGGATGGTGAACTGTATTGGATTTCTGCCAGACATTGTTTGGTGTTGAGTAAGGTGACCAGATTTTTAAAATGAATTCCGGGGACATTTTTTTTTCTTTTATTATTATTATTATTATTAACTATTTTATAAGCATATTTTCCTCAAATGATATATGCAGTGTATGTGGTACGTGTTTATGGAATGATTGTATGATATATATGTTATTTCTCACATTTTGTCCATGAGATAAAAAGAATAAAAAAATACTTCTTAGAATTTTTTGGGACATGACTACCAAATGTTACGAAGATAAGATAGAGAAAAAACTTTTCAATACATTTATTGGTATTATATATATTTATACAATTATATATTTCTCTATATACTGTACCCCCCTCTCTATGTATATACTGTATCTTCCTCTCTCTCTGTATATATTGTATCCCCCTCTCTCTCTCTGTATATACTGTATCTCCCCTCTCTCTCTGTATATACTACATCTCCCTTCTCTCGCTGTATATACTGCCCCCCTCTCTCTGTGTGAATACTGTATCTTCCTCTCTCTCTCTGTATATACAGTATCTTCCTCTCTCTCTCTGTATATACAGTATCTTCCTCTCTCTCTGTATATATTGTATCCCCCTCTCTCTCTGTATATACTGTATCTTCCTCTCTCTCTGTGTATACTGTACCCCCCCCCTCTTTCTGTATATACTGTATCTCTCTCTCTCTCTCTCTCTCTCTCTCTCTCTCTCTCTCTCTCTCTCTCTCTCTCTCTCTCTCTCTCTCTCTCTATATATATATATATATATATATATATATATATATATATACTGTATCTTCCTCTCTCTCTGTATAAACTGTACCCCCCCCCTTCTCTCTCTCTCTCTCTCTATATATATATATATATATATTTTTTTTTTTTTACCCCCCTCTCTCTCTGTATATACTGTATCTTCCTCTCTCTCTGTATATATTGTATCCCCCTCTCTCTCTGTATATACTGTATCTTCCTCTCTCTCTGTATATATTGTATCCCCCTCTCTCTCTGTATATACTGTATCTTCCTCTCTCTCTCTGTGAATACTGTATCTCCTCTCTCTCTCTGTATATACTGTACCCCCTCTCTTTCTGTATATACTGTATCTCTCTCTCTCTCTCTCTCTCTCTCTCTCTATATATATATATATATATATATACTGTATCTTCCTCTCTCTCTCTGTATAAACTGTACCCCCTCTCTCTCTTTCTGTATATACTGTATCTTCCTCTCTCTCTATATATATACTGTATCTTCCTCTCTGTCTGTCTCTCTCTCTCTCTCTCTCTCTCTCTATATATACATATATATATACTGTATATTCCTCTCGCTCTGTACCCCCCTTCTCTCTGTATATACTGTATCCCCCTCTCTCTCTCTCTCTCTCTCTGTATATACTGTATTCCCCTCTCTCTGTATATACTGTACCCCCTCTCTCTCTGTATATACTGTACCCCCTCTCTCTATATACTGTATCCCCCTCTCTCTCTGTATATACTGTACCCCCCTCAATCTGTATATACTGTACCCCCCCCTCTCTCTCTTTATATACTGTATCTCCCGCTCTCTCTCTCTCTGTATATACTGTACCCCCTCTCTCTCTGAATATACTGTACCCCCTCTTTCTCTCTGTTTATACTGTACCCCCTCTCTCTCTGTATATACTGTACCCCCTCTCTATGTATATACTGCACCTCGTCTGTATATACTGTACCCTCTCTCTCTGTATATACTGTACCCCCTCTCTCTCTGTATATACTGTACCCCCTCTCTATATATACTGTATCTCCCTCTCTCTCTGTATATACTGTACCCCCTCTCTCTGTATATACCGTACCCCCTCTCTCTCTCTCTGTATATACTGTACCCCCTTTCTCTCTGTATATACTGCATCTCCCCTCTCTCTGTATATACTGCACCCCCTCTTTCTGTATATACTGTATCTCCCCTCTCTCTCTCTCTCTCTCTATATATATATACTGTATCTCCCCTCTCTCTCTGTATATACCGTACCCCCTCTCTCTCTGTATATACCGTACCCCCTCTCTCTCTGTATATACTGTATACCCCCTCTCTATGTATATACTGTACCCCAATCTCTCTGTATATACTGTGCCCTCTCTCTCTCTCTCTCTCTCTCTCTCGCTCTCTCTATATATATATATATACTGAACCCCCCTCTCTGTATACTATAACCCCCCTCTCTTTGTGTATATTGTAACCCCCCTGTCTCTGTATACTGTAACCCCCCTCTCTCTCTGTACCTCAACAGTGTGGTTCTGGCTGTTCATCACGTGGTTCTAGCTGTTAATCACGTGGGGCCATTGCCTGTGATCCGGGGACAAACCCGGGGACGGTCTTGGACTGGGAACCATGTCCACAGTCCGGGGTCTGTCCCCAGAAACCGGGTCGTCTGGTCACCGTAGCGCTGAGGCCAAATAATTCCATTTTAGTCTCATCTGACCAGAACACCTTTTTCCATGTGGCCTCAGAATCTTTAAGCTGCATTTTGGTAAAGCTCAGTCATAACTGCAGGTGACCTTTCTTAAGGAGTGGCTTTTTTCTTGCAACTCTCCCATACCAGCCACATTTGTGGAGAATTTGTGATATCGTTGTCACATCCACACAATGACCACTCTTTGTCATAAATTCCTGCAACTGATTCAGAGTGGCTGTAGGCCTCTTGGTAGCCATAGGAAAAACACATGA
The DNA here is from genome assembly GCA_028564925.1 of Lithobates sylvaticus. Classification (NCBI taxonomy): domain Eukaryota; kingdom Metazoa; phylum Chordata; class Amphibia; order Anura; family Ranidae; genus Lithobates; species Lithobates sylvaticus. The sequence goes on from CM053035.1 coordinate 196,347,592, forward strand.
ATGTGAGTGATATTGATTGCTGACACCCCAAGTGGGTCACACTATAGGAAAAACTCCTCCAGTGGGGTTTTTTTCACAGCGAAATTGTAGTCATTAAATTTGTTTAAAAGGATTTTATTGAAAGTATTACAACAAGACATAAACACACATAAATGTTTAAAATATGAGCTCCGGTCAGAGATATATGTAACCATTAAATTTTACAATATTGTAACCATACAACAATATATATTATTATTAAAATGCAAATTTCCAGCGCGTTTCGACATGCGTGGTCAAAGTCTTCCTCAGGGGGATTGATTTGCTGTCAAAGAATATACAAACATTATTTATGTGTATCAACAGTATGAATTTCCATAACCACAAAATTCCTTGTATACACAAGGGAAAAATAAAGCGGCATATTTACCAATGAGGGATGTACATGAAAAATCTCCATACCGGGGTTCCTTTAAAAATCAATCAGCAGTCCCATGCACTTGTGTGATACACTCCAAGAGGAGAGAGGCCCACTCACATGTGACTAACAAGAAGCCACGCTAAATGTGGCCAACGATAGGCGGAATGGATTTTCCGACACCTGCAGTGAAGGTCCCAGTGATTATCTAATCAGTTGCCATAAACTTGCATTATAAACTAACAAATGAGTCATGATATTTAAAATTATATGTAAAGAATTGTATATAAAAAAATAAAAGTAAAAAAAATAAATAAATCTAAAAATAAAAGAGTCTATAATGTGATAGTAATTACCACAAGTTATTTAAAAGTCTCATGTGCTAAATGAGTGGATATCAGCCTCTCTGACCAGTTTCCTCCTGGCTCTTTCATCCAGTTTGGAGCAACATCCTGATCCAGGGAGGGTCTGTGTTGTACCAAATACCTTCCACTTCTCAATAATTGTCTTCACTCTGCTTCTAAGCATTGATAAAGCCTTTGGATTTTGTTTTGTATCCATCTCCGGACTTGTGCCTGTCCACAACTTTATCTGGGAGATCTTTTGACAGTGCCTTGCCACCCATAGTTGATTGTTTGCTTCAGTTGCACTACCAGGGTCTGAAATGCTCCAGGAAAGCTCTTTTCATGCTGAAGTAATCAAAATGACAACAGCTGATCGCAGTTAAAAGTCAAATAGCTTTGTGTGCCATTGAGAAGGTGATGAGCTACACCTGATTGAGTTTACAAGTTATTTTTAGGAGGGGGTGATCCTTTTTCCAACTCAGTGATTCTGTTTTTGAGTTTTGAAAAAACATTCTGACATGTTGATGTTATATCTTTCACTTGATTGTAAATACAGCGGGATAAAACAAAAAAGGGGGGTGGTTCTTTTCTATACCCGCTGTACCTACTTCTCCTGCTGCCCAACACAGCTTAGATCCTAAAAACATTAGAGTGTAAGCTCTTCTGGTGCATGAACTGATGTGACTGGTTCAGGGCTCTCTGTAGACATGTACACTGCCCAAAAATTTGTTCATTTTCGTTTCATTCGTTTTAAAAAAAAATTTGTTTTTCGGGTCATTCGTTATGATCGCAATTAGTAAATTCGTTCATTTGTAAATTCGTAAATTCGTACATTCGTGAATTCGTACATTCACACATTTGTACATTCATAAATGCGTACATTCGTAAATTCGTAAATTTGTTCATTTGTATATTCGTAAATTAGAAAATTAGGAAATTTGGAAATTCGAAAATCCGAAAACCCAAAAATTCGAAAATCTGAAATAGTAACTAATAAATTATAGGTATTGTAATTTCCTTTCAAATTTGGCTGTTAGTGAACACAAATTTATCTGAAATTACGAATTATCCAAAATAACGAATCTAAACAAAATGGACTGTAACAAATTAATAATAAATAATAATAATAATAAAAAGGTTTTATTATTATTATTGTTATTTATCATTATTAATTCATTATGTTCCATTTGTTTGGATACGGCATTCGTTATTTCGGATAATTTGTAACTTAAAGCGGTGTTTCGCCTAAAAAAATTTTTTTTTTAAAAGTCAGCAGCTAAAATAAAAGTAGCTGCTGACTTTTAATAAGTACACTTACCCTCCCAGGGTGCCTGCAACGTCGGTCGTGGAGGCCGAGATGTCCCTCGGTGATCCGGTTCCAGCGCCGCCATCCTCAGTAAGGGAAACGGGCAGCCCGTTTCCTACTGCGCATGCGCGAGTCGGCGCGCGGCCTACTGCGCGTGCGCGAGTCGGTGCGCGGCCTACTGCGCATGCGCGGGTCGAATTTGTGAATGGGGAACGCGATGTGTTGTGGGACACAGTTCCCATAACACACCGCGCCCCATTTACTAGAAGGCGGCGCTCGGAGCAGAGGAAAGAAGATCTCCGCGGTGCTGGAAGAGGCAGATTAGGACGATCTGCCTAGCAACAGCCATTTCTGTAAGTAAGTAAAAAAAAAATATGTTTTTTTTTTTTTTTCATTTTAAATTGTTATTAACATTTTTTTAAAGTTTTTTTTTTTCAGGGTGTCCCACCACTTTAAGATAAATTTGTATTTGTTACGTTCACTAACAGCCCAATTTAAAAAGGAAATTACAATACCTATACACTTCAATACCGGGCCATTTTACACCCTTCCTTACCAGAGCACTTTTTGCGATTCGGCACTGCGTTGCTTTAACTAACAATTGCGCGGTTGTGCGATGTTACACCCACAAATAGAGCTTTCTTTTGGTGGTATTTGATTGCCCCTGCGGTTTTTATTTTTTGCGCTATAGACAAAAGAAGAGCGACAATTTTGAAAAAAAAACACAATATTTTTTACTTTTTGCTATAATAAATATCCCATTTTTTTTTAAAAAAACTATTTTTTTACTCAGTTTAGGCCGATACGTATTCTTATACATATTTTTGGTAAAAAAAAAATCGCAATAAGCGTATATTGATCTGTTTGGGGATAGATTTATTGCTTTTTTTTTTTTTTTTTTTTACTAGTAATGGCGGCGATCTGCGATTTTTTTTTTTCGTGACTGTGACATTGCGGCGGACACTTTGGACACTTTTGACACATTTTTGGAACCATTCACATTTACACAGCGATCGTTGCTATAAAATTGCATTGATTACTGTGTAAATGTGACTGGCAGGGAAGGGGTTAACACTAGGGGGCGCTGCAGGGGTTAATGTGTTCCCTAAAGAAGTGATTCTAACTGTGGGGGGAGGGGACTCACAAGGGGAGGAGACCGATCAGTGATCCTCCGTACTGGGATCACATGATCGGTCTCCTCTCCCGCTGACAGGACGTGGAGCTGTGTGTTTACAGCTCCACGGTCCCGCACGGTCCCGTTGTTTTAACGGGCAATCGCTGGTGCCCGGCGGACATCGCGCCCGCCGGGCACTCGCACCGGGTCCCGAGCGAAGCCGCGGGCGCGCCCCCCAGGCGGCCGGGAAGGAGAGGACGTCATATGACGCCCACCCAGGATGGGAGATCCACCTTGTGGGCGTCATATGACTATGGGCGGGATGGGAAGTGGTTAATAGTTAGTAATAGTTAAGTTATTATTAGTTAATTATAAATTCAGATTTCCGTATTTATGAATGTACGAATTTACAAATTTTCGAATATTCAAAATTACGAATATTCGGAAAAATTTGTTAAAAATCTAATTCGGAACGAAACGAATTGCACATATCTAGTTCTCTGTACAGCACTGCGGTATATGTCAGCGCTATATAAATGTTAAATAATAGTGTATGACTATAGAGGGGACATTAGAGTGTAAGCTCTTTTAATGCAGAGACAGACGTGACTGGCACAAGGTTCTCTGTACAGCACCGCGGTATATGTCAGAGATATATAAATAAAATAAATTGATGCGTTATCATCCCTTGTCGTGATGTTTTGCAGGAATATCAGCGCTCACTCACAATACATGGAATAGATCTGTGTCTCATTAATTGTTTTATTCTCATCACATCAGAATTCCGGGAATGGAAGAAAAGCAAAATAGAGATCCAATGACATAACAAACCACAGAGAGAAGCTTTTCTTTCCTTCTTCAGTAACACAACAACACAAATATATACATGTAATCATGAGCAACTCTGATGACAGTTATTATATATTGCATTACATAATAATTCTCCCTGACACTGTGCTCCAATTTCCTAAGAATGAATCCCACACGGATTTTGTAATTTTACTTTTATTAAAATGACTTTACTTTTGGATGGAGTTGAACGGGGTTAGAATCCCTGACAGGCATTTACTGCTATCCGGGGGGCTCCGTTAGAGAGATTTCTCCTCACTTCCTGTCCTGCTGACAAACAGGAAGTGAGGGGAAATTTCTAAGAACAACACAGAGAGAAATAAAAATGCTTTTACTTTAGTAGAGTACGGGGAAGCCAGAACCCCTGTTGGAGATTTTCCTTCACTTCCTGTCTGGTGAAGCCATTGCCAGCAAGACAGGAAGTAAGTTAACCCTCTCTAAAAAAAAAAAAAAAAAAAAAAAAAACACCCTGCAGGACAAAGGCATCATGAGCTAGTATGCATAGCATAGAGCAGTAGAGCAGAGCATGGTGTCAGAGGACGGTGTCAGTAGAGCAGAGGACGGTGTCAGTAGGGCAGAGGACCGTGTCAGTAGAGCAGAGGACGGTGTCAGTAGGGCAGAGGACGGTGTCAGTAGGGCAGAGGACGGTGTCAGTAGGGCAGAGGACGGTGTCAGTAGAGCAGAGGACGGTGTCAGTAGAGCAGAGGACGGTGTCAGTAAAGCAGAGGACGGTGTCAGTAGAGCAGAGGACGGTGTCAGTAGAGCAGTGGACGGTGTCAGTAGAGCAGAGGACGGTGTCAGTAGAGCAGAGGACGGTGTCAGTAAAGCAGAGGACGGTGTCAGTAGAGCAGAGGACGGTGTCAGTAGAGCAGAGGACGGTGTCAGTAGAGCAGAGGACGGTGTCAGTAGGGCAGAGGACGGTGTCAGTAGGGCAGAGGACGGTGTCAGTAGGGCAGAGGACGGTGTCAGTAGAGCAGAGGACGGTGTCAGTAGGGCAGAGGACGGTGTCAGTAGGGCAGAGGACGGTGTCAGTAGGGCAGAGGACGGTGTCAGTAGGGCAGAGGACGGTGTCAGTAGGGCAGAGGACGGAGTCAGTAGAGCAGAGGACGGTGTCAGTAGGGCAGAGGACGGTGTCAGTAGGGCAGAGGACGGTGTCAGTAGAGCAGAGGACGGTGTCAGTAGGGCAGAGGACGGAGTCAGTAGAGCAGAGGACGGTGTCAGTAGGGCAGAGGATGGTGTCAGTAGGGCAGTGGATGCTGTCAGTAGATTTTTATTTTTGTTATTTGATTTTTTTATTATTTTTTACAATTTTATTTTTTATTATTATTTTTTACTATTTTATTTTTAATATTATTTTTCACAATATTATTATTATTTTTCTTTTTACATTTTATGAGCCTCATGGGGGGGTCCTGGTGAAATATCAGGGGTCTAAACAAACCCCTGATGTTTCACTTTTGAGACAAATAAAGAAAATAAGGACAGAGATTCCCCGTTCCCTTTCTCTGCAGCCTCAGCTAGCCTGGACAGTGAATGAATAGGAAGTGCTCTGTGCTGAGTGGCTTCCTGTTCATTCACAAACTGAAGCATAGTAAAGCAAATGAATAGACGATTGGTACCAATGTAGGTAGGAAACTATTCAGTGACAGAGAGTGTAAGAGCACACGGGGCCACACAATGAGATTGGAGGAGAAGCAGTTTAACCTTTCACTGTCAGGGCGATAAGGATGTGCTCTTCCACAATCGGTGGTGTCAGTAGGAAGTATTGACCCTTGGACGTCCATCTTAGCGAACACAGTATACAGGGATATAGGAAATGATTATCTACACAAACACACACATACCCACACAGGTTATACTGGATGGACTATTGTCTTTATTCAACCTTACCAACTATGTAACGCTGTAACATCCAAGAGTACAGTACTCAGTAGGATTCCCCTTCATACATGTAGGATTTTTCGGATGAGTCCCCCCCTTATATGCAGGCGTGCCCAGCAAAGTCCCCCCTTAAATCAAGGAGTCCCCAGCAGAGTCCCCCCGTTACATTCAGGAATGCTCAGCAGAGTCCCCCCGTTACATTCAGGAATGCCCAGCAGAGTCCCCCCTTACATCCAGGAGTGCCCAGCAGAGTCCCCCTTACATCCAGGAGTGCCCAGCAGAGTCCCCCCCTTACATCCAGGAGTGCCCAGCAGAGTCCCCCCTTACATCCAGGAGTGCCCAACAGAGTCCCCCCCCTTACATCCAGGAGTGCCCAACAGAGTCCCCCCCTTACATCCAGGAGTGCCCAGCAGAGTCCCCCCTTACATCCAGGAGTTCCCAGCAGAGTCCCCCCTTACATCCAGGTGTGCCCAACAGGCCCCCCTTACTTCCAGGTGTGCCCAGCAGAGTCCCCCCTTACATCCAGGAGTGCCCAGCAGAGTCCCCCCTTACATCCAGGAGTGCCCAGCAGAGGGCCCCCTTACATCCCGGAGTGCCCAGCAGAGTCCCCCCTTACATCCATGAGTGCCCAACAGAGTCCCCCCCTTACATCCAGGAGTGCCCAACAGAGTCCCCCCCTTACATCCAGGAGTGCCCAACAGAGTCCCCCCCTTACATCCAGGAGTGCCTAGCAGAGTCCCACCTTACATCCAGGAGTGCCTAGCAGAGTCCCCCCTTACATCCAGGAGTGCCCAGCAGAGTCCCCCCTTACATCCAGGAGTGCCCAGCAGAGTCCCCCCTTACATCCAGGAGTGCCCAGCAGAGTCCTCCCCCTTACATCCAGGAGTGCCCAGCAGAGTCCCACCTTAAATCCAGGAGTGCCCAGCAGAGTCCCCCTGGTTCCCCAGAGTTCAGGGTGGATGGGGTTGCTTTGGCCCCTGTTTTGTAAGATACAGCTGTAACTAAAGGCCGAAAAACAAACTTTTCCAAGGCAGTGTATTTTAGTAATGCATACTATTGCATGCTACATGAATTAGTGCTCTGCGGTGGCATTTATTTTAAATAGCATGCTAAAGGCCCGCACACACGCTGTCAGATTATTGGACGAATTCCGAAAATCGTCAGACAGCTCGTCTCACAACTTTTCCCATCCGATTTTTGGATCGTGTTTATGGGCCTTAATAGTGTGTATGGGGCCTAAGGTGACACAGCTCCAATGCACAGGCATTTTCAGGGTTAAAACAGGCAGTGAGCAGGCAACACCTGTTTTAATCCTAAAAATGTGAAACACCTTTTTTTTTTTTTTTACAGGGCCCTTATCAGCAAACACTGTGGCAAGCCCGTACCTACAGGACAGAAGCAGGTAAGGATCAGCAGTAGACTTTGCTACAGTATATAGCTGACCAGGAGGAAAATAATTATACAAAAAACAGATCAGATAAAAGGAATTACAATAACAGTTCCATTTATTGTCATTGAAGGCTACAGAATTCAACAATAGGAGGACAATGCACCAGAACACACAGCGGGGACCTTCAACAACTCTCGCAGCTTCCATCTTGCAGCCTTGATGAATGAACTGAGGCTTAACCAGGGGCGGACTGACAACTCATGGGGCCCCCGGGCAATAGGAGATTATGGGGCCCCCGGGCAATCAGAGATTATGGGGTCACACAGTATACACACACACACAGTATACACATACATGTACACACAGTATACACAGACATGTTTCTATTGGCTGAGAAGGTACTGGAGAGGTGGGGCAGCTATAATCTCTGGATTTTTAGACCAAAAGGATGTCGGTAAGGGACATTTCAGAGACAGATCTAAAAAGTGGCCCGGGGTCATTTTCAACCTTTTTTTAAAAATTTGCAGCTTTCATTGAAAGAATCCCTGGTGCTCCTGCCATGGAGATCCTTGCTCTTTATAAGGTGACAACGCTCTGTCCTTGTCTCACAATTGTTCTTTAACGTTGTCACCCTGTCACATGACTTCTGATCGCGGCTTCAAGTCGCCATTTCAGCAAACTTCATACAGACATGGCCCACTGTTGTCACCATCAGGAAACCCACCCTGTAAAAAAAATGCCACGCAGCCTTTACCGGAGTGCATGCAGAGAGGTGATGGCTGCAAATAGGCTGCAGGAGATCAGCAACACTATGATGAAACAAAGGATGAATACAAGCATTTTATATTAAAAAGGGAAACGGTTTATGATATGCTGTGCACACAGCAAACGGAGGCCGGGTTCACACACACTTCGCATGTGATTCGCAGCTAGAGTTGCCACCTCATCCCTTTAGGCTTGATTCGCACTAATGCGTTTTTTGATGCATTTTGCAGAAATGCAGGGAAATTTTTTAACATGGGTTCCTATGGAACATGTTCACGTCAATGCATTTTTGTGCCTCTGCGTTTTTGGAAAGGGTCGGGGACTTTTTTTCATGCAAAATGCAGCTTTCTGCATGTAATAGAAGTCAATGGACCCGCATCCAAAACGCAAGTACCGCGTTTTTTACAGCGATTTTGCCGCGATTTGCATTTTTTTTCTTTTTAAAATGAAAATAAATGCAAAATGCGGCAAAAACGCGGTAAAAATGCGTGTCCACTGCCTGCAAGTTAGATGCGATGTGGGAACCCTCACAGGAATCGCACTGGTTCCCAGGGCCGTTTTTTCCATTGGGCATGCTGGGCAGTTGCCCAGGGGCCCCACTTGTCTGGAGGGCCCCATCCACCCCATCCCACACCACCCACACCCACAACCGAACCAACCCCACCCGCCAACAAACAAATCACACCCCCACCCTACACCCCACTCAGAACCCGCCAACCCCCCCACCTCCCACCAAAACAAACAAACAAACCCACCACCACGCCAACACAACCACCACACCCAACTAACAGAACAAACCAACCACACCAAAACCAACCCACACGACCCCACCCACAACAACCCCCCACAACAAAACAACTCCAACCAACAACAACAGACACCCCCATACCCCAACCCCCAAAACTCCCCCAGAACCACACCCACAACTAACAACCCCCTCCAACACCAACACACCACACACAACCAAACCACCACCCACACCACCAACACCCACACACACCGACAACGGACCCAACCCCCAACCGCCAACACCCCATAACCCCATACAGTTACCCTCCCCCAACCCCACCAAACCCCACAAAACCCCACCCACCCAACCACCACCCCCACACATCCACACCCAACCCAAAACCCCCCAAAACACCCAATACCACCCCAAAACCCCCATCCCCACACCCCCCAACCACCCACCCCCCCCCCACACACCACACAAAAAACCAAACAACCCCCCACCCACCAAACAACACACCACAGTCCCCACACACCCACAACCCCAACCCCCCCCCAACCAACCCACCCCCCACACCCACACACCACCCAAACCACAACCCACAACACAAACCCAACCCCACCCACCAACACACCACCAAACCAACCAACCACCCCACCAACCCCCCAACAAAACCCCCCCCAACACACAAACACCCACCAAACACCAAACCCCCCCAACCACCCCCCCAACCCACCACACCCACCAACAACCCCAACCCCCCCAGAACCCACCAACACCAACCCCCCCCCACCCAATCACCACACCACAACCCCCCCCCCCCCAACCAACACTCCCAACCACACAACACCCACCCCAGAACAAACCAAACCCTTAGAACCCCCCCCCCCACCTCACCCCCCATCCAGGGCTGGTCCTCAGTGTTGCAACCAGCCTCGTTTTGGATTTTAGGTGTTTACATGTTTAAAACAGTTTTTTTTGCTTGAAAATGACTTAGAACCCCCAAACATTATATATTGTTTTTTTTCTAACACCCTAGAGAATAAAATGGCAGTCATTGCAATACTTTTTTTTACACCGTATTTGCGCAGCGGTCTTTTGGAAAAAAGTCACTTTTTTGAATAAAAAAATAAGACAACAGTAAAATTAGCCCAATTTTTTTTGAATTGTGAAAGATAATGTTACGCCGAGTAAATTGATACCCAACATGTCCTGCTTCAAAATTGCGCCCGCTCGTGGAATGGCCTCAAACTTTTACCCTCAAAAATCTCCATAAGCGACATTTAAAAAATTCTACAGGTTGCATTTTTTTGAGTTACAGAGGAGGTCTATGGCTAGAATTATTGCTCTCGCTCTACCGATCACGGTGATACATCACATGTGTGGTTTGACTACCGTTTTCATATGTGGGCTCTGCTCACGTATTCGTTCGCTTCTGCGCGCGAGCTCGTCGGGACGGGGTGCTTTGAAAAATTTTTTGCGGGTTTTTCTTATTTATTTTACTTAATTTTATTATTTTTTACACTGTTTTAAAAAAAAAAATGGATCACTTTTATTCCTATTACAAGGAATGTAAACATCCCTTGTAATAGAAAAAAGACAGGTCCTCTTAAATATGAGATCTGGGGTCAAAAAGTCCTCAGATCTCATATTTGGACTTGAATGCAAAAAAAAAAGTGTCATTTAAAAAAATTACATTTGGAAATTCCCCTTTAAGACATATGGGCGGAAGTGAAGTTTTGACGTCGCTTCCACTCTCCTATGGTATAGAGATGAGTGGGGGCCATCTTAGCCTCACTCATCTCTATACACAGGCAGGGAAAGGACCCGATCGCCTCCGCCGCTGCCGACGGCTCCGGTAAGCGGCAGAAGGCACGGGAGAGCGGCGGGAGGGGGGGGGCAGCTCTCCCGCCACCGATAATGGTGATCTTGCGGCGAACCCGCCGCAGAGACCACCATTATCGGAAAGGGGACCGCTCACTGTGAAGAGGGATACCTCGGTTGTGGCAGCAGCTGCTGTCGTTACCGAGATATCCCTCTTCAAAAAAATGACGTATATATACAGTGAGTGATCGGTAAGTGGTTAAATTGACTGACTGCACTGGTTGCTCACTTCGCCGGCCGGCATCTAGCTAGCAACCAGTGACGTCAATCACAGGCCGCGACCGATCCAGCATTCATAGTGCACTGCGGCTGCCCCAGTGGCTAGTGAACAGGCTCTGCCCACCACTGCCATGCCTTGATAGCTGGCGCTGCCTTTCTGCTGTAAGCGACACACTGTACTGCACCAGGCCGGTGGCCTCAAGTAAGTCTAACAATGTCTACTTAAATAAGTTCAAGTTGTGCATCAAACACAGCCACTGTCTGTGCCCATCAAAAGCTGCCACTGTGCCCATCAAACGCTGCTACTGTGCCCATCAAACGCTGCCACTGTGCCCATCAAACGCTGCCACTGTGCCCATCAAACTCATGTTATATTGTTGTGTTAATTTTTAAACACTGATTTTGTTGGAGGTACCAATAAATATAGCCTTATTGATAATTTGCATTTTTATTCTCGTGCGTGATCGTGTAGACAGGGCCCCAGTGCAATGTATTGCCCGGGGGCCTATAACGCTCTTAAGATGGCCCTGCTGGTTCCCGGTTCCCGCATCGCATAAGCCAGATGTCACTCAGTTGCAGGTTTACATCTATATTAAAGTAGAACTAAAAGCAAAACTTTTTTCCATTTTAGTAAGACATGGCTATAGCCCCTGTCAGTTTTTTTTCATCTGTGTACCATTGAGGAGATTTGCTTTACTTCCTGTCCAATATTCTGTTGCCAGATGCTGAGCTACAACAACATGGAGAAGGAGACATTGCTCTCTATTTGCCTCTCTCCCTCTACTGTGATATTAATACAATGTCGCACCATCCTCCTCCGGCCAGCAGAGGGAGAGCTAAAGCCAAGCAAGCCCATAGACTTCTATGCAGAGTGCTGAGAATTCTGGGAGTTGTAGTTTGAGATGGCAGCCATATAATGACTACACTATAATGGTTACACTACAGATCCCAATATGCTCTATGCAGTAGGAGGAGGGGGTAGATCATTTTTATTAAATGATGGCATGGGAGAGCATGAGAGCAGAGCACCTCTATCTGAGTGTTCACCTGCCAGTGGGGATGTGAGACTGAAAATGAGGAGACCTGGGGGCAGAGCAGCACTGCCCACATCACAGATCCTCCACCGCTGCCACCCAGAGACTCACCCTCTGCTTCCCGCTGACATCATTTAGGAGGAGAGAGGTGGCCCCGTAACGCTGCAGCTGTCATGTGAGCGAGGAAAAAGATGGCGGGTCACGTGATCGCAGATCTGCGCTCTGTAAACAGGTATATAGCTACATTTTTTATAAAGCACAGTCACAGGGGGACATTTGATTAATCAACCAACAGGATAATGCAAATTGTACCCTAATTTGAGCAGCAGAAGGGGAGGGGGCGGGCACAGACCTGGAGCTCACAGACAGGGAGGGGAGGGGGGAGGAGGACAGAGGAGACAGCAGGGCTGTGGATGACGGAGGCACGTAAACTGACCATGGTGTCAGGGCTCAGCAGCCATGATAAACCGTGGTCAGTTTACAGGGGGGGCAGAAACTGGCAGGATCAACCAGGTATTTCCGGTGTTACAGGGGGCCAAATGACACAGCATAAGCACTGTGCTGTATAACGTGCTTTAAAGGAACAGGATCTTTTTTTTTTTTTTTTTTGGGGGTTAACAAACGCTTTAACCACTTGATGCCCGTGCTATAGCCGATAGACAGCTACAGCGTGGGCTTACATTGCAGAGAGGGCATACATGGACACCCTCCCGTGCGGCGTGCGGACAGCACGCTCTGTGATCACAGAGTCCTTGGGACTCGGCTCATTGCAGATTTGAGTAAAGGGCTGATCACTGCCCTTTATCACGTGCCTGATCAGCTTCTGATCAGCCAATGACAGCTGATCAGAAGCTTGTAATCTGCTACCCCCCCCCCCCCCCACGCTGAAAAAAATAAAGCTCATTGCCAGCTTCTATAAAAAGGGACATTGGTCCCACACAGTCAGCACCAGTGCTGCTAACCAGTACACACCAGTGCTCCTACCCAGTGCCACCTACCAGTGCCCATCAGTACTGCTAACCAGTGCCAACTATCAGTGCCCATCATTGCTGCCGATTAGTGCCCATGAGTGCTGCCTATCAGTGCCTCCTGATCAGTGCCTCCTGATCAGTGCCACCTACCAGTGCCCATTAGTGCCAGCTATCTGTGCTGCCTATCAGTGCCTCCTGATCAGTGCCGCCTCTTCAGTGCCTCCTGATCAGTGCCACCTACCAGTGCCCATTAGTGCCACCTATCTGTGCTGCCTTGTCAGTGCCTATTAGTGCAGCCTATCGGTGCCCATCAGTGAAGCCTCATCGGCGCACATCAATGATGGAGAAAAATGACCTGTTTGCAAAATTTTTATAACAAACTATGAAAACATTTTTTTTTTTTTTTTTTTTTTTTTTTTTAAATTTTCTGTCTTTTTTTGTTTGTTTAGCAAAAAATTTAAAACCCATTGGAAATGTATGGCTGTCATTAGAAATCATGGGGAACGACTTGTCATGCTACTTTGCAGTCCCAAATCGTGGGACAAGTCGTATAGGTGTGAAAGGGGCCTTGATCTGTAAATGCCACAGCACCATTCTGCAACTACATGCATTACACAGGGTTGCAGATTGGTGGCGGTGTGGCCCTATTCACTCGAATGGGTTGCTTTCCGTGGCAATACTGAAGGGACAGGACTTGATGGCCTGTGTACACCCCCCTATTTGGCTGACTTAAGGGGAGTGGTTGGGGGGATTCGGCTCAACCACTAGCAAGTAGCGACCGGGAGCTTTCTGTTGGCCACCGGTAACTGTGCCGGGATCGGGCAGGGCGCCTGCTCTGGGCGCAGCTGTATTCAAACAAATTCACGCAAATATCCGGCTGCTCGGTGCCAAGGCCCACCCGCCGAGAGGGCCGCATATTTGCATGCGGCTCGTGCCAAGGGGTTAAATGAGCTTTAAGGTAAGGTGACCAGATTTTTAAAATGAAATCCGGGGACATATTTTTTTTTTTACTAGTAATGGCGGCAATCAGCGACTCATAGCGGGACTGCGATGTTGCGGTGGACAAATCGGACACTAATGCCACGTACACACGACCGGTTTTCCGACAGAGTTCCGCTGAAACTGTCTTGCCTACACACGATCACACCAAAGTCCGCGGTGACGTACAACACGTACGACGGGACTAGAAAAAGGAAGTTCCATAGTCAGTAGCCAATAACTTCCGTCTCGTACTTTCTTCAGAGCATGCAACGTTTTTGGTCCGTCGGAACAGCATACAGACGAGCGGTTTTCCCGATAGGAATCGGTTCCGTCGGAAATATTTAAAACATGTTCTATTTCTAGGTCCGTCAGAATTTTCAAAAAAAAAAGTCTGATGAGGCCCACACAGGATAGGAATATCCGATGAAAAGATTCCGTCTGACTTTTTCTGTCGGACATTCCGCTCGTGTGTACGCGGCATTAGCGACACTTTTGAAACTTTGTGGGAACCAGTGACACTAATACAGAGATCAGTGCTAAAAATATGTACTGTCACTGTACTAATGACACTGGCTGGGAAGGGGATAACATCTAGGGCAGTGATGGCGAACCTATGGCACGTGTGGGTACAGGACAGAGCTAGAGGTCTCTCTCTCCTCTCAGCCCCCCCTCTTTTTCCGCCCCCCCCTCTGTGTCCCCCCTCTCTCTGTCCCCTTCCCTTTCTCTCTGTCACCCCCTCTCTCTCAGCCCCCACCCCTCCCTCTCTCTGTTCCCCCTCTCTCTCGGCTCACCCCTCTCTCAGCATCTCTCTCGCACCCCTTTCTCGCTGTCCCTCTTCTCTCGCGCTCTGTCGCTCTTCTCTCTCTCTCTGTCCCCTCTTCTCTCTCTCTGTCCCTCTCTCTCTCTCTCTCTCTCTCTCTCTCTCTCTCTCTCTCTCTCTCTCTCTCTCTCTCTCTCTCTCTCTCTCTCTCTCTCTCTCTCTCTCTCTCTCTCTCTCTCTCTCTCTCTCTCCCTCATCTCTATCCCCCCTCCCTCTCAACTCACCTGTCTCTCAGCATTTCTCTCACATCCCTCTCTCTCTGTCCCCCCTCTCTCTCTATGAGCCCACCTCCCTCTCTCTGTTCCCTCTCTCTCTCAGCATATCTCTCACCCCTCTCTCTCTGTCCCCCCTCCCTCTCTCTGTTCCCTCTCTTAGCATATTTCTCACACCCCTCTCTCTCTGCCCCCCTCTCTCTCTCACCTCTCTCTCACCTCTCTCTCTCTCTCTCTCACACACAACCCCTCTCTTTCGCTCAGCCTCTCTCTCGCGAATTGCTGTTTTGGCACTTTGCAGTTTGGGCACTCGGGCTCAAAAAGGTTTGCCATCACTGATCTAAGGCAATCAATGGGTTAAATGTGTGCCTAACAAGTGTTTTCTCACTGTGGGGGAGGTGTTTTTACTAAGGGGAGACATAGATCAGGGATTTGCAGGAACACAGGATCGATGTCTTCCACACTGACAGAATGGTGAACTGCCTTGTTTACATAGGCAGACCACCAGGTGAGTCCGCCAGATCCGCTGATTGGCTCTGATGCCCAGAAATGCAGGATCACGTGTATAAGTGATCCTGCGCAGTGCGACCCCCCCTGTAGCAGTAAATCTGCTATCAGGCGATCGGAAACTGGTTAAGATCATCAGCATTATGATAACTCACAGGCGGCAGGCACTCTATCGTGGCTCTGGCTGGCTCTGTCACAGTGTGTCACATAACATGGCTGCTGATTTTGTTCCTAGATGCCCCCTAGCTACAGCCACAAGGGTCCCGAAATGTCATTGCTGCAGATGGACACAGTTGACTGATTTTGGGCCCCGTATCTCGGGGCCACTTGGAGCTAGGAACCCCAAATTTGGTGTGCAAACCCAGTGGAACTATCACTACAACATATACAAAGATGTGGCCCAGAGATACGGGGTCCCAAAGTCGGTTCAGAAAATGTCAAGCACTTTTCTGCAGCAGAGAATGACGTTTTCTGAACCGATTTTGGGGCCCCGTATCTCGGGATGTGCAAACCCAGTGGAACCAACACTACAACACATTCAAAGATGGGGTTTCTAGCACCAAGTGTCCCCGAGATATGGGGCCCCAAAGTCGGTTCAGAAAATGTCAAACACTTTTCTGCAGCAGAGAATGACATTTTCGGAACCGATTTTGGGGCGCCGTATCTCGTGCTAGGAACTCCATCGTTGAATATGTTGTAGTGTTGGTTCCACTGGGTTTGCACATCCCAAGATACGGGGCCCCAAAATCGGTTCAGAAAATGTCATTCTCTGCTGCAGAAAAGTGCTTGACATTTTCTGAACCGACTTTGGGGCCCCGTATCTCTGGGCCACATCTTTGGATATGTTGTAGTGATAGTTCCACTGGGTTTGAACACCAAATTTGGGGTTCCTAGCTCCAAGTGGCCCCATAGTTCGGGTCGGAAAATGTCATTCTCTGCTGCAAAAAGGTGATTGACTCGAGTATAAGCCGAGGGGGGCATTTTCAGCACAAAAAAATGTGCTGAAAAACTCGGCTTATACTCGAGTATAAACAGTACTTTTTTATCTGGGGACATCCTCCTAAAATTGGGTTCTGTCCAAGGAAATCAGGGGCGCCTGCTCAGCTTTTAATTCTAGGAACCTGGCGGCCATGATGGATCAGCAGCTTGATCCTCCTGCAGGATAGTCCTTGCAGTGAGTGTTCCCTCTCTACAGTAAATTGTGTGACGTGATGTTGGAATTTGTTAGTTTGTGTTCCGCGCGATCACCGCACCGGTTTGAATCGAATATAGCAGCCATATGCCGCTCAGCGTCTTTTGTGTGGCAGCGGCCTCTTCCCTCCTTGTCCTTCCCTGCGTTGTGGCCTCTCTTTGACCTTGCGATGGAATTCGGCCACCCCGGTTCCCCGCACTCCTTTTGAAATCCCATCAGACATTTTTGGCCGCGCTGTGAGCTTGTTATAGAGATGAAGGCAAAGGTACCTTCAGGCCAACAGCGAGAGCCGAGCGCAGCAGGAAATCACAAGACTGCCACGAAAATGGCCCTCTGCCGCGTTTTCTGGTCAAAGCCGAAGGATTGGGGCTGCTGGTGATGAACTACAAGACCCATCATTCCTCGGTTCACTGTATGGGCTGGATTGGAGGAAGCATAGGCTGCACTGGGGGCTTCTGCTGGTCGTCGGCTCACCTCTTTCATCGCCGCATGAAGTTATTCATCAGCATCAGTAGCGTCGCTAGGGGGTGGCTTTTGGGGCTATAGCCCCGAATCTGGGGCCCATAGCCCAGAGTCTCTGCAGGAGTCCCCAAGGGGAGGGGAGGTTCCCTGATGTAAGTGAGGGTCTCTCTGGGGACCCTAATTTTAAGGGGGAGGCTCTCTGGAGACCCTGATTTTAAGGGGAGGCTCTCTGGGGAGGCTCTCTGGGGACCCTAAGGTAAGGGGGGATCTCTGGAGACCCTGATTTTAAGGGGGGCTCTCTGGAGACCCTGATTTTAAGGGGGAGGCTCTCTGGGGACCCTAAGGTAAGGGGGATCTCTGGGAACCCTGATGTAAGGAAGAGGCTCTCTGATGTAAGGGGGGCTCTCTGGAGACCCTGATTTTAAGGGGGAGGCTCTCTGGAGACCCTGATTTTAAGGGGGAGGCTCTCTGGGGACCCTGATGTAAGGGGGGCTTTCTGGGAACCCTGATGTAAGGGGGGGGCTCTCTGGGGACCCTGATGTAAGGAGGAGGCTCTCTGGGGACCCTGATGTAAGGAGGAGGCTCTCTGGGGACCCTGATGTAAGGGGGGGCTCTCTGGGGACCCTGATGTAAGGAGGGGGCTCTCTGGGGACCCTGATGTAAGGAGGAGGCTCTCTGGGGACCCTGATGTAAGGAGGAGGCTCTCTGGGGACCCTGATGTAAGGGGGGGGCTCTCTGGGGACCCTGATGTAAGGAGGAGGCTCTCTGGGGACCCTGATGTAAGGGGGGGCTCTCTGGGGACCCTGATGTAAGGAGGAGGTTCTCTGGGGACCCTGATGTAAGGGGGGGCTCTCTGGGGACCCTGATGTAAGGAGGAGGTTCTCTGGGAACCCTGATGTAAGGGGGGGCTCTCTGGGGACCCTGATGTAAGGGGGGGCTCTCTGGGGACCCTGATGTAAGGAGGGCTCTCTGGGAACCCTGATGTAAGGGGGGGGGGCTCTCTGGGGACCCTGATGTAAGGAGGAGGCTCTCTGTGAACCCTGATGTAAGGGGGGGGCTCTCTGGGGACCCTGATGTAAGGGAGGGGGGCTCTCTGGGGACCCGGATGTAAGGAGGGCTCTCTGGGGACCCTGATGTAAGGGGGGGCTCTCTGGGGACCCTGATGTAAGGAGGAGGCTCTCTGGGGACCCTGATGTAAGGAGGAGGCTCTCTGGGGACCCTGATGTAAGAAGGAGGCTCTCTGGGAACCCTGATGTAAGGGGGAGGGGGCTCTCTGGGGACCCTGATGTAAGGGGGGGGGGGGGGTCTCTGGGGACCCTGATGTAAGGGGGGGGGGTCTCTGGGGACCCTGATGTAAGGGGGGGGGGGCTCTCTGGGGACCCTGATGCAAGGGAGATGTTCTCTGGGGACTCTGATGTAAGGAGGAGGCTCTCTGGGGACCCTGATGTAAGGGGGGGCTCTCTGGGGACCCTGATGTAAGGAGGAGGCTCTCTGGGGACCCTGATGTAAGGGGGGGCTCTCTGGGGACCCTGATGTAAGGAGGAGGCTCTCTGGGGACCCTGATGTAAGGAGGAGGCTCTCTGGGAACCCTGATGTAAGGGGGGGGGGCTCTCTGGGGACCCTGATGTAAGGGGGGGCTCTCTGGGGACCCTGATGTAAGGAGGGCTCTCTGGGAACCCTGATGTAAGGGGGGGCTCTCTGGGGACCCTGATGCAAGGGGGAGGCTCTCCGGGGACCCTGATGTAAGGGGGGGCTCTCTGGGGACCCTGATGTAAGGAGGAGGCTCTCTGGGGACCCTGATGTAAGAAGGAGGCTCTCTGGGGACCCTGATGTAAGGGGGGGCTCTCTGGGGACCCTGATGTAAGAAGGAGGCTCTCTGGGAACCCTGATGTAAGGGGGAGGGGGCTCTCTGGGGACCCTGATGTAAGGGGGGGGGGTCTCTGGGGACCCTGATGTAAGGGGGGGGCTCTCTGGGGACCCTGATGCAAGGGAGATGTTCTCTGGGGACTCTGATGTAAGGAGGAGGCTCTCTGGGGACCCTGATGTAAGGGGGGGGGCTCTCTGGGGACCCTGATGTAAGGAGGAGGCTCTCTGGGGACCCTGATGTAAGGGGGGGGGGCTCTCTGGGGACCCTGATGTAAGGAGGAGGCTCTCTGGGGACCCTGATGTAAGGAGGAGGCTCTCTGGGGACCCTGATGTAAGGAGGAGGCTCTCTGGGAACCCTGATGTAAGGGGGGGGCTCTCTGGGGACCCTGATGTAAGGGGGGGCTCTCTGGGGACCCTGATGTAAGGAGGGCTCTCTGGGAACCCTGATGTAAGGGGGGGGGGCTCTCTGGGGACCCTGATGTAAGGAGGAGGCTCTCTGTGAACCCTGATGTAAGGGGGGGGGGCTCTCTGGGGACCCTGATGTAAGGAGGGCTCTCTGGGGACCCTGATGTAAGGGGGGGCTCTCTGGGGACCCTGATGTAAGGAGGAGGCTCTCTGGGGACCCTGATGTAAGAAGGAGGCTCTCTGGGAACCCTGATGTAAGGGGGAGGGGGCTCTCTGGGGACCCTGATGTAAGGGGGGGGGCTCTCTGGGGACCCTGATGCAAGGGAGATGTTCTCTGGGGACTCTGATGTAAGGAGGAGGCTCTCTGGGGACTCTGATGTAAGTGGGGGGCTCTCTGGGGATATACACACATACACGCACATGTTTATTACTGTATACACATGTGTATGCCCACCTAAGCGTATGACTTTCTACGCTGCTATGGGCTCTAGCCCCAGATCTTTTGTAGACCTAGCAACACCCCTGATCAACATCCTTCTATCCT
This sequence comes from Lithobates sylvaticus, assembly GCA_028564925.1. Lineage (NCBI taxonomy): Eukaryota > Metazoa > Chordata > Amphibia > Anura > Ranidae > Lithobates > Lithobates sylvaticus. The sequence continues at coordinate 196,367,465 of CM053035.1, forward strand.
TCTACATCCTTCTATATAAACCTGCCAGAGGCAGGAAATCAAATTTCACTCATTATATGTAATATAAAGCAGCTAATGAGACATTCACCAAACATTCACTGCAGGCAAATATTCCCGGTGCTTGGGTTTAAAAGCGGAGCTCCAGCCTGTATTAAAAGTCAGCAGCTACCAATACTGTAGCTGCTGACTTTTAATATAAGGACACTCACCTGTCCAGGAAGCCCGCGATGTTGGCACCCTAGGCGACCCGTCCATTGGCTTCGGTTGCAGGTGCCGGCATCCTTACTAAGGCCTTGCAGCCTGTTTCCTATTGCGCATGCGCGAGTCACGCTGCGCTTTCTGAATGGTCTCGCTGTCTTCTGGGACGTGTGTCTCCCAGAAGGCAGCGGGGGAAGGAGGAGGGGCCATAAAATGATGTAGGTCACCGCAGAGCCATTACAGGGAAGTGGGAGCGAGTACCTGTTTTTTGACAGGTATCCGCTCCCCCCCCTCCCCCCTGAAAGGTGGCAAATGTGGCACTGGAGGGGGGAAGCAGATAAGCCGAGCTTCCACTTTTGGGTGGTACTCCGTGCCGTGATTGAAGAATGTCACATTCACCCCTTGGTATCTATCTATCTATCTATCTATCCACATAGCATCCATCTATCTATCTATCTATCTATCCTGTATTTTACTTTATTTCTATCTATCTACAGTGCCTTGAAAATTCCCACATTTTGTCATGTTACAACCAAAAACGTAAATTTATTTTATTAGGATTTTATGTGATAGACCAACACAAAGTGATACATAATTGTGAAGTGAAAGGAAAATGATAAATGGTTTTCAATTTTTTTTTGAAAATAATCATGTGAAAAGTGTGGGGGGCATTTGTATGGCGCCCCCCTGAGTCAATACTTTGTAGAACCCCCTTTCACTGCAATTACAGCTGCAAGTCTTTTTGGGGATGTCTCTACCAACTTTACACATCCTAGAGAGGGACATTTTTGCCCATTCTTCTTTACAAAATAACTTAAGTTCTGTAAGCAATTTTAAAGTCTTGCCACAGATTCTCAATTGGATTTAGGTCTGGACTGTGACTGGGCCATTCTAGCACATGAATATGCTTTGATCTAAACCATTCCATTGTAGCTCTGGCTGTATGTTTAGGGTTGTTGTCCTGCTGGAAGGTGAACCTCCGCCCCGGTCTCAAGTCTTTTGCAGACTCTTATGCCACGTACACATGATAGGATTTTCCGATGGAAAATGTGTAATAGGATCTTGTTATCTCGTGTGTAGGCTCCATCACACATTTTCCATAGGAATTTCCGTCACACAAAATTTGAGATCTGGTTCTCAAATTTTCCCACAACAAAATCCGTTGTCGGAAATTACGATCGTGTGTACACAATTCCGACGCACAAAGTGCCACGAATGCTCGGAATCGAGCAGAAGAGCAGCACTGGCTATTGAACTTCATTTTTCTCGGCTCTTTGTACATGACCGCATTCTTATTGTTCGGAATTTCCGACCAACTTTGTGTGACCGTGTGTATGCAAGACAAGTTTGAGCCAACATCCGTCGGAAAAAATCCCATGGATTTTGTTGTCGGAAAATCCTATCGTGTGTATGCGTCTAACAGGTTTTCTTCTAAGATTGTCCTGTATTTGGCTCCATCCATCTTCCCATCAACTCTGACCAGCTTCCCTGTCCCGGCTGAAGAAAAGCATCCCCACCACATGATGCTGCCACCACCATGTTTCACAGTAGGGATGGTGTATTCAGGGTGATGTGCAGTGTTAGTTTTCTGCCACACATAGCGTTTTGGTCTCATCTGACCAGAGCACCTTCTTCCACATGTTTGCCATGTCCCCAACATACTCTTTCCATTTTCGGATGATGGATTGAACAGAGCTCTGTGAGATGTTCAAAGCTTGAGATATTTTTTTTTTTATAACCTAACCCTGCTTTATACTTCTCCACAACTTTATCCCTGACCTGTCTGGTGTGCTCCTTGGCCTTCATGATGCTATTTCTTCACTAAAGTTCTCTAACCAACCACTGAGGGCTTCACAGAACAGCTGTATTTATACTGAGATTAAATTGCACACAGGTGGACTCTATTTACTAATTAGGTGACTTCTGAAGGCAATTGGTTCCACTAGATTTTAGTTAGGGGTATCAGAGTAAAGGGGGCTGAATACAAATGCACGCCACACTTTTCACATATTTATTTGTAAAACATTTCAAAAACCATTTATCATTTTCCTTCCACTTCACAATTATGTTGCCACTTTGTGTTGGTCTATCACATAAAAGCCCAATAAAATACATTTACGTTTTTGGTTGTAACATGACAAAATGTGGAAAATGTCAAGGGGTATGAATACTTTTCAAGGCACTCTATCTATCCTATCTATCTATCTATCTATCTATCTATCTATTAGACATGTGCACAACAAAAAAATTTGTTTATTTTCGTTTCGTTTCGTTTTTTTTTTCGTTTCCGAAAAAAAAAATTTATTTTCGTTTCGTCTTTTTCGTTTCCGTTGATTCGTAACGATTCGTAAGTCGTCGGTGTTCGTATTCGTAACGATTCGTACATTCGTAAGAGTTATTTTTTCGTTGATTCGTTTTTCGTTAGTTTAATTTTCGGATGCATTTGTATTTATTCGTACATTCGTAACATTCGTAGATTCGTAATCGGAGCATAATTCATAATTTTATGTAATGTGTATGCTATTATTACATTTTAATAATTTACGAATCGAAAAAAAAAAAAGTTACGAATCGAAAAAAAAGTTACGAATGTACGAATTTTTTTGTTTAATTCATTCATTACGAATCGAAAAAAAAAAAAAAAAGTTACGAATCGAAAAAAAAGTTACGAATCGAAAAAAAAGTTACGAATGTACGAATTTTTTTGTTCAATCCATTCGAAGCACGTTAAGCAGCGCCATTGTAAGAGACATGGAAAATTACCAATTCAACAAAAAAAAAAGTTACTAATGTACGAATTTTTCGTTCGTTTTCGTTTTTCGGATTTTCTTCATTAGTACATTCGTTGTTTCTAATAATTTTTTTTCTGATTTTCGTTGTTTTTCGGATTCGTTCGATTCGAACGATTTGTTCATTCGTACGAAAACGAACGAACGAAAATAACGAAAAAAAACGAAACGAATTGCACATGTCTACTATCTATCTACTTTTCAAACTTCACTGGCTGCATGCTTGTTCAGCGATGGCAGCTCCCATGCTTCTGTCCTCACTGGTCACTTTAACGAGAACTTTTCGTCAGTTATACAGCAACTGAACACAGCATTTAAAAATAATACATACAGCATAGTAAACAAAAAAAGGATACTAAACATAAATGTAAAAACTTAACAAAATAAAACAGAGTTAAGCCAAAACTGTTAGGCAACCCATATATGAATCTGTTTTTTTTTTTATTCAACCTGTGGGTTGAAGGAATAAAACCGACTCGATACCTCCATCCACACATTCAAGATTTATAGGGGAATCGTCCCGCTATGTTAGGCCCCGTTCACACCTGAGCGATTTTCCGCTTGAAGCTCTAAAAACGCTCATTAACCACTTCACCCCCGGAAGATTTGGCTGCTCAATGACCAGAGCATTTTTTGCGATTCGGCACTGCGTCCTTGACAATTGCGCGGTCGTGCGACGTGGCTCCCAAACAAAATGGACATCCTTTTTTTTCCCACAAATAGAGCTTTCTTTTGGTGGTATTTGATCGCCCCCCTGCGGTTTTTATTTTTTGCGCTATAAACAAAAAAAGAGCGACAATTTTGAAAAAAACACATTATATACTTTTTGCTATAATAAATATCCCCAATTTTTTTTTCTTAAAAAAAGCAATTTTTTTATCTCATTTTAGGCCAATACGTATTCTTCTACATATTTTTGGTAATAAAAATCGCAATAAGCGATTATTGATTGGTTTACGCAGAAGTTATAGTGTCTACAAAATAGGGGATAGAATTATGGCATTTTATTATTATTAGTTTTTTTACTAGTAATGGCGGCAATCTGCACTTTTTGTCATGACTGCGACATTATGGCAGGCACATCGGACACTTTTGACACATTTTTGGGACGATTGACAATTATACAGCGATCAGTGCTATAAAAATGCACTGATTACTGTATAAAGGTCACTGGCAGGGAAGGGGTTAACACTAGGGGGCGATCAAGGTGTTAACTGTGTTCCCTGACTGTGTGTTCTAACTGTAGGGGGAGGGGACTGACCTAGAGGAAGTGACGGATCGTGGTTCCTAGCTATTAGGAACTCACGATCTGTCACTCCTCACAGAACAGGGATTTGTGTGTTTACACACACACGTCCCTGTTCTGCCTCTTGTGCCCGCGATCGCTCGTGGCTGGCTGTCATGGCGACGGTCGGCCACGAGCCTCGGCACCCCCGCAGTGCAGCGGGCGTCGGAGCTGCTATCCCGCTTAAAGGAGCCGACATATAGCTACGATGGCTCCTGGGAACGTGCCGACCTGCCGCAGTATAATGACGGGAGCTGGTCGGCAAGCGGTTAAGCCAAATCCCATTCATTTCAGTGGCCCCTGTTCACATCTGAGCGTTTGTTGCCTGAAGCAAAACTCCCGTCTCTCAAAAAAGTACATGAGCTTCTTTTTGGCAAATTGGAGGCAGATTGGGCCCCATAGACTTCAAAGGTGAACACCTGAAAACGTGCGACATGAGCGCTTTGTTGCGCGTTTTCTACTCAAGCAGCAACTCTCCACCCTTAGAGCCCTTTCACACCGAGGGCGTTTTTCAGTCGCTATAGCGTTAAAAATAGCGCCTGCAATCCGCCCTCAAACAGCTGCTCCATTGTCTCCAGTGTGAAAGCCCGAGGGCTGGCAGGGCGTCAGTAAAAATCGTGGCAGCAGCTTCTTTGGAGCGGTGAAGGAGCGGTGTGTTTACCGCCCCTCCACCGCTGCTCCCCCATGAAATCAATGGGGCAGCGCAGCTATACTGCCGGCAAAACGCCGCTATTGTGGCGCATTGCGGGCGGTTTTAACCCTTTCTCGGCTGGTAGCGGGGGTTAAAAGCGCCCCGCTAGCGGCTGAAATGCGACACAAATCCGATGGTAAAACGCCGCTAAAATAGCGCCGTTTTACCGCCAACGCCCCCTGCGGCTTGGTGTGAAAGCCGTGTTAACCACTTAAGCCCCGGACCAATTTGCAGCTAAAGGACCAGGCCCCTTTTTGCGATTCGGCACTTCGTCGCTTTAACTGACAATTGCGCGGTCGTGCGACGTGGCTCCCAAACAAAATGGACGTCCTTTTTTTCCCACAAATAGAGCTTTCTTTTGGTGGTATTTGATCACATCTGCAGTTTTTATTTTTTGCGCTAGCATTTTTATTAATCTTTTTTTTTTTTTACTAGTAATGGCGTCAATCAGCGATTTTTATTGTGACTGCGACAATATGGCAGACACGTCGGACAATTTTGACACATTTTTTGGGACCGTTGGCATTAATACAGCGATCAGTGCGATTTAAAAATGCATTGATTACTGTAAAAATGTCACTGGCAGTGAAGGGGTTAACCACTAGGAGGCGGGGAGGGGTTAAGTGTGACCTATGTTTTTTTTTTTTTTTTTTACTGTAGGGGGCGTGGCTTGGCGTGTGACATCACTGATCGTCTTACCTATGATAGGGAACAGACGATCAGTGACAGACTCACTAGGAAGCACAGGGAGAGGTTTGTTTACACTTACCGCTCCTCGTTCTTCAGCTCTGTGACCCGATCGCTGGACACCGGCGGCGATCGGGTCCGCGGGTCCCGCGGCCACGGAGCTCAGGACCGGGTCCCACGGCTATGCTCTTAAAGAGCAATGTACCTGTACGTGCTTGTGCCCAGCCGTGCCATTCTGCCGACGTATATGTGCAGGAGGCGGTCCTTAAGTGGTTAATCTCCTTCGCCTCTCCTAACCCTAGTGCTTTCTACTGGCTAAACAAAAACTCCTGAAGCTGTAATACAGTTCTAAAAAATGCTCAAAAATTCTCAAATAAAAATGCCTAAAAGTCGCTCTGCTCAGGTGCGAATGCAGCCTAATGCCGTGTACACACGATCAGACCTTCCGACGGAAAACGTGCGATCGGAGCTTGTTGTCGGGAATTTCCGACCGCGTGTGTAGGCTCCATCGCAAGTTTTACATCGGAATTTCCGACACACAAAGTTTGAGAGCTGGATCTAAAATTTTCCAACGACAAAATACGTTGTAGGAAATTCCGATCGTGTGTACACAATTCCGACGCACAAAGTTCCACGCATGCTCGGAATCAAGCAGAAGAGCCGCACTGGCTATTGAACTTCATTTTTCTCGGCTCGTCGTACGTGTTGTACGTCACCGCGTTCTTGACGTTCGGAATTTCCGACAAGATTTGTGTGACCGTGTGTATGCAAGACAAGTTTGAGCCAACATCCGTTGGAAAAAATCCATGGATGTTGTCGGAATGTCCGATCGTGTGTACAGAGCATTATTGTATTCCGACAGTGATTAATAGCATTGCCAGGTGGATAGATTGGAAAAAAATCTAACGGGGTTGTACGGAAGTCAGTCGCTAGATCCACCTTGCCCAACATGGATGAAAATTTGTCCTGTCCCTGCTGAACGAAGGCACATTTTTGATCCATATATGTTTTCAGTCTTGAACTGAAGACCTACAGGCACCATCTATATTGTTCTAGTCTCCTGTAGAGCATGGTGGCCTTACATCACTTGTGACAGGTCCACTTGGAAACAGTGACAGGCCCACTTGGAAACAGTGACAGGTCCACTTGGAAACAGTGACAGGCCCACTTGGAAACAGTGACAGGCCCACTTGGAAACAGTGACAGGCCCACTTGGAAACAGTGACAGGCCCACTTGGAAACAGTGACAGGCCCACTTGGAAACAGTGACAGGCCCACTTGGAAACAGTGACAGGCCCACTTGGAAACAGTGACAGGCCCACTTGGAAGCAGTGACAGGCCCACTTGGAAACAGTGACAGGCCCACTTGGAAACAGTGACAGGCCCACTGTACAAGGAAAAGTAAGAGGACAGTTGTAATCTCCCACCCGATTGTCTGCAAGAAGGAGGTGGAAGCAAAAAGCAAACCGCGTGAAAAAATACAACATGGACCATGAAGAGCGCTAACAGACCAATGGACAGCGAAGACCGTTTACCGATCATTTGAGGCTTTTTTTTGGTCTAGACTCAAATTCCCAAATGAATGAAATCATCAACGCCCCTCTTCTTCAATGAACCAAATCCTCCATTCTCCATTGTAGATAAGGAGAGATATCGGTCGCATCAATGAAGTGCGAGGAGAATTTCACTGCAGAAGATTAGGTGCAGGAAGCCCTGGAGTGCGTTATCAGCCGCCATGAAATTGTATCCATTGCTACAGCGCTTTCACAGCAAGAAACACGGATTATACTAACGTAACGTAGAGAGGGGAAAAAAAAAAAAAACGACTATCAATCACGCGTCGTCCACGTTTATAAAACGATTCTCCTCTACGGAGGTGAGATTGCGCTAGGTAGTCATCCAGACAACAATGGTGACCTGGAAGGGAGGAATTTATATACCGTATATACTCGAGTATAAGCCGAGTTTTTCAGCACATTTTTTTTGTGCTGAAAATGCCCCCCTCGGCTTATACTGGAGTCAAGCAATTTTCTGCTGCAGAAAATGACATTTTCCAAACCGACTTTGGGGCCCCGTATCTCGGAGGCCACTTGGTGCTAGGAACCCCAAATCCATAAAAAAAGACCTTGTGAAATGAATTAACCTTTTTTTTTTTTTTTTTGGTTAAAGTGGGGTTGCGGTCAAAAAAACAAAAGGGGCTTAAAAATCATAAAAAAAATAAAAAAAAAATAATTGGAAAAAAAAAAATTTTTTACTCACCTCTAAATACCTGTTGCTAGGGGGTCCCTCGAAGTCTGCCACCTTCATTGCCCGGGCAAAACGTCACTTCCCCTCGGCGCCGCACAGTCATCTGGGACCTGTCACGTGTCCCAGATGACTGAGCGTCAAATCACGGCGCATGCACAGTGGGTCCCCGGCTGTGAAGCCACAGCCGGGTTCCCACATTAGGAATGTCGGCGCCGTGAGCGGCTCGGGGAACGAGGGGGGGTCCTCGTTCCCCCGCATCGCTGGACCCCGGGACAGGTAAGTGTCCGATTTTTAAAAGTCAGCAGCTGCAATATTTGTAGCTGCTGACTTTTAAAAAAAAAAAAAAAAAATTTCCCCAGGACGGAGCTCCACTTTAATTCTCCTTTAAGGGGGTGTGGCAGGGGGCGTGTCCTATGCCTACATACATTTGTTAGTAGGTGTCCCTCATTCCCATCTCTAAATGTTGGGAGGTATGTGAACTGGGCTAATCTTAACTACTCCTAAAACTGTTCCCTCCCCCCTTCCTTGGTAAGTAAATACATCTTTCTTACACGGGTTAGTAAAGATAGGTGTTAGGGCTCCTAACAACTATGTTTACTAACCTGTGTAAGAAAGATGTATTTACTTACCTATTTTTAGGCCGATTCAGTCTGGTCATGTGATTCCCTGTGATCCTCATGTGTCAGTCAGTGGTGGCTGCAGGGGAGAGGAGGAAGCGCCAACAATGGAAGAGCCAATGAAACTTATGGGTTACGTCTACACTTCAGCCATTACTAGCTGTTGTTGGAGTGCTCCGGAGAGACCACTCTGACAACACCTAGTAATGGCTGAAGTGGTGACGTCACCCATAGGTTTCAATGGCTCATCCATTGTTGGAGCTTCCTCCTCTCCCCTGCAGGCGCTGCTGGCTGGTACAGGCGAGATCAAGTGACTGGAACCGAGCAGGCTGAAAATAGGTAAACATATACATCTTTCTTACACATGTTAGTAAGCATAAGTGTTATGCCGCGTACACACGGTCGGAATTTCCGATGGAAACAGTCCGATGGGAGCTTTTCATCGAATCTTCCGACCGTGTGTATGCCCATCGGTCTTTTTCTGTCGGAATTTTCCGACGGACTTTGGATTGAGAACCTGTTCTTAATTTTTCCGACGGAAAACCTTTCTATCGGATTTTCCGATCGTGTGTATGCAATTCTGACACGCAAAATTCCGACGCATGCTCGGAAACAATTTGACGCATGCTCGGAAGCATTAAACTTCCCTTTTATAGTGCCATCGAACGTGTTTTATGCCGCTGTGTTATTGACCGTCGGAATTTGGTGTGACCGTGTGTAGGCAAGACAGTTTGAGCGAAATTCCGTCGGAATTTCGACGGGAAAACCATCAGAGCTTTTTCCGACGAGAATTCCGACCATGTGTACGCTGCATTAGGAGGGGGAGGGGATCAGTTTTAAGAGTAGTTAAGCCCGGAATTCCACTTTAAAGTGATATAAAAGTGTCACTCATACTTTCGTGGGAATTTTTTTTTTTTTTTTTTTTTTTTTTAGCAAATAATAAAAGTAAAATAGCGTATACAGTTGCAACTTAAGTCCTATTGTAATTGAATGTTATTAAAAATGACCTTTTCCTTTTCAATCTGCAGCTCTGTAATTTTCTGTACAATGCAAATGGCAACCTGTAGGCGTTCTGTACACAGATCGTCTACAGAACGCCCCATGAAAATGTCACTTCCTGCTTGTGTGATTGGCTCACTGATTTTTCCCAGAAGTCTGCCCTAAGATACAAGTCAGGTTTTTGGCATCCCCTGCAACAAAAATTTCATTTGACGTAAGTAATGACGTCTAAAGGGATGCAGACCCTCCCAATTTCCTTAATGGAGCCCTGCAGGTGCAGCAGCTGATTGATAATTATAGAACCACTCCCATACAGAATTCACTGGCACATGGACACAGACAAACAGCTATTTCTTCAGAATAACAAAAGGTAGGAATCTGCAACAAATGTTTAAATTCATGCAATTTACATAGATCACTCAGAAGGGAATTTTTTTTTCTCAACAAAAGTGGGGTTACTTTTTAAACCTTCGATCTTTTTTTTTTGGGGGGGGGGGGCATTTATTTTTTTTGTATTAAAATAATAAACATGCTATGCTTACCTGCTCTGTGCAATAGTAATGCAAAGAGCAGCCCTGATACTCCTTCTCGGGTCCGCCACTGGCGCTTCACCTCTTCAGCGATTGGTCCCATACAAAGCTGCTTTCTATGGGGGCACTCATGTGGGCTTGCTACCAAGTCGCCCTGTCTGTGTCTATTGACAGGAGGCGGGGCGGCTCGGCCTTGCTCCCGCTCACTCAAGACAGAATTTGATTGACAGCAATGGGAGCCAATGGCTGCCACTGCTATCAGTCTGCCCATTGAGGAGATAGAGAGTGGTGAGAGCCACTGCCAGTCACAGAGCCAGAGTTCGCGGCCCCGGAAGGAAGAGGGGTGAAGATGGACGCTCGCTGCTAGTGGGGACAGCGGTGACATCACAGGCTTCGGCTTCAGGTAAGTGACACATAATGGTCTATTATGCGATGCTTAGTAGCTCATTATGCTTTACCTTTGCAGGGAAATAAAGAGGAAGTAAAACCCACCAGGGGTTTGCCTTTAGTTATACTTTAGCCACTTGGCTACTGGGCACTTTTACCCCCTTTCTGACCAGGCCAATTTTTAGCTGTCGGCGCTGTCGCACTTTTAATGACAATTGGGCGGTCATGATACACTGTACCCATATGACATTTTTATCATTTTTTTTTTTGTGGTATTTAATCACCACTGGGTTTTTTATTTTTTGCTAAATTAACGGAAAAAGACTGAAAATTTTGAAAAAAAACAAACAATTTTTTTCATAGTTTGTTATAAATTTTGCAAACAGATACTTTTTCTCCTTCACCGATGTGCGCTGATAAGGCTGCACTGGTGGGCACTGATGGGCTGCACTGATGGGCTGCACTGGTGGGCACCGGTGAGGCAGCACTGATGGGCATGGATAGGCTACTGATGAGGCAGCACTGGTGGGCACTAATGAGGCTGCACTGATAGGTGGGACTGACGGGCACTGATGGGAACTGGTAGGCAGCACTGATAGGTGGCACTAATAGGTGACACTGATGAGGAGGCACTGATTGGCAGCACTGATGGCCACTGATTGGTAGCACTGATGGCCACTGATTGGCAGCACTGATGGCCACTGCTGGGGCTGCACTGATAATCAGTGTAGATGCCTCTTTCACACAACTCTTTTCTCCTCTCCAACTCTCTTCATGCTGTCAGTGTGAGGAAAGGAATGCTGATAACCTGCTTGTGTTTAAATCCATGATCAGCTGTGATTGGTCACAGCTGATCACATGGTAAAGGGCTACTGTAATTGGCCCTTTACCCTGATCTGTGATCAGCTGTGTCTGAAAGACACAGCGATCACAGAGTGCGCCGCCTGCACGGGGAGGAGTTGTCCAGTCACTTTAAATATCAAAAAATAGAAGAATGGGAAGGAGAAATCAGTGGATGAGTCTCCACTTATTCTCTGGTTTTACTGGTGCCACATCCTCTATTAAAGTAACTGAAAAATAATCAATTTTCTAACAAGAAAATCTGCTAGGAATTTTTAGGTACCACACCAGATTATAAAGATAAAATATAAATTTTATTGTGCAAAACTTTAAAAGCGAAGAATTTAAATATGAATATTACACATCATGGTAATGTTCCAAAACACTGTAGATTATGCCAGTATATTGTTGGTGATCCCAGTTGATCACAAAAGGGATCTTATCTCATCAGTTCTTCCTCTCCAACATGTTTCGATGGACAAATGCCTGCTTCCTCAGGGAGAAATTGCAGAAATCTCTAAAGTTATAAACACAATTAGACAGGTAAGTGACACTAGTCATAAAGCAGTACATGTTATAGTTCATTACAGTATACATATACAGTGGAACCTCGGTTTGCAAACAACGCAGTTAACGAGCGTTTCGCAATACGGGCACTGTATTTTTAAAAATCCTAACTCGGTTTGCGAATGTTGTCTCGCAAAACGAGCAGGATTCAGGCCAAAAGCAGTGTGCAGTACCGTGTTTGGCCTGAGGTGGGGGGGGGGGGGGGGGGGCGCCGGAGCCGAACATCGCCGATCGTCAGAAATGCACGGAAAGGCCCGAGCACACTTCGGCAAAGGGAGAGAGATGACCACCGCTCCAGAGGGATCCTTCAAGGCGAATGCTTCTACTCCTAGTGTGGAGCTCCAGGTGCAGGCTAATAACAAGGTAGTTAGAAAGTAACAAGGGGAACTCTGGACAGCCGCACACCAGACGAAGATGAAAAATCAAATGGATTTATTTAAAAACAGGAATCACATCAAAGTCCAAAAACACAGCAAAACAGGGAAGGGGGGGGCACACAGCTGATGCGTTTCACGCTAAATACAGCACTTACTCATAGCTTCGGCAAACCTCGGAAAGGCTCGGGAACGGAGTCTTTCCGAGGTTTGCTGAGGTCAGCCGAAGTGTCCTTGGGCCTTTTCGGACGTTTCCGAGGCTCTCCAGCCCCCCCCCCCCACCTCTGGCCGTATGCGGCATTGCATCCCATTGAAGTCAATAGGGAACAAATTATTTTCGTTTCCATTGACTTCAATAGGAAAACTCGCTTTGATATGCCAGTACTTTGGATTACGAGCATTCTCCTGGAACGGATTATGCTTGTAATCCGAGGTTCCACTATATATATATATATATATATATATATATATATATATATATATATATATAGCGATCCTTTAAACGCCTATCAATAGCAAGTCAAAAATATGTATACGTATACTGCAATGAACTATAGCATGTACTGCTTTATGACTAGTGTTACTTACCTGTCTAATTTTGTTTATAACTTTAGAGATTTCTGCAGTTTCTCCCTGAGGAAGCAGGCATTTGTCCTTCGAAACATGTTGGAGATGATGAACCTGTGAGATCCCTTTTGTGATGAACTGGGATTGAATGTTTTGTACAATAAAATAGATATTGTTTCTTTATAATTCTGTGTGGTGCCTGAAAAGTCCTAGTAGCTTTTCTTGTTAAGGCATTGATTCTTTCTCACTTACTTTAAATATCCTGTTTCGTAAGCAGATGATTTTTGGGAAGCCTGCAAAGTGAGCAGCCGTGACCGCTCAGTCGTTTTATCCTCCTGCAGGATAGTCATGTGACTGGGCAGCCGCAGCACCGCGTTTGACGTGAGCGAATTACAGAGAAGATAGAGGCAACAAACATCAGTTTTATCCTCTTATGGGAGATTCTATACGACTACCCAGCAAGGCGCCACAATTCCAGCACAAGGGGATTATGGGAAATAAGAGGAGTGAAATATAACATAATGACTCAGGAGTTGCAGACATTTTCCAGCATGCTGGGCAATTTCTGTTAGCGTGCTCAGCCCCTCCCATTTCTAAATGAGAAGGTGACAATTTCTTTCATCATATGAAGCAAATTAATGCCCCCCCCCCCCCCACTAGGTCAGGTCTATCAGGGCTCTCATAGTTTGGCTTACAAAGTATTAAAAGTAACAATTTACTGCCATGCTGCACAGAATATCAGTGATACTAAAATGTTACATTCAGCTGGGGCAGTACTGTGCAGTGAACAACAGAATGAGAACAGATACTGAGAATTGTACTCAGCACACAGGACAAGAGAAGTAGTACTGTGCACAGTCCATGCAGAACAAGAGAAGTAGTACTGTGCAGAGTCCATGCAGAACAAGAGAAGTAGTACTGTGCAGAGTCCATGCAGAACAAGAGAAGTAGTACTGTGCAGAGTCCATGCAGAACAAGAGAAGTAGTACTGTGCAGAGTCCCTGCAGGACAAGAGAAGTAGTACTGTGCAGAGTCCATGCAGAACAAGAGAAGTAGTACTGTGCAGAGTCCATGCAGAACAAGAGAAGTAGTACTGTGCAGAGTCCATGCAGGACAAGAGAAGTAGTACTGTGCAGAGTCCATACAGGACAAGAGAAGTAGTACTGTGCAGAGTCCATACAGGACAAGAGAAGTAGTACTGTGCACAGTCCATACAGAACAAGAGAAGTAGTACTGTGCAGAGTCCATACAGGACAAGAGAAGTAGTACTGTGCAGAGTCCATACAGGACAAGAGAAGTAGTACTGTGCAGAGTCCATACAGGACAAGAGAAGTAGTACTGTGCAGAGTCCATACAGGACAAGAGAAGTAGTACTGTGCAGAGTCCATACAGGACAAGAGAAGTAGTACTGTGCAGAGTCCATACAGGACAAGAGAAGTAGTACTGTGCAGAGTCCATACAGGACAAGAGAAGTAGTACTGTGCACAGTCCATACAGGACAAGAGAAGTAGTACTGTGCACAGTCCATACAGAACAAGAGAAGTAGTACTGTGCACAGTCCATACAGAACAAGAGAAGTAGTACTGTGCACAGTCCATACATACAGAATAAGGACAGACTGAGAATTACACCCAGCATACAGAACAAGAGAAGGGCCTGGGCGTCCGCAGGTAGGAATCAGGGATGGGATCAGGAGTTTGTTCCTCACTCGGTCTTTATCCTAGCGCTGGCGGCCGGCCCTGTCCTCACCCAGAATGGAAACGGGTCTTGCCAGCTGCTGGCCCTAATGGACATCCTACTGGCATGCAAGGTACCTCACTGAGCATTACACACACCACTGGGACGTAGGGGCACTTGAGGGACTGCAGACAGGGCTAGGGGGTCCCTCTCTCTCTGACCCCCATCACCCCTCTCTGTCACCCCCTCTGTCTTTTCCACCCCCCTCTCTCTCTCTGTCACCCCACCCCTCTGTCTCTCTCTCTGTCACACTCCTATGTCACTCTCTGTTACCCCCTTTCTATCTGTCACCCCCCTCTGTCTCTCTGTCATTCCCCTGTCTCTTTCTGTCACCCCCCTCTCTCTGTCACCCCTCTCCCTCTCTGTCACCCCCCCTGTCTCTCTCTGTCACCCCCCCCCCCCCCCCCCCCCACATGTATGCAGTCTCTTAGAGTCTCTTGTGCCATGTCCGCAGTCTCTGACAGTCTCTTGTGCCATGTCTGCAGTCTCTGACCATCTCCTGTATTACATCTGCAGTCTCTGACGGTGATAATGACATTGTCGAAAAGGGTCAGAGCGTGGGTGACCTTTAAAATTATCCCCCCCCCCCCCTGAAAAAAGTTCTGCGGACGCCCATGGAGAAGGGATACTGTGCAGAGTCCATACATACAGAATAGAAATAGATACTGAGAATTACACCCGGCATACAGGGCAAGAGAAGTAGTACTGTGCAGAGTCCATACATATAGAATAAGGACATATACTGAGAATTACACCCAGCATACAGGACAAGAGAAGTAGTACTGTGCAGAGTCCATTCATACAGAATAAGGACAGATACTGGGAATTGCACCCGGCATACAGGACAAGCAGGGGCGGACTGACAACTCATGGGGCCCCCGGGCAATAGGAGATTATGGGGCCCCCGGGCAATAGGAGATTATGGGGCCCCCATGCAATTAGAGATCATGGGGCCACACAGTATACAATCACACAGTATACACATACATGTACACACAGTATACACAGACATGTTTCTATTGGCTGAGAAGGTACTGGAGAGGTGGGGCAGCTATAATCTGGATTTTTAGACCAAAAGGATGTCGGTAAGGGACATTTCAGAAACAGATGTAAAAAAAAACAGATTTTTCTGAGGCTGGCAACCCTGACGGGGCCCCCTAGTGGCCCGGGGCCCTCGGGAAGTGCCTGAGTGGCCGAATGGTCAGTCCGCCCCTGAGCACAAGAGAAGTGGTACTGTGCAGAGTCCATACATACAGAATAAGGACAGATACTGGGAATTGCACCCAGCATACAGGAAAAGAGAAGTAGTACTGTGCAGAGTCCATACATACAGAATAAGGACAGATACTGAGAATTGTACTCAGCATACAAGAGAAGTAGTACTGTGCAGAGTCCATACATACAGAATAGAAATAGATACTGAGAATTACACCCGGCATACAGGACAAGAGAAGTAGTACTGTGCAGAGTCCATACATACAGAATAGAAATAGATACTGAGAATTACACCCAACATACAGGACAAGAGAAGTAGTACTGTGCAGCGTCCCTACATACAGAATAAGGAGAGATACTGAGAATTACACCCGGCATACAGGACAAGAGAAGTAGTACTGTGCAGAGTCCATACATACAGAATCAGGACAGATACTGAGAATTGTACTTAGCATACAGGACAAGAGAAGTAGTACTGTGCAGAGTCCATACACATAGAATAAGGACAGATACCGAGAATTACACCCAGCATACAGGACAAGAGAAGTAGTACTGTGCAGAGTCCATACATACAGAATAGAAATAGATACTGAGAATTACCCCCAGCATACAGGACAAGAGAAGTAGTACTGTGCAGAGTCCATACACATAGAATAAAGACAGATACTGAGAATTACACCCAGCATACAGGACAAGAGAAGTAGTACTGTGCAGAGTCCATACATACAGAATAAGGACAGATACTGAGAATTACACCCGGCATACAGGACAAGAGAAGAGATGATCAATGGTCTATACACACAGTCTTAATACAGGGTAGTACACCGATGCACAGCTGCAGCACTGGGGTCCTGGGTCGCATTCCATGCAGAACACAATCTGCATATTCTTCATGCCTCTGTAGGTTTCCTCCTACAGATCAAATATCTAGCAGTGGGGTACCTGGCATTGGACCAGATTGGCTGTGAGCAATCTGGCCCAATGTGTGTTTGTTACATTAGACAGCATATACAGTATATATGTCGATTTTCTATATGCATGTCTTCGATTGCTCTCAGCTCTTACGCTCGCTCTCCCTGCGCACACCGCAATTCCCCCCCCCCCCGATATTTCATGTACAATAGCACAGATGCATACCATGCCCACAGATCAGATCTATCTGCTACAGGTCTGTCTAGACAGTTTTCTCCGCCCCTTTCGCCAGAACCCGGAGGCTGGTCATGCTAAGGGAAGCCAGTCTGCTTTTGCGATCCACCGACTTTCAGATTTATTTAATCATCAAATCGCCTTTTTTTTTTTTTTTTTATTAGAAAAGAATGCGAAAAACAATGCAAAATAAATAACGTCAATTTGGGGCACTTCCGCGAAAAAACAAATTTATCAAGCAGAAAAAACGCTCGCTATCGTCGCCTTTTTTTTTTTTTTTTTTAGGCAGGCATTTATGATAAATGAATCGTAACAAAAGCTACCCCAATTTTTCCCAGCGACGGGTGATAGATGAGCATCGGGCCAGGAATTAGCGAGCTTTGTATTGAATTGGTGGCAGAATCTTACAGCTAGTGAATGTCTGAGATTAAAAAAAACGTTGCGGCGTGAGTTTCATTGTATCAAAAAAAAAAAAAAAAAAAATGGGGAAAAAAAAAAAAAAAAAAAAGCTTGTTCTCATCGGACAACGGGAAAGTCAGGCTTTTGTCGTAAGATTTGGAATTTTATTTGTAACTAAAATGTTTCAAATTTTATTTTAGGACGAATAACGCCGGGGGGAAGGCGATTGGCATCCCAATTCCTTGACACTTCAATAGATTTAAAAAAAATTTAAATAAAATAAAAAAAACCTCTAGATAATATCAGGGAGGCATCTTGGGCGACCCGTGTCACATGGTTTTTAAACTGGAGGTGTGAGGCATGATGGGAATTCCGATGAGATGCTATGAGGTCAGGCTGCATTGTACTGAGCTGTATGTCATACGCTCCGGGGGTACGTTGCGCTGCTCTCAAAAGGCGGAAAACATTTAAAGGAAAAAAAAAAAAAAAGATCTGGAAATATATTCGCTCCGACCATTGTATGTTTTTTTTTTTTTTTTTCGTTTCCTTCCCTCCTTTTTCGCGGTCGTCGGCTTGAATAATTAATCGCAAGCCCTGTCCCTTTAATTGCAAGGGGGGGGGGGGGGGGAGTGGGTGGAGCCCCGCTGAGCCCTATGCAAATAAAGGCGAACATTAATCCCCCTGCAAAGTGCACCAGGAGGTAACAATGCACCGGCAAAGGCTGTAGTAGAAAAAACGGTCCCATGCCAGCCTCTAGACGTCGGCGCCAACCTTGGCGAATGCACTTTTTTTCACAAAATTTCAACCCCACCGCCCCCCCAGCGCGCCCCGGTCTCCTGGTATCGATGAATGTGCACCGCTCCTAGCTCCCGAGAACCTAACTCGTGGATTTCACAAGCAAAACATCACAAGTTAGGGTCTCAGGGACTGAGAGGGGGGCCAGAGTAAACACCTAGGCAACCCTTCGGCGGCGGGCGCTCAGCGGCGCGGCGGGGGTTAAAGAGGCACCTCCATGCTTCAGAAAGCTTTTCCCACCATGAAACACAAAACGCCTCCAATGTTAACAGGCGATGACCCCCCCCCCAATATGCCTTCTTTTGGGGGGGTTATCTCATTACGATTCCTGTCGATCTGCTGCGATAAAATGTCAACCGACTGGTTCGCGACGAGATAATAAAATCTTTTTTTTTTTTTTTGGCGATGACCACATACAATAGACGATGGATGAGGGTGGCCAGACGTTCTGATAAATATATATATATATATATTTATCTCTAATGTTCAGCTCTACTACTCAGTAGGCTAAGCACGCTGCAGGTCCTCTCCAGGGTACTGGGGCCTCTCTGTTTCTTGGCTGGGTGTCAAGACAAGTCCTCACAGCCCTCTGTCATCTGTATCCACTAAACTCCGAGAAGGGGGAAGGGATCAGGAGAGGGGGGAAAAAAAAAAAAAATTAAAACAAAATCCTTTTCCAGCCTCAGTACACCGACACCCTGCACCCCTCTCCGGGGCCGCGCAACAACCCACCGCCCGCAGCACCGCAGCACCGCGCATACCTGCATGTCTGGGTGCATTGCACATATTGTCCGGTGCATGCACAGAGCAATGTAGCACCCCTCCTCCTATAGAGGCAGCTCTCCACATCCAAGTCTCTTTTCATGTCGTCTCTGGGGGGGCCCTGCGTTGGGCGTCTTCAGGCAAAAAAAAAAAAAAGGGGGGGGGGGGGCACATTCACCGCTTGGCGAAATCAGGCAAAAATATTGGTAAAGATCTATATAAAAAAAAAAAATACTCAAGAAGATGACTAAAACCCAACGATAAAATTATGACAGCGGCGAAGGATCGAAAAAAGCGATGAATAAGCCCCTTGCTTACCTTTTTTTTAATTTTATTTTTTATTTCTGCAGCCGGCAACCTTTTGGACGTATTTCCCCTCCTGCTTAATGGTGAAGCAGAGGTGATGTCCGCGCCGGGCCGACGCGCCCCTTTGCATGCTCTTCTTCGCCCCCTCGGCTGGGCTTAATGGTGGTTTTCCTGGCCCCCGATTTTTTGGGGCTGGTGGGCCCCTCTCGATGTACCAGCATGCAGCCCCTGCCTTGCAGAAACCCATTTCATCTTCAGTGACTCCCTTTGCTTAAAGCAGAAAGAAGTGGAGAGGGCTGGATGGGGGGGAGGGGGGCGAGCGCCAACAAGGGGGAAGCTGAGGGACAACAGTGCAAGGAACAAATCATGGACAAGATGAAATTCTCCAGCCCACACCGCCTCCCCCCTCCCCCCCCCGTGCCCCCCCCCCTCCTTCTCCTTGTTCTGCTCGCTCTTCGCTCCTGGAAAGCTGCAGGCTCTGGTAACAGTACTTCCCTGCCAGTCATAACAGAGATTCTATAAATGCCCCCCCCCCCCCCCCACCCTGCACATTCACATTCGAAGACCCCCACTTCGCTTGCGTCTGCCAGCCCTACCCATCCCCTTATTCTGGCTGGTACCTGCGACTATCTCTGGTGCAATGCTCAGATGCCGCCTCCCCAGACGCCGAAATACACCGTCCCTTAAAAATACTCGCAGCCCAGACGCTGACCCCGTGTCCATTTTAAACCCAGCGGCGTGGTTAAAAAAAAGCGACGGGAATCGCGTCTTAGACCGACATCGTTCGCAGCGTTAGATCAGAACCGCAAGGTCGTCGGTGAAAATAACTTCAGGTTCTGATGAGCCTCCTGGGGCTTAACGTGCTAAAAAAAAAAAAAGAAGAGCCATTTGTTTCTGCGTTCAGCGGAATTCTCCCACGTGATCGTCGCGGAGGGGCGTAGAGATTGTGTCTGGCAGTTTTTTTTTTTTTTTTAACACGCTGGTAAGTTGGCCGAAAGCTGGCGTGAATGTGCAGTAGGTGACGTGCCAAGCTGGCTAGTGTTACAACGGACGTTGATGATTGGAGATAGGGAGATGGTGTCGGTTACGCAGGGCTGAGCGGAAACTTTAGCTCGACTTCGGCCATCTTGATGGGTGTGACGTGCTACCCGAATGCACTAGGGCACAGGTGTCAAACACAAGGCCCGCGGGCCGAACCCGGCCCTCCAGGCCATTTCATGTGGCCCTCGCACATCTTCTGCAGCTGCAGGAGAGCTCCAGCCCTCCTCTGGTCCTCCTCCAGACCCCCTTACTTTCTGCTTTCAAGCAATGCATCCAGCTTCTTCCCAGCAGCAGCATAAGGAAAGGGGGTGCACTGTGATGTAAGGGAGAGTAGGGGACTTCTGATGGTGGGGTGGCTCTTGACATCTAATGTAAGGGGAGGGGATGCGCTGGACATCTAATCTTACAGATACAACCGGCCCTTTTAAGGACAATCATAATGCTGATGCGGCCCACGATGAAATTGAGTTTGACACCCCTGCACTAGGGGCTAAAATCTAGGATTGGAATATTTAGTAGTGGCGATTAGGCCAAGGTCAGGGACAGGTCAGCCACAGTTTGCATTTTTGGATGGCGACTGTTCTCAGAGATGTCTACAAGGAATTTCCAGCATGCTGGAAAGTATTGCTACAGACTGATCAGGAAAATAATAATCATAGAATTTTCTGAACTAAGATCCATAATAAGCAGATGTCAGGACCAAAGTACATGTTATAGTATACATCTGATAACTGGTGATACAGGGCACAATACTGGACTCCCTGAACATGGTGGCATAACACAGGACCCCCCTCCCCCCCCCCCCCCCTACATGGGGCAGGATGAGTCCAGACATGAGGGTATGCTCAATAAAGATTAGCAAATATGAAGATATAACCAAAAGTAGGGGTTTCCGGAAGGTGAATAGAACAAACACCCAGTCCTTTCTTTCTTTCTTTCTTTTTCTTTCTTTCTTTCTTCTTTCTTTCTTTCTTTCTTTCTTTCTTTCTTTTTCTTTCTTTCTTTCTTTCTTTCTTTCTTTCTTCCTTCCTTTCTTTAACCTTCTTCTTTCTTCTCCTCCCTTTCTTTTCATATCCTTTGTTCCTTCTTTCCTTTCATCTCATTTTTTTCCTCCTACTTTTCTTAACTCTTTCTGCTGTCTTTGCCATATTCATTCTTTTCTCCCCTTCTATCCTTTTTTGCTTCCTCTCTCCCTTCTGTGTTTTCTTCCTCCTTTCCATACATCATTCTGCCTTCTTTCCTTACTCCCTCCCTCCCCTCTTTCTTTTATCCCTTTCTACCTTTTCCCCTCCCCAACTTTCTTCCTTTTTTCTTTCGCTACCTTCCTTCCTCTATCCCTCCCTACCTTCCTTCCTCCATCCCTCTCCATCCCTCCCTATCTTTCTTCCTACCTTTATCCCTCTCTACCTTCTTACATCTCTCCCTCTCTTCCTTACTTCCCTTTATCCCTCTCCACCTTCCTCCCTTCTTACATCCCTCCTGACCTTTCTATATCTCTTACTATCTTTCTTCCTCCATTCCTCCCTCTCTTCCTTCCCCCATCCCTCCCTCCCCTCTTTCCTCTCCACCTACCCTCCTCCATCCTTTTCCACCTTCCTGACTCCATTCCTACCTTCCTTCCATCCCATATCGTCTTACTTCACCTTCTACCTTCTTTCACCTATCCTTTTACCAGCTCTCTCCCTCCTTTCTCCCATCTCTCTCTTACTCCATCCATCTCTACCTTCCTCCATCCCACTCCATCTACCTTTCTTCCTTCCTCCCTTCCTTCTCCATCCCCCTCCACCTTCCTACCATGCCTCCTGACCTTCCTCCCTCCCTCTCTACCTTCCTTTCTTCCTCCATTTCTGCCTCTTTCCTCCATCCCTCCCTACCTTCCATTCTCCTCTACCTTCCATCCTACACTACTCCCTACCTCCCATTCTTTCCTAGCTTCTAGTTCTTACATCCCTCTCTACCTTTCAACCATCCCTCCCTATCTTCCTTCCTGCTTCCACTACTACCTTCTTTCCTTCATCCCTCATCCTCCATCTTTCCCTACCTTCCATCCTCCATTCCACCCTACCCTTCATCCTCCATCCTTCCCCATCTTCCTTACTCCATCCCTCCCTATTTTCCTTATTCCATCCCTCCCTACCATCCAACCTCCATTCCTCCCTACCCTCCACCCTCCATTCCTCCCTACCCTCCATTACTCCCCATTATCCTTACTCCAGCCCTCCCTACTTTCCTTATTCCATCCTTCCCTACATGCCATCCTCTATTCCTCCCTACCCTGCATCCTCCATTCCTTCCTATTTTCCTTATTCCATCCCTTCCTACCTTCCATCATTTATTCCTCCCTACTCTCCATCCCTCCCCATCTTCCTTACTCCACCCATCCCTACTTTCCTTATTCCATCCCTCCCTACCCTCCATTTCTCCCACCTTTCCTACTCCATCCCTCCCTACTTTCCTTATTACATCCCTCCCTACCCTCCATTTCTCCCACCTTTCCTACTCCATCCCTCCCTACTTTCCTTATTCCATCCCTTCCTACCTCCCATCCACCATTGCTCCCTACCCTCCATTACTCCCTATCTTCCTTACTCCATCCCTCCCTATTTTCCTTATTCTATCCATCCCTGCCTACCTTCCATCCTTCATTCCTCCCTGCCCTCCATCCTCCATTTCTCCCTACCTTCTTCCCTACTCCATCCCTCCTTACTTTCCTTATTCCATCCCTCCCTACCTTATATCCTCCATTCCTCCCTACCTTCCATCCTCCACTCCCCCTTACCCTCCATCTTCTATCTCTCCCCATCTTCCTTACTCCATCCCTCCCTACCTTCCATCCTCCATATCTTTCTTACTCCATCCCTCCCTACTTTCCTTATTCTATCCCTCCCTACCTTCCATCCTCCATTCCTCCCTATCCTCCATTCCTCCCTACCGCCCATCCTCCATTCCTCCCTACCCTCCATCCTCCATTCCTCCCTACCCTCCATCCTCCATTCCTCCCTACCCTCCATCCTCCATTCCTCTCTACCCTCCAGCCTCCATTCCTCTCTACCCTCCAGCCTCCATTCCTCTCTACCCTCCAGCCTCCATTCCTCTCTACCCTCCAGCCTCCATTCCTCTCTACCCTCAATCCTCCATTCCTCCCTACCCTCCATCCTCCATTCCTCCCTACCTTCCTTCCTCTATCCCACCCTCATTTATTCCTTTCCCCTCAGCTCCCTCTGAATACTCCAGTTAGGAATGGATGGATAGGATACCAGGCAGTGACATCAAGGCTCTCCCACATCTGTAGTGTGTAACCTCCAGCTCCAGAATGGTGACATGTGATAGAGATTTAGAGCAGTGACTGCAGTGAGGCATCCTGGGAGGTTCCCACGGTCCATTTCCCACGCTGTCACTGTTAATTGGGCCATTCATTTGTAGTTACAATGTTTACATTGGCCTTTCACACTCACTTGACCTTTGTCACACAGTTGTGTCTAGGAACAATCTGTATTTTTATGATGCACCATATAACGCTTAGGAGGTGATTATAAATCATAGGTAAATTGCCTTCCTGCCCCCCCCCACCCCCCCTTTTTCCCTGAATCCATTGCTACCAACATCGCCAACATCTACCAACATCGCCTGTATGTAAAACTCCACTGAGTGTTCTACAGCAAATGCAATGCAATGGACAAATGTGTGGCTCGTAGTGTAGGGGCTCATTCACACCGCACCGCGTGCGTAAAAAAACGATTTGCAATTGCATTTGCAGAGGCATGTAACGATGCATTGAGGCGCAATGTAACGCTACTTTTACACCGCGCATTAAACAAATACAGCATGGCTTGATTCTTCCCCAATGGAAACTGGGTGCAGAGACAATAGTATTTGCTGCGTCCTTGCGTTGATCCTGAGCCTGTGTTGATCAACATAGATCACACAATTCATTTCACTTTCTTTTAGGGCTGTTACTGATTACATTTTTTTTTTTTTTAAATCGATTAATCGACTAATTTCGATTAATTTATAACGCACATACAGATCCAACTACTTTTAGCTGATCTCCTTGCATTGCAACTCTGCATTAGTCAGTGGTAAATGTGGTATACACTATATACAATCACCCGACACTAGTTAGTTTCCACAATCCATGACTTAACCACTTTCAGACCGGACCAATTTGCAGCCAAAGGACCAGGCCCCTTTTTGCGATTCGGCACTGCGTCGCTTTAACTGACAATTGCGCAGTCGTGCGATGTGGCTCCCAAACAAAATTGACGTCCTTTTTTTCCCACAAATAGAGCTTTCTTTTGGTGGTATTTGATCGCCCCTGCGGTTTTTATTTTTTGCGCTATAAACAAAAATAGAGCGACAATTTTGAAAAAAATGCATTATTTTTTATTTTTTGCTATAATAAATATCCCCCAAAAATATATAAAAAAAACATTTTTTTTCCTCAGTTTAGGCCGATACGTATTCTTCTACATATTTTTGGTAAAAAAAATCGCAATAAGCGATTATTGATCGGTTTGCGCAGAAGTTATAGCGTTTACAAGATAGGGGATAGTTTTATAGCATTTTTATTAATAATTTTTTTTTTATTATTAATGGCAGAGATCTGCGATTTTTTTTTGTGACTGCGACATTATGGCGGACACATCGGACATTTTTGACACATTTTTGGGACCATTGTCATTTTTACAGCAATTAATGCATTTAAATGCATTGATTTCTGTATAAATGACACTGGCAGTTTAGGAGTTAACCACAAGGTGGCAGTGTAGGGGTTAAGTAGGCCTAGGGGTGTTTTTTTTACTGTGGGGGGGCGTGGCTGTCAGCTAGTGAATGCTGATCTCTGCTCCAATCACAGGGAGCAGAGATCGGCGTCACTAGTTGCTAGGCAGAACGGGGAGATGCTGTTTTATCTCGGCATCTCCCCGTTTAGCCGCTCCGTGAGACGATCGCGGGAGTCCCCGCGGCGATCGAGTCCGCGGGGACCGCGGATGGACTCACGGGGGTCCCGACCGGCGCGGGAGCGCGCCGCTCCCGGCGCGCTCCCGATGGCACGGACAGGCTAAAGGAGGGACTTATATATACGCCCCTCCTGCCTGTACGTGCCATTCTGTCGACGTATATCGTCGTGCGCCGGTCGGCAAGTGGTTAACTTCACAGTTCACACAAATACGTTTTAAATTCAAACTCTAGCACTGACGTAAGTCATTATTTTTCCACAGTAGCGTGACAATCCCTCCACCTCCGGTCTAACTAATCACTCTCACCTTATGGCATGGACCCCTGTGCAAACAGGTGGTCATGCAAGCGGGTATCAAAAGGGTTAACAACACGGACCATAAACTTCTCTCACGTCTCCTTAGATCTCAGCAAGGACGCCGGGTCATGGGTAGAAAGAAAAGATCGAAGTGCTCACCGTTTAAGTATAAGATAAAATTTTTGTGTTCAAACACAAACTACTCACATAAAGATGATGAAAACACAGCATGTAAAGCCGACAATCGTGTTAGTTCCATAGGGCAGCAGCGGGTGACGTCCTGCGTAGCTCCTCCCCCGTACGCGTTACGTTCAATCAGAGCTTCGACGTCAGCGGACTCCTCCCCCTTTCCCTTCGTTAGCAGACGGAGGCACTTGGGGAAGGGGGGAGGAGTCCGGTGACGTCGATGTCCGTGACGTCACCGGAGAGGTGAGTACCAATCAAAAGAATTTTGATCGATCAAAAAAACTATTAATCGAGGAATTAATCTTTTTAATTTGCACAGCCCTACTTTTTTTTTCTCTGCTACATTTTCTAACTAATGCCAACTGGCAGTTGATTGTGGAGATAAAGTGGAAAAAAAATATTAAAGTCATTGATGAGTTTTGGGATTTCATGAGTTTTATTCCTAATGAAGACGTCAAGTCAGGGTAAAGGAGGTGTGCATTATATGTTTACTGTCAGGTTTCCTTTAAGAATGGTTAATATGTTCATACCAAGCGCTCCCCTGGGGCTATTTGAATTGTTTGTGGGCAGCTGATGACCTGGAAATTCCGCGTGCTGTGCCTAATTTAATGTGTCCTAATGGGACGCTACTTAAGCGCCCAGTGTGTCTACTGGTCTGCTGATTAGCTGCGAAGGCTAAATGGGAACCTGGCTCCAGTGGGCATCTGCAGTCATCTGGATCAGCACTCTTGGGTTGTTACAACAGCGCAGCCTTGCCTTTCAGTGGCTACTTGTTTTTGTTTTTTATATTTACTTGTTTTTTTCTCCCTGTCGGAGCAGAAGAGGGTGAGTGTCAGGTAGTAAGCGTGCTGTTATTCTCTTGAATTCTCTCCCTGGAAAAGAAAACAGAGCAGCCAATTGTCAGGCTGTAATGCCGCGTACACACGAGCAGACTTTTCGACAGCAAAGGTTCCGACGGAACGAATCCGTCGGACAATTATGCCCCGTACACACGGTCGGATTTTCAGACGGAAAATGTCCTATCGGACAATGTTGTCGGAAATTCCGACCGTGTGTAGGCGCCATCGGACAAAGTTTTATCACCTGCTCTCAAATTTTCCGACAACAAAATCCTATCAGACTTTTTCCAATCGTGTGTAGCGAATTCCGACGGACAAAGTGCTACGCATGCTCAGATCACATTACAAGACCAAAGCTATTGGCTACTAGCCTCTACGTAGTCCCGTCGTACGCAACAAACGTCACCACGTTCAGAATGATCGGATTTTCCGACAACTTTGTCCGACCGTGTGTATGCAACACCAGTGTCGGACAAAATCCTTTGGAAAAAATCCGATGAATTTTGTGGTCGGATTTTCCGACCGTGTGTACGGGGCATTAGACCGTGGTGTGGGCTCCATCGGACTTTTGCTGTCGCAAAATCTGACAGACTTTAGAAATAGAACATGTTTCAAATTTTTCTGACGGAACTCCGCCAGACCCAGTTCCTATCGATAAATCCGCTCGTCTGTGTGCTAGTCCGACGGACGAACAACGACGCTAGGGCAGCTATTGGCTACTGGCTACGAACCTCCTTATTGTAGTCCAGTCATACGTCATCACGTTCGAATCCATCGGACTTTAGTGTAATTGTGTGTGGCCAAGTCCGTTCATTCGGAAAGTCCGGTCGTGTACACGCGGCATTACACCCAAAAGCAAAGCTGATTGCTCACCCAGAGCTCAGGGTTTATAGCAAACGGTAAAAAAAAAAAATTTGTATCATTGCTGTCAGAATTAATTGAAAGGAAACTAAAGTTTTTTTTTTTTAAACGGACAGCTTTAGGTCCTTTTCACACCAGCTGAACCAATTGGGTCTGCCTGTCTGTTTTTCAGGAGGACCTGATCCATTGTTCTCTATAGGGAGGCAGATGTAAACGGACATGTGCCCGTTTACACACACGCCTGCATCCAATCCGTTCCCCATCCGTTTAGCCCTTTTTTTCCCACAAATAGAGTTTTTTTTGGTGGCATTTGATCACCTCTGCGGTTTTTATTTTTTGCGCTATATGCGCGATTTTTTTTATTGTGACTGCGACATTATGGCGGACACATCGGACATTTTTGACACATTTTTGGAACCATTGTCATTTATACAGCAATCAGTGCTATTTAAATGCACTGATTCCTGTGTAAATGACACTGGCAGTGAAGGGGTTAACCACTAGGTGGCAGTGTAGAGGTTATATGTTGCTAGGGGCGTGTTACTAACTGTGGGGGGGCGTGGCTGTGATTTATTGAACACTGATCTCTGCTCCAATCACAGGGAGCAGAGATCAGTGTCACTTGTTGCTAGGCAGAATGGGGAGATGCTGTTTACTTCCGCATCTCCCCGTTCAGCCTTCCCGTGAGAGGATCACTGGTATCCCCGCTGCGATCAAGTTCGCGGGACCCCGCGAACGGACTCACGGGGGTCCCGACCGGCGCGCGCATGCGATGGCACGGCGGCAATCTTAACCACTTCAGCACCGGCCCATTTTACACCCTTCCTTACCAGAGCACTTTTTGCGATTCGGCACTGCGACGCTTTAACTAACAATTGCGCGGTCGTGCGACGTTACACCCAAACAAAATTGACGTCCTTTTTTTTCCCACAAATAGAGCTTTCTTTTGGTGGTATTTGATCGCCCCTGCGGTTTTTATTTTTTGCGCTATAAACAAAAGAAAAGCGACAATTTTGAAAAAAAAACACAATATTTTTTACTTTTTGCTATAATAAATATCCCATTTTTAAAAAAAAAAAAACTTTTTTTTTTTTTTTTTTCCTCAGTTTAGGCCGATACGTATTCTTCTACATATTTTTGGTAAAAAAAAATCGCAATAAGCGTATATTGATCGGTTTGCGCAAAAGTTATAGCATCTACAAAATAGGGGATAGATTTATTGCATTCTTTTTTTTTTTACTAGTAATGGCGGCGATCTGCGATTTTTTTTTTTTTCGTGACTGCGACATTGCGGCGGACACTTCGGACACTTTTGACACATTTTTGGAACCATTCACATTTACACAGCGATCGTTGCTATAAAATTGCAATGATTACTGTATAAATGTGACTGGCAGGGGAGGGGTTAACACTAGGGGGCGCTGCAGGGGTTAATGTGTTCCCTATAGGAGTGATTCTAACTGCAGGGGGAGGGGACTCAAGGGGAGGAGACTGATCATGTGTTCCTCTGTACTGGGATCACATGATCGGTCTCCTCTCCGCTGACAGGACGTGGAGCTATGTGTTTACACACACAGCTCCACGGTCCCGCACGGTCCCGTTGTTTTAACGGGCAATCGCGGGTGCCCGGCGGACATCGCGGCCGCCGGGCACTCGCACCGGGTCCCGGGCGACGCGGCCGGCGGCGCGCCCCCCAGGCGGCCGGGAATGAGAGGACGTCATATGACGCCCACCCAGGATGGGAGATCCACCTTGTGGGCGTCATATGTACATGGGCGGGTAGGGAAGTGGTTAAAGGGATGTTCCTGTATGCCCTTTTGCCTGTCCGTGCCATTCTGCCGACGTACATCGTCGTGCGCCGGTCGGGAAGTGGTTAAGGTTAAACCCCTTTTCTTCTCATTTTAATGAGTGGCCACGTGTCTTGTTAAACTCCCTTTTGCGAAAAAGTTTTCTCCCTATTGTGAGGTCACCAGTACGGTATTTGTACATTGAAATCATAAAGCGTTTCTTCTCCAGAGAGAATAAGTTCAGTGCTCGCAACCTTTCCTCATAACTAATATCCTCCAGACCCTTTATTAGCTTTGTTGCCCTTCTTTGTACTCGCTCCATTTCCAGTACATCCTTCCTGAGGACTGGTGCCCAGAACTGGACAGTATACTCCAGGTGCGGCCGGACCAGAGTCTTGTAGAGCGGGAGAATTATCGTTTTATCTCTGGGGTTGATCCCTTTTTAATGCCAATATTCTGTTTGCTTTGTTAGCAGCGGCTTGGCATTGTATTCCATTGCTGAGCCTATCATCTACTAGGACCCCCAGGTCCTTTTCCATCCTAGATTCCCCCAGAGGTTCTCCCCCCAGTGTATAGATTGCAGTCATATTTTTGCCACCTAAATGCATTATTTTAAATTTTTCTACATCGTAGTTGGTGTCAGTGGAAGGAATTATGCCCCATTGTTGGTGTCAGTGGCAGGAATAATGCCTCAAGGGCTGGATAAAGGCAAGCAAAGGGCCGCATCTGGCCCCAGGGCCACAGTTTGGAGACCACTGGTTTAGCAGATCGGATAACATTTTATAAAGTTGCAATCCTACCACTTTAAAAAAAAAAAAAAAACTCTGGTTAGGCCACATCTGGAGTATTCTGTCCAGTTCTGGTCACCAGTCCTCAGGAAGGATGTGCTAGAGCACAGGTGTCAAACACAAGGCCCGTGGGCTGAATCCGGCCCTCCAAGGCATTTCATGTGGCCCTCGCACCTCTCCTGCAGCTGCACGAGAGCTCCAGCCCTCCTCTGGTCCTCCTCCAGACCCCCCTACTTTCTGCTTTCAAGCAATGCATCCAGCTTCTTCCCAGCAGCAGCATAAGGGAAGGGGGTGCACTGTGATGTTAGGGAGAGTAGGGGACTGAACTTCTGGTGGTGGGGTGGCTCTTGACATCTAATGTAAGGGGAGGGGATGCGCTGGACATCTAATCTTACAGATACAACCGGTCCTTTTGAGGACAATCATAATGCTTATGCGGCCCACGATGACATTGAGTTGGATACCCCTGTGCTGGAGAGAATCCAAAGAAGGGCAACAAAATTAATAAGGGGATTGGAGGACCTCCAAGGAACGACTACAAGCACTAAATCAAGAGATGCCTGAGAGGGGACATGATCGAGATTTACAAATGCCTCAATGGTGATCCCAGCATAGGAAAAAAATGATACAGTCTCAGAGAGTGTAATGCCCCGTACACACGATCGGAAATTCCGCCAGCAAAAGACCGATGAGAGCTTTTGGTCAGAAAATGCGACCGTGTGTAGGCTCCATCTGACTTTTGCTGGCCGAATTCCCGCCAGCAAAAGATTGAGAGCAGGTTCTCTATTTTTCGGTCGGAAAAAGTTCAGATTGGAAATTTCCGATCGCCTGTACCAATTCCGACGCGCAAAATTCCTACGCATTTTTGGAAACAATTTGACGCATGCTCGGAAGCATTGAACTTAGTTTTCTCGGCTCGTCATAGTGTTGTACGTCACCGCGTTCTTGACGGTCGAAAGTTCAGCGAACTTTTGTGTGACCGCATGTATGCAAGACAAGCTTGAGCGGAATTCCTTTTGGAAAAAACAGCCAAGATTTTTCCGATGGAAAAATCCGCTCGTGTGTACGCGGCATTAGAGGACACGGGGGCCGCACAATGAGAATGGAGGAGAAGCGATTTAACCGTAAACTGCGCAGGAGGTTTTTCACCTTGACAGGCAATAAGGATGTGTAATGCCGCGTACACGCGTTCCGAATCGCCGACAGAAAAAGTCAGACGGGAGCTTTTCATCGTATATACCGACCGTGTGTATGCCCCATCGAGCTTTTTACTTTGAAAATTCAGACGAACTTAGAGAACATGTTCTATATTTTTCCGACAGAACAAATTCCTATCTGGAAAATCGTTCGTCTGTATGCTGTTCCGACGTACCAAAAATGACGCATTCTCTGGAGCAAGTACGAGACTGAAGCGCTCGGTCTGGTAAAACTAGCGTTCATATTGGAGATGGCACATTCCTCACGCTGCAAATTCTGTGATCTTTTAACCACTTCAGCCCCGGACCAATTTGCAGCCAAAGGACCAGGCCCCTTTTTGCGATTCGGCACTGCGTCACTTTAACTGACAATTGCGCTGTCGTGCGACGTGGCTCCCAAACAAAATTGGCGTCCTTTTTTTACCACAAATAGAGATTTCTTTTGGTGGTATTTGATCGCCCCTGCGGTTTTATTTTTTGCACTATAAACAAAAATAGAGCGACAATTTTGAAAAAAATGCAATATATTTTACTTTTTTCTATAATAAATATCCCCCAAAAAATATATAAAACAAATTTTTTTTTCCTCAGTTTAGGCCGATACGTATTCTTCTACATATTTTTGGTAAAAAAAAAAATCGCAATTAGTGATTATTGATTTGTTTGCGCAAAAGTTATAGCGTTTACAAAATAGGGGATAGTTTTATAGCATTTTTATAAATCGTAGTTGGCTTACATGGCCCAAGAGACTGTCAGAAACTGCATACATGGCACAAGAGACTGTCAGAAACTGCATACATGTGTGTGGGGGGGGGGGGTGACAGAGAGAGACAGGGGGGGGGGGGGGGGGGGTGACAGAGAGAGACAGGGGGTGACAGAGAGGAGTGTGACAGAGAGAGGGGGGGTGAAAAAGACAGAGAGGTGAGAGAGAGGGTGACAAAGAGGGTGATGGGCGTCATCACTCCTGATCCGAGCCCTGATTCCAGAGGGGGGCACTTGCCCCCCCTTACCCCTACCTGCGGACGCCCATGCTCCCGGTCTCTCTCACTAGACTAGATGATTCACTGCTACTGAATCCCTTGAGCTCCTCCAATCTTTACTTCAGTATCTTCCTCAAGCGTCACCCCCGCTTCTCTGCTGGGTCCCTAGCTTGGCACTCAAGATACGTCTCCAGCTTCACCCCCGCTGGCCTGCTCGGTCCCTGGCTTGACACACAAGGCCGCTCTGCAAGCGTCACCTCCGCTGGCTGGGTCCTTGGCTTGATACCAACTGAAGTTTCCCGATTCTTCACCATCCCCGGTTGGTGAGAACACTGCCCCGGTACTTGCTTCAGTTACTCACTGTGGTCCCTGGTAATAAGGTGGTCGGTCCCTTAGTGGCGACAGCTTCCCCTCTACCTCCGACCACGACAGGTTCTCCGGCCGGCAGAACCGTCACTTCTGGTTGGACTGCATCCCGAAATCCAGACCCTACGCTGGATTCTCTTGCTTCTGGATAGGCCCTCAGACAGCCTAGCAGCCAGATGCCCCCGGGATAGGTCCAATCTCCGGCCTAGCAGCCTGGGCAATACAACACACGTCCACCCAGACAGCCGTCCAGGTGGCACAGAACCCTGATCACCTGACCTCACCCGAGTATATAGGTTCTCCCAGCAGGCCAAGGGATCCAAGAAAACCCCAGCCCATTGGCTGAAACACATCATATACCCATAATCTGACCTTGCACTGCCCTTCTCATATCTAATGCCACCAGGAACCCGGCCACCTAGCGGCAGAAGAGAAAAGTGCAGCAATGCCAGACTTAGGGAGAAATCAATTGATCCCTAACAATTAAAGTGGTTGTAAACACTTACAGACCACTTTTATCTACAGGTAAGCCTAGATTAAGGCATACCTGTAGGTCCAAGAAATATCTCCTAAACCTACACGGCTTAGGAGATATTTGCAAAAGACAGGCACCGCTGTCTACGGCGCAGGCACACTGAGCATGCCGCTGCTAACGGTGACCATGCAGTTAGTGGCGGGAGTGACTTCATCGCTGCTCCGGCCAGTCACAGCGCCGGAGCCGCGATACCTCAAAGTCAGTCCGGGATAGATGGCGCTGTCGGAGGAGGAGACCGAGGGTCGCTTTGGGGGCTTCCATCTCAGGTAAGTTATTCATAATGAGCTAGTATGCTATGCATACTAGCTCATTATGCCTTTGCCTTGCAGGGTGTATATTTTAAATTTTAGTTTTTGGTTTACTTCTTCTTTAACCAAGGTAGTTACTCCTGGCAGGTAGATTTGGGAGCAACCCTGCCTAAACTCCAGGGTGCTACATAAATCTCACCGCACAAGTTACAATCTGATTGTACAATCTGCTTTACATCTACCAACAACTATGTAGTGTAAGGACCTGCCTGGTTGGAAACAAATTAATTGGATAGTTTAGGTAAGACATCATATTACATTGCTAGTTTTGGTAAATCTAAGGTGGAGTGTACAGAGATTTAATGGTCAGATTGTAACATGTATGGTGACCCTTAATTGAATCTTGGTGTGCTTTGCGTATTTCTTCCAGATCTGCGCAGTAATCCCAGTGTGAAACTTTGCCTCTGCCCAGGAGCTTCCTGTAATAAAGACCGCTCCCTGCGGCTCTCTCTCCTTGTGCAGGGTGGCTGGTCTTGTCTCCGCCCCCCTCCTGTAGTTTTCTGCATGCAGCCTGTAGTGGGTGGACCTTCCTGGCCCCTCCCACAGCTCTGCTCTCTGCACAGGCTATGTACTGCACAGTGTCACTGATACTTTTACAAAGTAATATCTGGGTTTGCAAGGGCGTTAGATACACACAATGTGGATTTATTTCCTTTGAGGCTATTGTGAAATATATTTAAAGGAAATTGTGCCCAGAGTTAAGCTTTAACCACATGCCGACCGCGCTATAGTCGAAAGACGGCCACAGCGCAGTCGGCTTGTTCGAAGTGGACGTCCTACGGATGTCCTCCCAGAAACTTGCTCCCGCGCGCCCCCTGGGGCGCGCACTCGGGAACATCCGTGACCACGGATCACGGTAAACAGCCGCTGATAGCGGCCGTTTACCACGTGATCGCTCCGTCAAATGACCGAGCGATCACATGTACACAAACCGGCATCACGTCATGATGCCGGTTCCTTCCTCCCCTCTCTGTACCAATCGGTACAGAGAGGGGAGAAGCGGAGAGGGGGAGAGACGGGACCAGCGCTGTGGGCTGGATGTGTAGTGCCCACAGCGCTGGTCAATACTCTGCCACCACTGTGCAATGCTCTGCAACCACTGTGCAATGCTCTGCAACCACTGTGCAATGCTCTGCCACCACTGTGCAATGCTCTGCCACCACTGTGCAATGCTCTGCCACCACTGTGCAATTCTCTGCCACCACTGTGCAATGCTCTGCAACCACTGTGCCACCACTGTGCAATGCTCTGCCACCACTGTGCAATGCTCTGCCACCACTGTGCAATGCTCTGCCACCACTGTGCAACGCTCTGCCACCACTGTGCAACGCTCTGCCACCACTGTGCAATCCTCTACCAATACTGTGCAACACTGTAATACTCTGCCAATACTCTGCAATAATTTTTAATAGAAACAAAGAATTTTTTATTTATTTTTTACCGAATTTTCTGTATTTTTTGATTTATAGCGCAAAAAATAAAAAACCCAGCGGTGATTAAATACCACCAAAAGAAAGCTCTATTTGTGTGAAAAAAAGGACACACAATTCATTTGGGTACAGTGTTGCATGACTGAGTAATTGTCATTCAAAGTGTGAGAGCACCGAAAGCTGAAAATTGGTCTGGTTAGGAAGGGGGTTTAACTGCCCGGTGGTCAAGTGGTTAAATAAACGCAGTTCTGTACCCCCCCCCCCCATGCATTCAAAAGCAGGACCCCATCATTGGTTTTAATGGGAGGAATAGTGTCCCATTGCTGATATCAATAAGAAGTATAGTGCACCATTGATGGTGTCAGTAGGGGAATGGTGCCTCCATCATTGGTGTCAGTTGGTACTTGCGGTTCCACAGCAGCTGGAGATTCGCCGGTCACTCAAGTTATGATCTGTTTTGTGTCTTTTATGTTTTTCTTTTTATAAACTGCTGATAACTTTCTTCAAACAAGGATTAAGGGGGTGACGGGGGGCGCAGGCTGCGCATGCCACGAATGGGAGTTAGCTGAGTAAATACCGCCATCTGCTGGACACCTGTGTTTACAGCAATCTGTCAGCGGGGATTAGAAGGTCCTCATTTATCCTGCAGGACAATGACATGTTTGTTGGAGGAGATTTGTAGAAACTCTGGAAGAGCCTGTGAGAAGCGTTATCTGAGACCCATCTGTGCCAGGAGTGACCTAAACATTCCCAGATTGGAGAAGAGAAGCTTGTATAACACGGGAGGGGAAGAGCGTCCGAGAGAATTTGGCTCAGTCCAGGTTTAGAGGAGGAATTTCTGAACAGACCTATGTGGGGGCTTCCATTGTTGTCCTCTTCTCCTACATATGCGACTCCCTGGGCTGATCCAAAGGCTTCAGTACTTTCTGAGCTGATGTCCAGGAACTACATGCAGAGTTATGGGCTTTCCTAGGCCTTCTTACTTGTTACCGGGTCAGAGAAGCCAGAGACAGCCAAGCAATTAGCATGTTCACACCAGGGGCGGACTGACAACTCATGGGGCCCCCGGGCAATAGAAGATTATGTGGCCCCCAGGCAATCAGAGATTATGGGGCCCCCAGGCAATCAGAGATTATGGGGCCACACAGTATACACACACACAGTATACGATCACACAGAATACACATACATGTACACACAGTATACACAGACATGTTTCTATTGGCTGAAAAGGTACTGGAGAGGTGGGGCAGCTATAATCTCTGGATTTTTAGACCAAAAGGATGTCGGTAAGGAACATTTCAGAAACGGATGTAAAAAAAAACACAGATTTTTACATACTGTCCCTGGTTTTACTGAGGCTGGCAACCCTGATGGGGCCCCCTAGTGGCCCGGGGCCCTCGGGAAGTGGCCGAGTGGTCAGTCCGCCCCTGGTTCACACTGAGCTCATCAATGGTGGCAAACCTCCCAACTGGCCCTGATTTGGAACAAAGTCCCTCTGTCCCTCTTTCCTCCTTATGTATCCCTCATGTTGGTCTGATCTGTATAGATGTGAACTTTTTATCTTTCAAAAAGTGTTTCCCGGCGCTAAACCTTTCATCTGATTTCTAAATTGCTGCATTTGTACATTTTAAAAGCCAATATAAAGGAATTGTAGTGGTAAAAAAAAAAACACTTGTGGGTTTAACTAATAATTTTTTGTATAATTCTCCTTTAACCACTTGCTTACTGGGCACTTAAACCCCCCCTCCTGCCCAGACCAATTTTCAGCTTTCAGCGCTGACGCACCTTGAATGACAAATGCGCGGTCATACAACGCTGTACCCAAATGTTCCCACAAATAGAGCTTTCTTTTGGTGGTATTTAATCACAGCTGGATTTTTATTTTTTGCTAAACAAACAATAAAAGATGGAAAATTAAAAACAAAAAAAAAAAAAATCATGTTTAATAGTTTGTTATAAAATTTTGCAAACAGGTAATTTTTCTGCTTCATTGATATGCGCTGATAGGCTGCACTGGTGGGCACAGTTAAGGCAGCACCGATAGGCACAGATAAGGTGGCACTGATGGGGACAGATAAGTCGGTACTGATGGGCCCTGATGGGTGGCATGGATGGGCACTGATAGATGGCACTGATGGGCACTGATAGGCAGCACTGATAGGCGCTGATGGGCACTGGTAGGTGAGACTGATGGGCACTGATGTGGAGCACTGTTCCTCAGGCACTGATTGTGGGCACTGACAGGTGGCACTGTGGGCACTGACAGATGGAACTGTGGGCACTGATGGGTGGCGCTGGTGGGCACTGGTAGGCGGCACTGTTGCCTACAACGAGGTGGCACTTGTAGGGGGCACAGGTGGGCACTGAGGGGCTGGTGGCAGCTTGCAGTGATCGGGACTGATGTCCCGATCACTGCCGCTGGTGATCGGCTTTTTTTTTTTTTTTTTCCTTGCGCTATCAGCGCGAGCAGAGAAAATAGCCGATTACTGGCTGTGTTGACATCACGTGATCATCTGTCATTGGCTGACAGCTGATCACGCAGTAAGGGGTCGGGATCGACCCCTTACTCGGATCGGTGATCCAGCGAGTCTCACAGACTTGCTGATCACAGAGCAGGCCGCTCGTGCACGGGATGACGTCAATGGACGTAGTCCCGGCAAAGCAGGTCCGCGCGGTAGCCGTCATACGGCTATAGCACGGATCTCAAGTAGTTAAGGGGGCGTGACAGGGGGCGTGTCCTATGCCTACATACTTTTGATAATAGGTGTCCCTTGTTCCCGTCTCAGAAAGTTGGGAAGTATGATGGTGGTCACGGTAGCTTTCTTTAACCACTTGACCTCCAGAAGTTTTACCCGCCATCATGACCAGGCCATTTTTTTTAACGATACGGCACTGCGTTACTTTAACTGACAATTGCGCGGTCATGCAACGCTGCACATAAATGATATGTATGTTCTTTTTAAAGAGGGACTGTACTGAAATTTTTTTTTTTAAAAGCCAGCAGCTACAAATACTGCAGCTGTTGACTTTTAAAAAATGGACACTTACCTGTTCCAGGGTCCAGCGGTGTCGGCAGCAGAGGCCGATCGATCGCTCAGCTCTCTGCTGTAGCCGGCGCCATTCTCGGTGAGGGAATCAGGAAGTGGCTTCATTTCCCGATTCCCTACTGCGCATGCGCGAGTCGCGCGGCGCAATGAGAATGTTCAGCGCTGTCTGTCGGGACACGTGTGTGTCCCAGCAGACAGCGCGCCGGGACAGGAAATGACGTAAACTCCCGTGGGAATTTATGCCCGGAAGTGGGTGCAGATACCTGTCTTAGACAGGTATCTGCACCCCCCTCCCCCCTGAAAGGTGCCAAATGTGACACCGGAGGGGGGGGGGAGGGTTCCGAAAAGCGGGAGTTCCACTTTAGGGTGGAATCCCCCTTTAAATAGAGCTTTCTTTTTGGTGGTATTTGATCACCTCCTGGATTTTTTTTATTTTTTGCGCTAGAAACAAAAAAAGGCCGACAATTTTGAAAAAAAAAAACCATTATTTTTTACTTTCTGCTATAAAACATATCCAATAAAACATTTTTAAAAATGAAATTTAGGCCAATATGTATTCTGCTATATATTTTTGGTAAAAAAATACCAATAAGTGTATATTGATTGGTTTGCACAAATGTTATAGCGTCTACAAACTGTGATGTGGGTGTGTGTATATGTATGTGTATATATATATATATATATATACACATATTAGGGCTGTTACTGATTAAAATTTTCGTGTTCGATTAATAGTTTTTTTTTTTTTTTAATCGACTAATTTCGATTAATTATAGCGCACATACAGATCCAACTACTTTTAGCTGATCTCCTTGCATTGCAACTCTGCATTAGTCAGTGGTAAATGTGGTATACACTATATACAATCACCCAACACTAGTTAGTTTCCACAATCCATGACTTAACTTCACAGTTCACACAAATACGGTTTAAATTCAAACTGTAGCACTGACGTAAGTCATTTTTTTTTCCACAGTAGCGTGACAATCCCTCCACCTCCGGTCTAACTAATCACTCTCACCTTATGGCATGGACCCCTGTGCCAACAGGTGGTCATGCAAGCGGGTATCAAAAGGGTTAACACGGACCATAAACTTCTCTCACGTCTCCTTAGATCTCAGCAAGGACGCCGGGTCATGGGTAGAAAGAAAAGATCTAAGTGCTCACCGCTTAAGTATAAGATTTAATTTTTGTGTTCAAACACAAACTACTCACATAAAGATGATAAAAGCACAGCATGTAAAGCCGACAATCGTGTTAGTTCCGTAGGGCAGCAGCGGGTGACGTCCTGCGTAGCTCCTCCCCCGTACGCGTTACGTTCAATCAGAGCTTCAACGTCACCGGACTCCTCCCCCCTTCCCTTCGTTAGCAGACGGAGGCACTTGGGGAAGGGGGGGAGGAGTCCGGTGGCGGCAATGTCCGTGACATCACCGGATCTCCGACGGAACTCCCTGAAGACCAGGAAGCCGGCGGAGAGGTGAGTACCGATCAAAAGAATTTTGATCGATTAAAAAAATTAAACCGAGGAATTAATCTTTAATTTCCACAGCCCTAATATATATATATATATATATATATATATATATATATATATATATATACTGACATTTTTATTTCCTAATTTTATTATAATAGTAATGGCGGCGACCAGAGACTTATAGTGGGACTGCGATATTGCAGTGGACGATCTGACACTTTATGGGAACCAGTGACACTAATACAGTGATCAGTGCTAAAAAATATGCACTGTCACTGTACTAATGACACTGTCTGGGAAGGGATTAAATGTGTGGGGCGAGCAAAGGGTTAACTGCGTGCCTAGCCAGTGTTTTTGTGTGTGACATGTGCTGGATTTTACTAAGAGATGTGCTGGATGTTATTGGATTTTATTCTCTGCTTTGCAGGGAAACATAATCCAGGACATCCCGCTGAGAGGACAGAGCTCTGCCTTGTTTACATAGGCAGATCTCCGTTTATCTATCTCCTCATTGATCAGCAGGTGCTGGCGAACATCCAATTGGCCGGCACCCACTGATCAGCTTCTGCTGGGCCCCCTACCCAGAAGTGCCGGATCACGTACTATGTACGAGGTTAAACATACATGCCAGCAGTGCTGGGATAAGATCACAAAGATGACAAATTGCGCCCCCCCTCCCCTTCATTATGTGTGAGCTTATGAGGAGGAGGGGGAGAGAGAGCACATCCAGCACCTCCTCCCGGCTCTCTCCTACTCTCCTTGCTGCTTCCAACACTGGGCTGACAGAAGTAGTAATGCAGTTGTCACTACTCCTGCCAGCCTTATAGTAGAAGGAACTTGTGGCTCCCCCATCCGTACAATACACGCTGCACCCAGGGCATCAGCTCCCTTCTGCCCACCCCTTGGCCCAGCCCTGCATGCAAGGCAATATGGCACCTCCATTGCCTGCAAAAGGGCAGGCAATGGACGATTCAGACCCCCTGTCTTACAGCTCAGCTGGGCCAGTGACCTTACTTTTTGTCCATTGTGTGGTCACTGACTGATAGGGCCAACCTGCTCACTCTGAACTCTCCTGCTCCCAGCAGGATAGAGCTCTTTAAAATGGGTCACAGTTCTGGCCCACCAGCTCCCAGTGTGCAGAGCAGTACAGAGAGCTACTATTAAAGTATAACTAAAGGCAAAACGTGTCCCCATTACAGAGGTTCATCCTCTCTATTTGTCCTGTGTCCCCTTCTTATTGAAAATGAAAAAATAAATAAAAGAAAGTTTTACCCCCCTTCATGACCAGGCCATTTTTTTGAGATACAGCACTGACATCACCCACGCTTCCCGGCTGGGTCCCTAGTTGATACTCCAGATACTTCTCAAGCTTCACACAGGAGGACACGCACACAGGGGGACACACACAGGGGGACACACACAGGGGGACACACACAGGGGGACACACACACAAGAGCACACTCACACAGGGGGACACGCACACAGGAGGACACGCACACAGGGGGACACTCACACAGGGGGACACTCACACAGGGGGACACTCACACAGGGGGACACGCACACAGGAGGACACGCACACAGGGGGACACTCACACAGGGGGACACCCACACAGGGGGACACGCACACAGGGGGACACGCACACAGGAGGACATGCACACAGGAGGACACTCACACAGGAGGACACTCACACAGGGGGACACGCACACAGTGGGACACGCACACAGGGGGACACTCTCACACAGGGGGACACTCACACAGGGGGACACGCACACAGGAGGACACGCACACAGGAGGACACGCACACAGGAGGACACGCACACAGGACGACACTCACACAGGAGGACACTCACACAGGGGGACACTCACACAGGGGGACACTCACACAGGGGGACACGCACACAGGAGGACACGCACACAGGAGGACACGCACACAGGAGGACACGCACACAGGAGGACACTCACACAGGGGGACACGCACACAGGAGGACACGCACACAGGAGGACACGCACACAGGAGGACACGCACACAGGGGGACACTCACACAGGGGGACACGCACACAGGAGGACACGCACACAGGAGGACACGCACACAGGGGGGCACTCACACAGGGGGACACGCACACAGGACGACACTCACACAGGACGACACTCACACAGGAGGACACTCACACAGGGGGACACTCACACAGGGGGACACGCACACAGGGGGGCACTCACACAGGGGGACACGCACACAGGAGGACACGCACACAGGAGGACACGCACACAGGACGACACTCACACAGGAGGACACGCACACAGGGGGACACGCACACAGGACGACACGCACACAGGACGACACGCACACAGGGGGACACTCGCACAGGGGGACACTCGCACAGGGGGACACGCACACAGGGGGACACTCACACAGGACGACACTCACACAGGGGGACACGCACACAGGGGGACACGCACACAGGGGGACACTCACACAGGGGGACACGCACACAGGGGGACACGCACACAGGGGGACACTCACACAGGGGGACACGCACACAGGAGGACACGCACACAGGAGGACACGCACACAGGAGGACACGCACACAGGAGGACACTCACACAGGAGGACACTCACACACAGGAGGATACGCACACAGGGGAAGACGCACACAGGAGGACACGCACACAGGGGGACACGCACACAGGGGGACACGCACACAGGGGGACACGCACACAGGGGGGCACTCACACAGGGGGACACGCACACAGGACGACACGCACACAGGACGACACGCACACAGGACGACACTCACACAGGAGGACACGCACACAGGAGGACACGCACACAGGACGACACTCACACAGGAGGACACGCACACAGGGGGACACGCACACAGGGGGACACGCACACAGGGGGACACGCACACAGGGGGACACGCACACAGGACGACACTCGCACAGGACGACACTCACACAGGACGACACTCACACAGGACGACACTCACACAGGACGACACTCACACAGGACGACACTCACACAGGAGGACACTCACACAGGAGGACACTCACACAGGACGACACTCACACAGGACGACACTCACACAGGAGGACACGCACACAGGAGGACACGCACACAGGAGGACACGCACACAGGAGGACACGCACACAGGGGGACACGCACACAGGGGGACACGCACACAGGGGGACACTCGCACAGGGGGACACTCGCACAGGGGGACACTCGCACAGGGGGACACGCACACAGGACGACACGCACACAGGACGACACTCACACAGGACGACACTCACACAGGACGACACTCACACAGGACGAC
The DNA here is from genome assembly GCA_028564925.1 of Lithobates sylvaticus. Lineage (NCBI taxonomy): Eukaryota > Metazoa > Chordata > Amphibia > Anura > Ranidae > Lithobates > Lithobates sylvaticus. The sequence continues at coordinate 196,410,020 of CM053035.1, forward strand.
ACTCACACAGGACGACACTCACACAGGACGACACTCACACAGGAGGACACGCACACAGGAGGACACGCACACAGGAGGACACGCACACAGGAGGACACTCACACAGGGGGACACTCACACAGGGGGACACGCACACAGGAGGACACGCACACAGGGGGACACGCACACAGGGGGACACTCACACAGGGGGACACGCACACAGGAGGACACGCACACAGGAGGACACGCACACAGGACGACACTCACACAGGAGGACACGCACACAGGGGGACACTCACACAGGAGGACACTCACACAGGAGGACACTCACACACAGGAGGATACGCACACAGGGGAACACGCACACAGGAGGACACTCACACAGGAGGACACGCACACAGGGGAAGACGCACACAGGAGGACACGCACACAGGAGGACACGCACACAGGAGGACACGCACACAGGGGGACACGCAAACAGGGGGAAACTCAACAAGGGGGACACGCACACAGGAGGACACGCACACAGGAGGACACACACACAGGAGGACACGCACACAGGGGGACACTCAAACAGGGGGACACGCACACAGGAGGACACGCACACAGGAGGACACGCACACAGGGGGCCACACTCACACAGGGGGACACACTCACAGGAGGACACGCACACAGTAGGACACGCACACAGGAGGACACTCACACAGGAGGACACGCACACATGAGGACACGCACACAGGGGGACACTCAAACAGGGGGACACGCACACAGGAGGACACGCACACAGGAGGACACGCACACAGGGGGACACACGCACACAGGAGGACACGCACACAGGGGGACACGCACACAGGGGGACACGCACACAGGGGGACACGCACACAGGAGGACACGCACACAGGGGGACACACTCACACAGGGGGACACTCACACAGGAGGACACGCACACAGGAGGACACGCACACAGGAGAACACTCACACAGGAGGACACGCACACAGGAGGACACGCACACAGGAGGACACGCACACAGGGGGACACACTCACACAGGGGGACACACTCACAGGAGGACACGCACACAGTAGGACACGCACACAGGAGGACACTCACACAGGAGGACACGCACACATGAGGACACGCACACAGGGGGACACTCAAACAGGGGGACACGCACACAGGAGGACACGCACACAGGGGGACACGCACACAGGACGACACACTCACACAGGGGGACACACTCACAGGAGGACACGCACACAGTAGGACACGCACACAGGAGGACACTCACACAGGAGGACACGCACACATGAGGACACGCACACAGGGGGACACTCAAACAGGGGGACACGCACACAGGAGGACACGCACACAGGAGGACACGCACACAGGGGGACACACTCACACAGGAGGACACGCACACAGGAGGACACGCACACAGGGGGACACGCACACAGGGGGACACGCACACAGGAGGACACGCACACAGGGGGACACACTCACACAGGGGGACACTCACACAGGAGGACACGCACACAGGAGGACACGCACACAGGAGAACACTCACACAGGAGGACACGCACACAGGAGGACACGCACACAGGAGGACACGCACACAGGGGACACACTCACACAGGGGGACACACTCACAGGAGGACACGCACACAGTAGGACACGCACACAGGAGGACACTCACACAGGAGGACACGCACACATGAGGACACGCACACAGGGGGACACTCAAACAGGGGGACACGCACACAGGAGGACACGCACACAGGGGGACACGCACACAGGACGACACTCACACACAGGAGGACACGCACACAGGAGGACACGCACACAGGAGGACACGCACACAGGGGGACACGCACACACAGGGGGACACGCACACAGGAGGACACGCACACAGGAGGACACACACACAGGGGGACACGCACACAGGACGACACTCACACAGGAGGACATGCACACAGGAGGACACACACACACACAGGAGACACGCACACAGCAGGACACTCACACAGGGGGACACTCACACAGGGGGACACGCACACAGGAGGACACGCACACAGGAGGACACGCACACAGGAGGACACTCACACAGGGGGACACACACACAGGGGGACACACACACAGGAGGACACTCACACAGGGGTCATGCACACATGAGGACACTCACACAGGAGGACATGCACATAGGAGGACACTCACACAGGAGAACACTCACACAGAAGGACACACACAGGACACTCACACAGGAGGACACTCAAACAGGAGGGCACTCACACACAGGAGGACATGCACACAGGGGGACATGCACACAGGAGGACACTCACACAGGAGGACACTCACACAGGAGGACACTCACACAGAGGGACACGCACACACAGGAGGACATGCACACACAGGAGGACATGCACACACAGGAGGACATGCACACACAGGAGGACATGCACACACAGGAGGACACACACACAGGGGGACACGCACACAGGGGGACACGCACACAGGGGGACATGCACACAGGAGGACACGCACACAGGAGGACATGCACACACAGGAGGACATGCACACACAGGAGGACATGCACACACAGGAGGACATGCACACACAGGAGGACATGCACACACAGGAGGACATGCACACACAGGAGGACACACACACAGGGGGACACGCACACAGGGGGACACGCACACAGGGGGACACGCACACAGGGGGACACGCACACAGGAGGACATGCACACAGGGGGACACTGGGGCGTTGGGGGCATCGGTGGTAAAGGGCCGCTAAAAATAGCGCCGCTTTACCGCCGACGCCCCCAATGCCCCAGTGTGAAAGTAGCCTAAGTGTATATTGATTTGTTTGCGCAAAAGTTATAGCGTCTACAAACTATGGCATAGTTTTATTTATTTTTTACTAGTATTGGCGGCAATCAGCCAATTATTGCGGGACTGCGATGTTGTTGCGGACATTCAGGCACTAACTGACACATTTTGGGGACCAGTGACACTAATACAGTGATCAGTGCTAAAAATATTGCCCTGTCACTGTACTAATGACACTGGCTGGGAAGGGGGTTAACATCAGGGGCGATCAAAGGGTTACCTGTGTGCCTAGCAAGTGTTTTACTAAACTGTGGGAGGTGCTTTTACTAGGGGAAGAGATGGAATTTATTCTCTGCTTAGCAGGGACACAAATTCCATCCCTTCCCCTGTCAGAACGGCGATCTGCCTTGTTTACATTGGCACATCACAGTTCTGTGTCTCTGCCTGATGCCGATAGACATCAGATTCCCAGTACCCGCCGATTGGCTTTTGCTGTGTGTAATAACAGCGGGAGCGAGCCGGCAACGCCTGTGCACATTCACGCGCCCCCTACCCGGAACTGCGGGATCACGTGTGTGTGTGTGTGTGTTATATATATATATATATATATATATATATATATATATATATAAAATCCTGCACACAGCTGCCGCCCTGTACCAGTAAAACTGCTATAGGGCTGAGGAGCAGGCTTGTGTTTTTTTTTTGGGGGGTGGGGGGGGGTCTGAGTACTGAGTACAATTTTATTTTTTATTTTTTGGTGCCCACTTTCGCAATCCTCGCCTAGGCAAGGATGAAGTCGCTTTCCCCGCCCCCTCCACTCCCACAGCCTCCTGAAACATGTGACATGTCCCAGGAGGCTGCGGGACTATTCATAGGGCGCCTTGCAAGCTCAGGCACTGGGGAGACCGCTGTGGTTCCTCGGGAAAGCCAAAGCTGGCTCCCATATCCAAGATGGTGGTGCCAGAGACCTGCACAGGTAAGAGCCGGCTGCAGAAAGCTGGCGCTGTATCCCTGGCTCTGGTAAATACCTGATTTTTAAAACTCAGCAGCTACAGTATTTGTACCCGCTGACTCAAAATCAACTCTGAAGTTCCTCTTGTTGTAATGCAGAGATTTTTTATTAATTTTTTTTAGTACAATAAAGGCTTTTGTTTGGTGATTTGGTGAGATTAAGCCTGGGTTCAGCTGAACTCGCACGATTTCAAACAAGCATTTCAGTCCGACTTCGGGAGCGATTTCAGAGACATCTGTGCAGGTTCTTGTATAGATTTCTATTGAAATCGCCCCTCCCCCCTGAAGTCTCCAAAAGTTGTGCAGGAACTGCGACAGCACTGATAGCCGGCACTGATGCGGTAGCACTAATGCAGTAGCACTGATAATGTAGCCTTGATGGGCTGCATTGATGGATGGCACTGATGCGGTAGCACTGATAGCCGGCACTGATGCGGTAGCACTGATAGCCGGCACTGATGCGGTAGCACTGATAGCCGGCACTGATGCAGTGGCACTGATAGCCGGCACTGATGCGGTAGCACTGATGCAGTAGCACTGATAATGTAGCCTTGATGGGCTGCATTGATGGATGGCACTCATGCGGTAGCACTGATAGCCGGCACTGATGCGGTAGCACTAATGCAGTAGCACTGATAATGTAGCCTTGATGGGCTGCATTGATGGATGGCACTGATAGCCGGCACTGATGCGGTAGCACTGATAGCCGGCACTGATGCGGTAGCACTGATAGCCGGCACTGATGTGGTGGCACTGATAGCCGGCACTGATGCGGTAGCACTGATGCAGTAGCACTGATAATGTAGCCTTGATGGGCTGCATTGATGGATGGCACTGATGCGGTAGCACTGATAGCCGGCACTGATGCGGTAGCACTGATAGCCAGCACTGATGCAGTAGCACTGATAGGTGGCACTGATGCGGTAGCACTGATAGCCGGCACTGATGCGGTGGCACTGATAGCCGGCACTGATGCGGTAGCACTGATAATGTAGCCCTGATGGGCTGCATTGATGGATGGCACTCATGCAGTAGCACTGATAGGCGGCACTGATGCGGTAGCACTGATAATGTAGCACTGATGGGCTGCATTGATGGATGGCACTGATTGGTGGCACTGATGAGCACTAATAGGGGACATTGATGAGCACAGATGGTCAGCACTGATAGGCAGCACTGATATGTAGCACTGATGAGCACAGATAGGCAGGACTGATGAGGTGGCGCTGATGAGGTAGCACCGATATGTAGCACTGATAGGCTGCACTCATGGGCACTGATCAGGTAGCATTGATAGGCAGCACTGAAGCGCGGCACTGATGGGGCTGCACTGATCAGTGCCCTGATTACCTGTACAGGTCTCCCCTGTGATAAAATGCCGTAGATCGGCTCTCCTCTCTTCTGCTCTCACTCTGTCAGTGTGAGAAGAGGAATGCTGATTGGACACAGCTGATCACATAGGTAAAGAGCCACGTCATCGAGATCAGTGATGTCCCGTGTCCCAGGGACAGAGCGCACCACCGATCGCCACACTGCCATGCCCCTGTAATATTACAATACGGCGAGCGGGAGGTGGCTAACTGACATCATATGAAGATAAAACCTGATTGCTTTTCTCTGCAGATGAATGAAGACTCTCCCAGAAGGGGTGAGGGCTGTGCTGTAGGAGAAGGGGGTGAGGGGCTGTGCTGTAGGAGAAAGGGGGTGAGGGGCTGTGCTGTAGGAGAAGGGGGGTGAGGGGCTGTGCTGTAGGAGAAGGGGGGTGAGGAGCTGTGCTGTAGGAGAAGGGGGGTGAGGGGCTGTGCTGTAGGAGAAGGGGGGTGAGGGGCTGTGCTGTAGGAGAAGGGGGGTGAGGGGCTGTGCTGTAGGAGAAGGGGGTGAGGGGCTGTGCTGTAGGAGAAGGGGGGTGAGGGGCTGTGCTGTAGGAGAAGGGGGGTGAGGGGCTGTGCTGTAGGAGAAGGGGGGTGAGGGGCTGTGCTGTAGGAGAAGGGGGGTGAGGGGCTGTGCTGTAGGAGAAGGGGGGTGAGGGGCTGTGCTGTAGGAGAAGGGGGGGGTGAGGGGCTGTGCTGTAGGAGAAGGGGGGTGAGGGGCTGTGCTGTAGGAGAAGGGGGGTGAGGGGCTGTGCTGTAGGAGAAGGGGGGTGAGGGGCTGTGCTGTAGGAGAAGGGGGGTGAGGGGCTGTGCTGTAGGAGAAGGGGGGTGAGGGGCTGTGCTGTAGGAGAAGGGGGGTGAGGGGCTGTGCTGTAGGAGAAGGGGGGTGAGGGGCTGTGCTGTAGGAGAAGGGGGGTGAGGGGCTGTGCCAGGCAATGGTCTCCTCCTGGAGAAGTCACATTTTCTGGTACATTTGAAATACTTTTGGTTTTCAGTACTTTCACTTTAAGTAGATGACGGATTCTCGTAACACATTATAATCCCTTCATTTCCGTGTTGGGAAAGCTTCTTGCTGAGAACTAAAATACAATGGACTGACCTTTGTGGCTTCATAATGATGGCGGTTCAACCCTCCAGAGCCGATCCTCAGAAGCCGCAGAGCGCCAACAAGCGATTTCCCCTTTAAACCCTCATGGCTGCCATTATCTGGTTTTGTTCTTCTGAGACGGCCTTCCGTTTTCCTCCCGAGTTTTATATTCTGATGAGGACAAGCCGTGCCGCTGCGCTAAATTGTCTGTCTCTGCTGCGCCACGCACATTCATGGTCTGTACTGCGCGCCTCTGAATCTCCAACGTTGTCTGCAGGCGGCCCCAGCGGGGAGCAGAGCCGATAAAACACTATTTGCCCGGACGCCGCGGCGCGAAAAAAATATGGAATCTGCAGAAGCGTCTCCATAGTAAATGACACGCTGAGCGCTAAAGTGGCTCTTCAGTCCCGCCGAACCGTATATTATAGAGGGAGAGACACAGAACTTCCTGTTCACCTCTTTTGCTTGTAAACACAGAAGTCCGGCTTCTCTGTTTACAAGTGACACTTTGTCTCCCAATGGCTCCCACTGAGTGCAAGATGGGGGCAAGGGAGATGCAGGGGCCCAGGGTACAGTGCAGAGGCCGACACCCCCATTGGATGATCCTGCCCCTTTAAGACCCTCCCACTGTTATTGGAATTTTACTACACACACATCCTCCAAACCACATCAAATATATATAAATTGGGGTCCTGGCGCCTGGGGCGACACAGCTGCGGTATCCTGTCTCCCTGTGGACCCCGACCCCCGCCGTGCGATCGCATCGGGCCGTGCAGGCCAGTAATTTAGGCCGCGGCTTTGCGGCCTTCTGAAGTCCTTCTGTAATATGGCGCCATCTTGTGGCGGACGTTAGTATTGCAACACATCTAACAATGCTAATGCAATGTTAACCACTGGGCACTTAAAGCGGTATTCCGCCGAAATAAGTTTTTTTTTTTTCCCCCAATCAGTGTAAAATACACACATACAAAACATGTCACTTACCTGCTGCATTTCTTCTCGCCGCCGAGATTTCGTGCTGAGGCGTCCCCCGTGGCTTCATGGGAGGAATGCAGAACAGCTCCCAGAAGTCATTGCGGAGCCGGGGGACAGCCGAAAACACGCCTACTCCCACGGGAGGACAGACCGGAAGCCAGAGGAAAAAGCTGTCAGGTAAGTTAAATAATTTTTATTTATTTTTTTTAAATGGTCATTAGTGCATCAGCTTTACTAACTGCTTTTAATAAGCTAAAGAAGATTTTTTGAGTACCAAACCGCTTTAAACCCCCTTCCTAACCAGACCAATTTTCAGCTTTCGGTGCTCTCACACTTTGAATGACAATTACTCAGTCATGCAACACTGTACCCAAATGAATTTGTTGTCCTTTTTTTCACGCAAATAGAGCTTTCTTTTGGTGGTATTTAATCACCGCTGGGTTTTTTTTTTTGTTTTTTGCGCTATAAATCAAAAATTACAGAAAATTCGGTAAAAAAAAAATAAAAAAAATATTTTGTTTCTATTAAAATGTATTGCAGAGTGTTTGTTTTTTTTTTATTTTTTTTATAATAGCCTTGATTTTTATTTCTTTTTTAAAATTAAAAAACTGTTACATTATTTTTTTTTTCTTAATTAAAATTATTTGTAATCTCCCTGCTTGATCCCTTTCACACGGGCTGTCTGATCAGGTTCGCCTGTCAGTTTTTCAGGTGGACCTGATTGGACCCTTAGCGGGGATATGGCGGTAAATAAGCGGGGATATGGTGGAAATAAAAGCAGTCACATTCTTTAGTTAACCACTTCGCGCCCGCGCTATAGATGAAAGACGTCAACAGCGTGGACGCCAATTGCCGGGAGGGCAATCCCTGGACGTCCTCCTGTTTACTTCCTCTCTGCGCACCGCCGCAAGCGCCCATCGGGGAAGTTCTGTGTTGGCCGTGTCCCTTGGACACAGCCAATCACAGATCGTGCTAAATGGCCAATCACAGCGGCCATTTAGCACTCGACCGGCTTGTCCAACGAGAGGTGATCTCATATGTAAACAGATCATCTCTCATTGCCGGCTCTCCCTCCTCACACAGACAGCGCGTGAGGAGGGAGAGCTTCCGTGCTGCAGCTGCAGCGCCAGTGAAACGTGAGTGAACACTAACACAGTGAAACGCACACAACACACATGCCCACCTGTCCCCAGTGCCACCTGTCATAGTTTCATAGTTTGTAAGGTTGAATAAAGACATCAGTCCATCCAGTTCAACCTACAATTGTCCCCATCCCTGTACATTGCACACTCACATCAGTCCCTACCCTCAAGGAGCCCACAATCTAAGGTCCCCATTCATATACTAGGGCCAATTTTTGGACAGAAGCCAATTAACCTACCTGCATGTCTTTGGATTGTGGGAGGAAACCGGAGTACCCGGAGGAAACCCACGCAGGCACAGGGAGAACATGCAAACTCCAGGCAGGAAGTGTCGTGGTTGGGATTTGAACCAGCGACCCTTCTTACTGCTAGGTGAGAGTGCTAACCACTACACCACTGTGCCGCCCAGTAGATAGTCAGTAGATAGATAGATATCACTCTACAAGTAGTATATATAATGTATCTGATGCACCACCATTCATATGGACTTCACTGCAGTGAAAAAAATGCGACATTTTTAAATGATGGTGAATAGGGATGAGCCGAACACCCCCGGGTTCGGTTCGCACCAGAACCTTCGAACGGACCGAAAGTTCGCAAATTTTCGAACCCTATTCGTTATAATGGACGCGAACGTTCGAAATCAAAATTGCTAATTACAACGGCCAATATGCATGTTAATGTCATAAAACAGGTTTGGGGACCCGGGTCCTGCCCCAGGGGACATATATCAATGTGAAAAGAACTTTTAAAAACTAACGTTTTTTCGGGAGCAGTCATTTTAATGATGCATAAAGTGAAAAAAAAAAAAGTGAAATTTTCCATTAAATAAGGTACCTGGGGGGTGTCTAAAGTATGCCTGTGAAGTGGCATGTGTTTCCCGTGTTTAGAACTGTCCTTGCACAAAATGACATTTGTAAAGGAAAAAAAGAAGCCATTTAAAACCACTTGCGGCTTTAATGTCATGTCTTGTCCTGGCCCGCCATGCGGCTTTAATGTCATGTCTTGTCCTGGCCGCCATATGGCTGAAAATCCTTGAGAAAAATGGCATGGCTACCCCATCACCCCCCCCCCCCCACCCCAGCCCCTTTGGGTCTTGTAGGGATATTAAGGGGGACCCCGCACCCAAAATAAAACCCTATACCTACAACCCTATATACTCTGAACAGCAGTATATAGGTGGTGCAAACGAGACACGGACTGTAGGTTTGTTCTTAAGTAGAATCTGAACAGGTACATTATGAAGTGTAGCTCCATCCCAAAAAAATCTATTTTTAAGCTTTTTGTAGAACATAGGGAGGGGTTATCACCCCTGTAACATTTGCTGTCTTTGCACATCTGTTCAGAACATGTCACCTCACTTTCCGTCCCAATGACAAATGTTTTTGGAAAAGTGGGGTTTTAATTGAAACAAGGATTGGTGATAAAGCATCAGTAGAGAGGAGATACCTTTTTCCCAAATTAAATCTAACATGATAGAATTTCCCTTCCTAGGGGTAGATTTCCTCTCACTTCCTGTTTTCTCTTTCCCTTTGCAAGTAGGAGTCGTTTGTAAGTTGGATGTTTGAAAGTAGGGGCCTGCCATATATACTCTGCAGAAATTTGCCCTATTAGAAGTTGGTGTAGCCACAAGACTGGTGGGCACAGGAATGGGCCCTGCTGTGAGTTAATAGATCAAGATTTGTACTTGCATGCCCCTGTTGAACCGGGCAGAAAAATTGGGCCTTTGGTGGTGGTGGTGGTGGTGGTGGACGGTGTTGCCACAAGACTGTAAGCCCTCACTGTTACTCTTGGTGGGCGCAGGAATGGGCCCTGCTGTGAGTTATTAGATCAAGATTTGTAATTGCATGCACCTGTTGAACAGAGCAGAAAAATTGGGCCTTTGGCGGTGGTGGTGGTGGACGGTGTTGCCACAAGACTGTAGGCCCTCATAGTTACTCTTGGTGGGCGCAGGAATGGGCCCTGCTGTGAGTTATTAGATCAAGATTTGTAATTGCATGCACCTGTTGAACAGAGCAGAAAAATTGGGCCTTTGGCGGTGGTGGTGGTGGACGGTGTTGCCACAAGACTGTAGGCCCTCATAGTTACTCTTGGTGGGCGCAGGAATGGGCCCTGCTGTGAACTATTAGATCAAGATTTGTAATTACACGCCCCTGTTAAACAGGGGCTGAAAAATTGTGCCTTAGGCATTGGTGCTGGTGCCACAACACTGCAACCCCTCACAGACACTGTACTCTTTGCACATCAATGAGACCTGTTGCAAAGCATTGCCTAAAAAATTGTAATTACACGCCCCAACAGGGGCTGAAAAATTGTGCCTTAGGCACTGGTGCCACAACACTGCAACCCCTCACAGATACTGTACTTGGAGCACAGCAGTCACACCTGTTGCGAAGCATCATTTTTAAAAAATTGTAATTACACGCCCATGTTAAACAGGGGCTGAAAAATTGTGCCATAGGCATTGGTGCTGGTGCCACAACACTGCAACCCCTCACAGATACTGTACTCTTAGCACAGCAATGAGACCTGTTGCAAAGCATTGCCTAAAAATTGTAATTACACGCCCCAAGAGGGGCTGAAAAATTGTGCCCTAGGCACTGGTGCTGGTGCCACAACACTGCAACCCCTCACAGATACTGTACTTGGAGCACAGCAGTCACACGTGTTGCGAAGCATTTTTTTTAAAAAAATTTGTAAGTACACGCCCCTGTTATACAGGGGCTGAAAAATTGTGCCTTAGGCACTGGTGTGGTGGCATGGATCATTGAGGAGGAGGAAGAGGATAGTCAGTGAACATAACAGGACAGTCACTCAGCATCAGCATAGGCAGTCTTGAAGGGATGTGACATTATAAATTATTCTGTTATATCCGCTTCAGGTGCCTGGTAGCTGGTGGTGATCCAAGACTGATTCATTTTTATGAAGGTCAGTCGATCAACCGAGTCAGTGGACAGGCGCACCCTATGATCGGTGACAAATCCTCCAGCAGCACTGAATGTGCGTTCGGAAAGAACACTGGAGGCAGGACAGGCCAGTAGCTCAATTGCATACTGTGCAAGCTCTGGCCAGTGATCCATCCTCAGGACCCAGTAAGCCAGAGGATTTTCGGTGGGAAAGGTGTCCAAGTCTGACCTTGCCCCTAGGTATTCCTGCACCATGTATATCAGACGCTGGCGATGGTTGCTGGAACCGATCATACCTTGGGGCTGCGGACTAAAAAAATTTCTGAACGCATCGGTCAGACGTCCACCTTCCCCACCGCTCCTTCTGCTACTGACCGAAGCCTCAGCAACTCGTCGTCCAGGACCAGGAGTTTGTAACCTCCCAGTTTCTGGGAACGCGTTGCACAGACCTTTCTGCAAGGCCTCCCTGAGATGTCTCATCCTCTGCTCCCTCTGCGACGGCAAGATAAGGTCCGCAACCTTACCCTTGTAGCGTGGATCAAAGAGAGTGGCCAGCCAGTAATGGTCCCTCTCCTTGATCCGAAGAACACGAGGATCCTTCCGCAGGCTTTGCAGGATCAGGGAGGCCATGCAGCGTAGGTTAGCTGAGGCATTCGGTCCGGAGTCTTCTGGGTCACTGAGGATGACATGATCGCCAGCCACCTCCTCCCAGCCATGTACAAGTCCACTGGTTTGTTGAGACTGTACATCATCCCTAAAAGACTGCTGCTGCTGATGCTGAGTGCCAGGCTCGACCTCCATGCTCACACAATCCTCCTCCTCCTCCTCCTCCTCCTCCTCCTCCTCCTCCTCCTCCTCCTCCTCCTCCTCTTCCTGTGTGATGGGTGGGACAGAAGGAACACTGTCCGGATAAAGGGGGCCTTGAGAGGCAAGGAAGTCCTCCTCTTCCTGCCTCTGTTCTGCCTCAAGTGCCCTGTCCATTATCCCACGCAGCGTATGCTCCAACAGGTGGACAAGAGGTACAGTGTCACTGATGCATGCACTGTCACTGCTCACCATCCTCGTGGCCTCCTCAAATGGTGAGAGGACAGTGCATGCATCCCTGATCATGCTCCACTGGCGTGGGGAAAAAAAGCCAAGCTCCCCTGACCCTGTCCTGGTGCCGTAGTCGCAAAGGTACTCATTGATGGCCCTCTGCTGTGTGTGCAGTCGCTGCAGCATGGCAAACGTTGGACCTGTATGGGCATGTCACATATTAGGCGGTTCTTGGGCAGGTTCAGCTCCTTTTGCAGCTCAGTCAGCCGAGCACTGGCATTATAAGGCACGGCGGAAATGCACACAGACTTTCCTGGCCTGCCTCAGGACATCCTGTAAGCCTGGGAACCTGCCCAAGAAGCGCTGCACCACCAGGTTGAGGACGTGAGCCATACAGGGCACATGGGTGAGCTGCCCCTGTCGCAGGGCGGAGAGGAGGTTGGTGCCATTGTCAGAAACGACCATTCCTGGCTTAAGCTGGCGTGGCGTCAACCACCTCTCGGCCTGCCCCTGCAGAGCTGCCAGAACCTCTGGCCCAGTGTGGCTCCTGTCCCCCAAACACACCAGCGCAAGCACGGCATGGCATCTTTTTGCCTGCGTACTTGCGTAGCCCCTTGTACGCCTACGGAGCACCGCTGGTTCCGAGGACAGAGCACTGGAGGAAGAAGAAGAGGAGGGGGTGGAGGAGAGAGGTGTGTCACAACCAGTAGCAGTAGTAGCATTTTGGAGGCGTGGTGGCGGAACAACCTCCAACACTACTGCACGTTGTCCTGCATCCCTCCCAGCTGCCAATAGAGTGACCCAATGGGCCGTGAAAGAAAGATAACGTCCCTGTCCATGCCTGCTGGACCATGAGTCAGCGGTAATATGCACCTTACCACTGACCGCCCTGTCCAGCGAGGCATGGACATTGCCTTCCACATGCCGGTAGAGAGACGGAATCGCCTTCCGTGAGAAAAAGTGGCGTTTGGGAACCTGCCACTGAGGAACCGCACATTGAACAAACTCACGGAAGGGGGCCGAGTCTACCAACTGAAAAGGCAGCAGTTGAAGTGCTAGCAATTTAGCCAAGCTAGCATTCAACCGCTGGGCATGTGGATGGCTGGGAGTGTACTTCTTTCGACGGTCCAGCAGCTGGGGCAGGGAAATTTGCCTGCTACAATCGGACGTCGGTGTACTGCAAGTACTTGGTTGTGACACACCTAATTCTACACCTTCAGTCCTCTCAGAGCAGCTTTCAGAGAGGACTGAAGATGTAGTGGGGATGGAGATCCCAGCTGATGAGGAGCAAGGAGAGGTCCGCTTTGTTCTTTGGTGTGGGTCTTTTATGTGTGCTTGCCAACGAGCTGCATGGCAGGTCGACATATGTCTGCTCATGCTTGTGGTGCCCAAGCAGCTGATGTTTTGGCCACGCGAGATACGCTTGAGACAAATATTGCAAATAGCAGTGGTGCGATCTGATGCACTCGTCTCAAAAAAGGCCCACACCAAAGAACTTTTCTGGTAACGTGCAGAGGCAGCGCCCTGCACAGGCGGAGCTCTGCGGTGTGGTACAGTTGCTGTGCTGGCCTCTAGCTGGCCTCCAGGGGGCATCCTGCCTCATTGGACATGTGATGCCGCATCCTCCTCCTCCTCCTCGTCCTCCTCCTCATCCTCTCTCCCTTCAGGCACCCACGTGGAGTCAGTGACCTCATCATCCCCTCCCTCTTCACCACTAGAGCAAACCTGGCAGTAAGCTGCAGCTGGTGGAACAGTACTGCCAGATTGCTGTCCTTCAGCATCCCCTTTCTCTGTGCGCACACTACTGACTTCCTCAAGCTGGGTATCATCATCCGAGCCTTTGAATCGTTGGGCATCCTCCTGGAGCATGTACCCAACACTGTGCTCAAAGAATTCGGGGGACTCCTCAGGAGGACATGGTGGGTCTAGGGAAGGGGTGGCTGATGATGCCATTGAGTACGCGTTGGCAGGTGCTCTGCCAGTACCCTGAGCCTGGGTGAGAGAGGATGAGGAGGATGAGGAGGGCTTGGTCATCCATTCTACCAAGCCTTCAGCATGATGCGGCTCCACATGTCCAGCTGCGCGAAAACAAAGACAAGCGTGTCCCATGGCCACGTGCTGATGACGATGCACGAGCACGTCCACGGCCAGCACTGTTGTCTCTAGAAACAGAGCCTGCCTGCCCTGTGTTCTTGCCTCTGCACGCTCTGCCTCTCCTTGGCGGTCTTCCAGCCATCGTAGTCGGTAGTGTATATAGTATAAAAAATAGAGCTCCTATGTGTGCTCACAACACACTGTAGGTCCTATGGGTGCTGACACTAACACACTATAGGTACTATGTGTGCTGCTGACAAGAAAATATAGGAGCTCTGTTTGCTGCCACTAACACACTAGAAGTCCTATGGGTGCTGCTGAGAAGAAAATATAGGAGCTCTGTGTGATGCCACTAACACACTAGAAGTCCTATGGGTGCTTCTGCAAAGAAAATATAGGAGCTCTGTGTGATGCCACTAACACACTAGAAGTCCTATGGGTGCTTCTGCAAAGAAAATATAGGAGCTCTGTGTGATGCCACTAACACACTAGAAGTCCTGTGGGTGCTTCTGCAAAGAAAATATAGGAGCTCTGTGTGATGCCACTAACACACTAGAAGTCCTGTGGGTGCTGCTGAGAGGAAAATATAGGAGCTCTGTGTGATGCCACTAAACACACTAGAAGTCCTGTGGGTGCTTCTGCAAAGAAAATATAGGAGCTCTGTGTGATGCCACTAACACACTAGAAGTCCTGTGGGTGCTGCTGAGAGGAAAATATAGGAGCTCTGTGTGATGCCACTAACACACTAGAAGTCCTGTGGGTGCTTCTGCAAAGAAAATATAGGAGCTCTCTGTGATGCCACTAACACACTAGAAGTCCTGTGGGTGCTTCTGGGAAGAAAATATAGGAGCTCTGTGTGATGCCACTAACACACTAGAAGTCCTGTGGGTGCTGCTGAGAAGAAAATATAGGAGCTCTGTGTGATGCCACTAACACACTAGAAGTCCTATGGGTGCTTCTGGGAAGAAAATATAGGAGCTCTGTGTGATGCCACTAACACACTAGAAGTCCTGTGGGTGCTGCTGAGAAGAAAATATAGGAACTCTGTGTGATGCCACTAACACAGTAGAAGTCCTATGGGTGCTTCTGGGAATAAAATATAGGAACTCTGTGTGATGCCACTAACACAGTAGAAGTCCTATGGGTGCTTCTGGGAAGAAAATATAGGAGCTCTGTGTGATGCCACTAACACACTAGAAGTCCTGTGGGTGCTGCTGAGAAGAAAATATAGGAACTCTGTGTGATGCCACTAACACACTAGAAGTCCTGTGGGTGCTGCTGAGAAGAAAATATAGGAGCTCTGTGTGATGCCACTAACACACTAGAAGTCCTATGGGTGCTTCTGCAAAGAAAATATAGGAGCTCTGTGTGATGCCACTAACACACTAGAAGTCCTGTGGGTGCTTCTGCAAAGAAAATATAGGAGCTCTGTGTGATGCCACTAACCACACTAGAAGTCCTGTGGGTGCTTCTGCAAAGAAAATATAGGAGCTCTGTGTGATGCCACTAACACACTAGAAGTCCTATGGGTGCTTCTAGGAAGAAAATATAGGAACTCTGTTTGCTGCCACTAACACACTAGAAGTCCTATGGGTGCTTTTGGGGTGCAATGCTGTGCTAACAGCACTGCGGTTGGTACTACTGAAATACTGTACTAAGAGTAAAACACGCACCAGACTAATCCCCAGCAGCAGCTAATAACACACTAACCAGCAGCAATGGATGATCAATGACAGGTAGCAATGGTTTAGCAAATAAATAGCCAATGGTTTAGCAAAGAAGAGCAAATCTTTCTGTAGCAATGAATCAAGCAAAGACACAGAATCAGCCTGATCTCTCCTAAAGCCGGAACTCATGTGACCGACGGTGTGGCGGCCTTTTAAATGGTGGGGCGTGTACTAAAGCCCCTGAGCTGTAATTGGCTACAGGCGTCCTGCCTGTAGCCAATTATTGCTCTCCGAGTTTCCGGCGCTGTGATTGGCCAAGCATGCGGGGTCACAGTGCATGCTTGGCCAATCATCAGCCAGCAATGCACTGTGCCGGCCGCGCCGGCCGCAATGCATTGCGGGGCCACTCGCATCCAGTGATGTAGTGATGTAAGTAACTGAGAGACTTTAGAGGGTAACTAGTAATCTAACTGATTACTTTTCCCCTCATGGTAACTCAGTTCCCATTACTTTGGCTTAGTTACTCCAATTACATCTACCGCCACTAGATGGCAGTAGTGTAATTCCGGTGTCCTGCCAAAAAAGTTCCCCCGCCGGATAAGGACCCCCTGTACGGCGCAGCGCTTGCGCAGTACGAAGGACTACGGAGCTTCCGAAAATTGCCGAACCTAAACAGCTCTGAGTGAACTCTACACAGCGCAGGCGCAGTTAACATGTAATTGTACGAGGCGATGGGGTGTCTATCGTGTAAGTAAGGGGCGAGTCTAGTATTACTGTAACCAAGGGGCGCATTTATTATTATTGTTATATATCGAGCTCTGCCCATTAATTTAACATTCACCCTCTTCTGTAGCCATCCGCCCCTTACACGATATAATAATAATAGACCCGCCCCTTACACCATATAATCATAATAGACCCGCCACTTGCTTACACGCTATAACAGATATGCCCCTTGGTTAGAGTAATAATAGGGCAGCTCCTTGGTTACACGATATATAACAATAATAAATGCGCCCCTTGGTTACAGTAATACTAGACCCGCCCCTTAGTTACACGTATAGAATATTTTAAAAAAAAAAAGTCAGTTACTTTGCTGAGTAACTAATTACTTTTCCAATGTAGTAACTGAGTTACTAACGCAATTACTTTTTTGGGAGAAGTAATTTGTAACTTAACTAAATTACTTTTTAAAGTAAGATGACCAACACTGCTCGCATCACACGAATGTGATGCGAACGGCCCAAATAGTTCTGGGCTCGCTGAGCGAGCGAACGCCCGGTGCGAACGTGGGTTCGCATCGAGCACCGGGCCCATCCCTAATGGTGAACCTAAACATTAAAGTGACCATGCCATGTAATTAATTCTGGTTTATGGTAGGTCTTATTATAGTGATTGATTTCATTCACATCACAACTTCATTGCTTCCTTTGAGGATTTATGGTTTTGCTCATCATGCATGGCATCATGGCTGCGCATGGCATTCATTGCATGTGTGAGGCAGTGATGATGAGCAAAACCATAACTAAAATCATACAAAAAAGGTATCCAATGAAGTTGTGTGATGTGAATCAATCACTAAGACAATAAGACAATGACATATAGTCATAAAACCATAATTAATGGATTACATTGTCACTTCATTTGTGTCAATAATATATTGGCTCAGGCTGGCGGCAGCGCAGGCCACACAGTCACTCGCACATATATTTTATTCAGCAAGTGCAATTATAATAATAATAACCCTTTCATGACGAAGGCTATTTCTGACATTTGGTGTTTACAAGTTTAAATCCATATTTTTTTTTCTAGAAAATTACTTAGAACCCCCAAATCTATATATACATAGCGGCCATAACCCCTAGGGGCGACCTTGGATTTTCTGGGCT
>CM053035.1:196428478-196512963 GCA_028564925.1 Lithobates sylvaticus
GGCTCACCAATGGTTTACATCTTGTGGTGAACCCTCTGTATTCACTCTGGTGAAGTCTTCACTTGATTGTTGACTTTGACTCACATACACCGACCTCCTGGAGAGTGTTCTTGATCTGGCCAACTGTTGTGAAGTTTTCTTCACCAGGGAAAGTATTCTTCGGTCATCCACCACAGTTGTTTTCCGTGGTCTTCCGGGTCTTTTGGTGTTGCTGAGCTCACCGTTCGTTCTCTTTTTAACCACTTCAATACCCGCCTATAGACATATGACGCCCACAAGGTGGATCTCCCATCCTAGGTGGGCGTCATATGACGTCCTCCCATTCCCGGCCGTCTAGGGGGCGCGCGCCCTCGGCGTCGCTCGGGACCCGGTGCACGTGCCCAGCAGCCGTGATGTCCGCCAGTCACACGCGCTTGCCCGGGAAAACAGCGGGACCGTGGAGCTGTGTGTGTAAACGCACAGATCCACGTCATGTCAGTGGAGAGGAGACCGATGGTGTGTTCCCAGTACAGAGGAACACCGATCGGTCTCCTCCCCTTGTGAGTCCCCTCCCCCCACAGTTAGAATCACTCCCAGGGAACATACATTAACCCCTGCAGCGCCCCCTAGTGTTAACCCCTGCCAGTCACATTTACACAGTAATCAGTGCAATTTTATAGCAACGATCGCTGTGTAAATGTGAGGAGTGTCCGCCGCAATATCAGTCACGAAAAAAATCGCAGATCGTCGACATTACTAGTAAAAAAGAAATTAATAAAAAAATTTACCAAAAATATGTAGAAGAATGTATTGGCCTAAATGGGATAATTATTATAGCAAAAAGTAATAAATTTTTTTTTTTTCAAAATTGGCGCTATTCTTTTGTTTATAGCACAAAAAATAAAAACTGCAGAGGTGATCAAATACCACCAAAAGAAAGCTCTATTTGTGGGGGAAAAAGGACGTAAATTTTGTTTGGGTGCCACGTCGCACGACCGCGCAATTGTCAGTTAAAGCGACGCAGTGCCAACTCGCAAAAAGTGCTTTGGTAAGGAAGGGGGTAACATCCTCCGGGGCTGAAGTGGTTAAGGATGTTCCAAACAGTTGATTTGGCCACACCTAATGTTTTTGCTATCTCTGATGGGTTTGTTTTGTTTTTTCAGCCTAATGATGGCTTCACTGATAGTGACAGCTCTTTGGATCTCATATTGAGCAACAGATTCCAAATGCAAATAGCACACTTGAAATGAACTCTGGACCTTTTATCTGCTCCTTGTAAATGGGATAATGAGGGAATAACACACACCTGGCCATGGAACAACTGAGCAGCCAATTGTCACATTACTTTTGGTCCCTTAAGTGGGAGGCACATATACAAACTGTTGTAATTCCTACACCGTTCACCTGATTTGGATGTAAATAACCTCAAATTAAAGCTGAAAGTCTGCAGGTAAAGCTCATCTTGTTTGCTTCAAATCCTTTGTGGTGGTGTATAGAGCCAAAAAGATTAGAATTGTGTCGCTGTCCCAATATTTATGGACCTGACTGTTTGCTGTGTTCTCACATTATTCATTCATGCTGCTGACGTAACTTTTCTTTTTTTTTTTTTTTAAAGGGCTTTTACAAGGGTGGCAAATTTGTCTTCAGTTTTAAGGTGAGTTCTTACACATAGTTACAGAAATACTATTCCGAGGTCTCAGAATAACGTTCAGGTAGTTTTATTCTTGGCACACAACAGTGGAAATGGTTCTCTTTGTACTGCACCACATTGCCCTCAAAGCGGTCTGCAAAGCATCGCCCCCCCATCAGGTGCTGCAGACCCACTGGTGCCAGTACAGCCCTGAAGCAGGTACTGGTTATGATTCTGCGCATTTTTGTTCTAATTAACCCATTAGACTGCGTTCCCACTAGTGCAATTTCGAAGTGGCTTTCGTGCGACTTTACACGCTGGCAGGAAAGTCGCAACATAGTGCAGGTACTTTTTCCAAGTCGCTGCATCTTTACATCGCATAGATTGGAAACGGGTGCCATTGAGATTGATGGACTGCGACTTGTCCAAAGTCACATGTCAAGTCGCCCTAGTGGGAACGGAGTCTTAAAGCGGAGTTCCACCCAAAGGTGGAAGCTCTGCTTATCAGGTAGGGAGGGAGATATCACCGCTCCAGGTAGGTCAGACCAGTGTTTCTCAACTCCAGTCCTTAAGGGGCCCCAACAGGTCATGTTTTCAGGATTTCCCTCAGATGAAACGGCTGTGGTAGTTACTAAGGCAGTGAAACTGATCAAATCACCTGTTAAAAATAATGGGAAGCCTGAAAACATGACATGTTGGGGCGCCTTGGGGACTGGAGTTGAGAAACACTGAGATAGATAGATCAGTGTGTCCCAACTCCAGTCCTCAAGGCGCCCCAACAGGTCATGTTTTTAGGATTATTTAGGATCATTACTAAGGCCCCTCTCACACTTATACGACTTGTCCCACGATTTGGGACTGCAAAGTAGCATGACAAGTCGTTCTCCGTGATTTCCAATGACAGCCATTCATATTAGTATCACTTCAAAGTAGTCCCTGCACTACTTTGGTCCGATTTTGATGCCACTTACACAGGCATTCCTTGAAATCGCTGCAAAAATCACGAGCGCGGCAAAATCGCGCGACTTTGAAGACGCACAAGTGTGAAAGGGGCCTAAGGCAGTGAAACTCATCAAATCACCTGTGCAAAATAATGGATAGCCTGAAAACATGACCTGTCCGGAGTGCCTCGAGGACTGGAGTTGAGAAACACTGGGTCAGACAACAGTGGAAAACCACCTCATCCAGCTTGGAAGCCCAGGTTGCGGCGATGCATATAGCGATCAAAACAGGAAGAAGATCTGGACAGCCGCCCTCCAAAAAAAGTTTGTGCCTTTTTTTTTTAATTCGATAATTATTATAAACAAAAATACAAGTCACAGCAGGAACAGACAGGAGCTAACGCGTTTCGCACTTCAATGTAGTGCTTAGTCATAGCTACTATTCACAGAAATGAACATAGTATAAATACTTTTTCATTGTGTACCATGTGATCAGAAAATTTAACTTTAATTAGCCAATTAAACTTGATTGGTCACCTAAAATCTCCACACGTTTTGTATCACAAAACAACTGTGATTAATGAATGTGCCCATAAAGAAAATCTAAGTGAATATATGTGTAAAAAGAGAATGTGAAATAAAATGAAGCAAAGTAGTAAGAGCTTATAAAGCTAGTACTAATATATATATATATATATATATATATATATATATATACATTTATTTTGATGTGTCAAAAACTGTGTGCATAAAATACCGTATTTATCGGCATATAACACGCACCCCAAGTTTAGGAGGGCATTTTAAGGAAAAAAAGTTTTAGGAGGGAAGTTTAGGGAAAAAAAAAACAACTTACATTTATGTGTCATTGCAGCCTTGCCCAGCGTCTTTTGCAGCCTTGCCCAGTGCCATTCTAGCTTGCCAGCGTCATTTTCAGTCTTTTCCGTTTAAATTTCCCGCCGCCGAGACACGGTCGCGTGCGCCGCCGAAAAAACCCGAAGCACGGCTGAAAAAGACCGAAGCGCCCCCGGAAAAAGTCGAGCCGTCTCGGACGGCTAAGCTCGCGGTCCCGCCTCCCTGCTGTTTCCGGAGCAAGCGCAGGGAGGCGGGACTTCGAGCAGAGCAGAGTCTGCTCGCCTTTTTTCGGCCGCGCTTCGCTTTTTTTCGGCAGCGCTCGCTATTTTTCCGCAAGGCTTGCAATTTTTGTCATTTTTTTTGGGGGGTATCGGCGTATAACACGCACCCACGACTTTCCCCGATTTTAAGGGGGAAAAAGTGCGTGTTATAAGCCGATAAATACGGTATATGAAAAATACTATAAAATAAAACACAGTGAGACCACAGTGTATGTGTGGATATAGAGATCTATATATAGGCAATGTATCCTATCTATCTATCTATCTATCTATATATATATATATAATTACGCTCTCTCTCTCTCTATATCTTTCACTCTCTCTCTATATCTATATATTTCAATAATGTCACACTGATTCATTCAAGCGTCAAAGTAACTTAAATTATTTGTTGTACGAGTACACCTACATTCACGTATGGTGCAATTGGTCACACTATTGCATGGATAGAGACTTTTTTCATTAAGTCGTGTGGTTCTAGTAATATAGAAAAATACATCTTGCAACATATATGCAGTTCAAATGTTAGTCATTGATTTAAAACGGAAATACCATATTTGGCCACTAGATGGAACCAAGTTTCACAGGAATTTCCTATAATACCTAAAGCAGGGATATGCAATTAGCGGACCTCCAGCTGTTGCAGAACTACAAGTCCCATGGAGGCATAGCAAGACTCTGACAGCCACAAGCATGACACCCAGAGGCATGATGGGACTTGTAGTTTTGCAAAAGCTGATTGCAGATCCCTGACCTAAAGCAATCCAGTGGCCAGATGCAATATTTTTCTGTTTTTAAATCAACGATTTAAAAAAAAAAATGTTGGCACTTTTGCGCAGTACGAATGCTCGTGAACTTGGGCAAATGGCTATTCAAAATCTTATAAATCCACCCCTAAGTGTTTGGATGGTATTTGTTGTCCAATGATACGTTTTGTCTCTCGTTGCCTGTTAAGTGAGAGAGCAAAATGCAGGTTTGTCTTTCATACAGTCACACTTGTTTTGTGTCTCCTGTGAAGGTGGGACAGGGCTACCCTCACGACCCACCAAAAGTCAAGTGTGAGACAATGGTATATCATCCGAATATCGATCTAGAGGGGAACGTCTGCCTAAATATCCTAAGGTAAGTGGATGAACCTCAACGCCATTCAGGCTAAATCTGAAACCAGGCTCCATGAAGATGTATATCTGAGGATTAGACATGTGCAATTCGTTTCGTTTTTTTTTTTTCGTTTTTTTTTTTTTTTTTTTTTTTATATTCGTTCATTCGTACGATAACGAAAAAAAACTAAACTAATTCGCTAAATTTTTTTACGAATAACGAATCGTTTGAATCGAACGAATATGAAAACAACGAAACTACGAAAGAAGAAAATCCGAAAAACGAAAACAGGAACAACGAAAATCAAAATTAACGAAAAAATTCGTACATTCGTAACTTTTTTTTTTTTTGTTGTTGAATTGGTAATTTTCCGTGTCTCTTACAATGGCGCTGCTTAACGTGCCTCGAATGGATTGAACCAAAAAATTCGTACATTCGTAATTTATTTTTTTCGATTCGTAATTTTCCATGTTTCTTACAATGTAATAATAGCATACACATTACATAAAATTATGAATTATGCTCCGATTACGAAAGTACGAATAAATCAATCTAACGAATGTAACTAAATCTACGAAAATACGAATGCGTCCGAATTTCGAATAAACGAAAATTAAACTAACGGAAAAACGAATCAACGAAAAAATAACTCTTAAGAAAATACGAATTGTTACGGATACGAACACCGACGACTTACGAATTTACGAA
Organism: Lithobates sylvaticus; assembly: GCA_028564925.1. Lineage (NCBI taxonomy): Eukaryota > Metazoa > Chordata > Amphibia > Anura > Ranidae > Lithobates > Lithobates sylvaticus. The sequence continues at coordinate 196,433,974 of CM053035.1, forward strand.
TCAACGAAAACGAAAATAAAAAATTTTTTTGTTGTGCACATGTCTACTGAGGATAGAAATGTAAAATGTTGCGGTTTGCTAGTCCTTACATATGGTGGCTGTATTCGTTTTTTTTTTTCCCCCCCTTTTTTATGTTCACCTAGAAATCCTACCAGCAACACACGGTCTGTCCCAGGGTGACGATGCTCACTCAGTAATGTTTAGGAGCAGTGTTGTCACCTTTAGGACAGGACTACAGAATGTCCCCCTCTCCTCTTTTCCACAACATGGGGGAGGTGTTCTGTAGTCTACAGAGAGCTTGGAATGTTGCTAAGAGAGCCCGGGAAGTTATTCATTCAGTGGATTTTTTGTAGGATTTATTTGGCATGTATCAAACCAATATAACAGAATGATTTCAATTGTACAGTGGAACCTCGGGTTTGTGAGTAACGTGGTTAACGAGCACTGTATTTCTAAAAATCCTAACTGGGTTTGCGAGTGGGTGCCGGAGCCGATCGTCGGCGTTCAGAAAGGCCAGAGGACAGTTCGGCTGACCTCAGCAAACCTCGGAAAGGCTCATGAACGGAGTCTTGCCGAGGTGTCCTCGGGCCTTTTTGGCTGTTTCCGAGGCTCTCCGGCGCCCCCCCCCCTGGCTGCATGCGGTATTGCATCCCATTGAAGTCAATACGGAACAAATTATTTTTGTTTCCATTGACTTCAATGGGAAAACTCGCTATCGTATGCGAGTACTTTGGATTACAAGCATTCTACAGGAATATATTATGCTCGTAATCCGAGGTTCCACTGTATATTTAACCACACAGTGATTTGATCCCCTGCTGATTTTATTTTTATTTTTTTCACTTTTTTCACTTTTCCCACTTCTAAAGAAATGAAGGGTCTATCATTTTTATCATAGGTAGAACAGGGAGATGCTTGTTTACTTCCACATCTCCCCGTTCTTCCGCTCTGTGAGACAATCGCGGGTATCCCCATGGTGATCGAGTCCACGGGACCCGCGACCCGACTCACGGAGCTCCTGGCTAGCGCGCACGCACTGGCACAGCGGCAAATTTAAAGGGACGTACAGGTACACCCATTTGCCTGTCCGCGCCGACGTACATCGGCGTGCCCCGGTTAAAGGGTCGCCTAAGGACAATTTTGGGTATCATTTTTTTTTTTTTGCCTTTTTGTGGCTGGGCACAATTTTTGTTGATTGATATGTTTGGTATCTGTTTACCTGACACAACCTCATCTTTTCTATTTTTCCACAAAATGGGTATTCTATTGTATTTGGGTGCACCAAACCACATTTTTTTTTCTGAAAAAGATGCTTTAATAAATTATACACTGCCCTCTTCCCAATTCCAACCTCATTTTTATTACCACACCACTAGAGGAACGGGCAGTGCCCTCCTAAGACTTAAGCTGGCCATACACTATACAAAAAATCGGCCGAACCCATTTTCAAAAAAACGAACGTTCGGCCGCGAGCGCAAACGATGGTGCCATCATATAATGGCCGATAAATCGTTCAGTGAACATAAAAAAAAACATTATGTTCGTTTTTTTTTACATATACCTAGTGCAGACAGGTCGGACGGGAAACACATTAACCTTTCAATTTATCGTTCGTTCGGCAGAAAAATTCCAAACTTGTCCTTCGTTTTTTCGGCTCAAAAAACGTCCAAACGATTATCGATTTTGTGTCCATTAACTGGCCGAAAAATCAAAAGAACGTTCTTTGACCGATTTTTTTTGGCCGATTTTTTTTTTTTTGTATAGTGTATGGCCAGCTTTATACTGTATATGGGATAGATCCTCCTGCGGACAGGTGGAGGCAGAGAGCGTGTGTTACTATTATTGTGGTCATTAGTGCCCGGAATGATGTGCCCGTCTAGTTGCTGGGATTGTCCAGACTGAGTGCTTTGTGTGTAATTCTCATAATGTATATTTTACAGGGAGGACTGGAAGCCTGTACTCACGATAAATTCAATAATATATGGCCTGCAGTATCTCTTCTTGGTGAGTATTGAGCGATTTTATACAGCAATGGTTGAATAGCAAATTTCCACTTTTATTAACCATTTAAGGACCGAGCCTCGTTTTGCGATTTTGGTGTTTTACATGTTTAAAACTTTTTTTTTTTTTTTTTTTTTGCTAGAAAATTACTTGGAACCCCCAAACATTATATATTTTTTTTATTTCTTTTTATAACACTCTAGAGGATAAAATGGCGGTCATTGCAATACTTTTTTTCACACCGTATTTGCGCAGCGGTTTTACAAGCGCACTTTTTTTTTTTTTTTTAATTCACTTTTTTGAATAAAAAAATAAGACAACACTAAAGTTAGTCCAATTTTTTTTTTTTAATATTGTGAAAGATAATGTTATGCTGAGTAAATTGATACCCAACATGTCACGCTTCAAAATTGCGCCCTGCTCGTGGAATGGCATCAAACGTTTACCCTCCAAAAATCTCCATTGTTTAAAAAATTCTACAGGTTGCATTTTTTGCATTTACAGAGGAGGTCTGGGGCCAGAATTACTGCTCTCGCTCTACTGATCGCGGCGATACCTCACGTGTGGTTTAGACACCGTTATCATATGCGGGCGCTACTCACGTGTATGCGTTCGCTTCTGCGCGCAAGCTCGTCGGGACGGGGCGCTTTAAAAAAGAAAAAAAAAAAAATGTTTTTTTTCTCTGTTTTAAATATAAAAAAAAATTGGGTCACTTTCATTCCTATTACAAGGAATGTAAACATCCCTTGTAATAGAAAAAAGCACGACAGGTCCTCTTAAATATGAGATCTGGGCTCAACAAGTCCTCAGATCTCATATTAAACACTAAAAAAACTAAAAATTGTCATTTTAAAAATATGACACCAGAAAAATGTGCCTTTTAAGAGGTATGGGAGGAAGTGACGTTTTCACGTTGCTTCCGCCCTGCTATGGTATAGAGACAGGTGGGGGCCATCTTAGTCTCACTCGTCTCCATACCAAGGAAGTGACAGGACCCGATCGCCTCCGCCACTGCCGACGGCTCCGGTACGCGGGAGGGGGGGCCCCTCTCCTGCTGCTAACGGTGATCTTGCGGTGAATCCGCCGCAGAGACCACCATTATCGTACACAGGACTGCCGGCTCTAAAGTTAAATACCTTGGTTGTGGCAGCAGCTGCTGCCGTTTTAAATGAGATATCCAACTTCAAACTGCCGAAGTATATCTACAGGAGTCGGTCCGTAAGTGGTTAACCCCTTCTCAGCCCCTCTCTTTAGCATGATCTTAACGCGGGGGGTGTGACATATTGTGTTTGACTGTCAGCAGTGGTCACTAGTTTCCTGATCGAAAGTCCATGCCACCAGGTGCCGATTGTAAAGAGAGAGACCGGGAGATGTCTGTGACATCGCAGTCACTGTGCTGGGGAGGGCATGGTCAGCACGCTCTAGTGTGCGGCATGGTCGGCGCCCTCTAGTGTGCGGCATGGTCGGCGCGCTCTAGTGTGCGGCATGGTCGGCGCGCTCTAGTGTGCGGCATGGTCGGCGCGCTCTAGTGTGCGGCATGGTCGGCACGCTCTAGTGTGCGGCATGGTCGGCGCGCTCTCGTCCTCATTGTACTGTGTTGCATGACCGCGCAATTGTCATTCAAATTGCGACAGCGCCGAAAGCTGAAAATTGGCCTGGGCAGGAAGGTATATAAGTGCCAGTATTGAAGTGGTTAATCTTCAGGCCTGAGATGAATCCTGTATTTTACACTGATGTCTATTTCCTGATTAATGCAATATTTTTTTAATTTTTTTAATTTTTTTTGTCTATTAGGAGCCAAACCCTGAAGACCCATTAAACAAAGAAGCCGCTGAAGTTCTTCAAAACAACAGACGCCTGTTCGAACAGAATGTCCAGCGGTCCATGCGGGGGGGCTACATAGGATCCACCTACTTTGAGCGCTGCCTGAAATAAAACTCTGCTGCAGCTTCCGAGTGCAAAACCCACCACCCATCTGACCTTCTTCTCTCCTCTTCCTGTCCTAAACCCCTCCCCCCCTCCTCTCTTATTCCCGTCGCTCATCCATACAGCGCCTCCCCCCTTTCTTACAGCCACGCCCACCAAGTCCGGGGCGGAGCTCCCGATGTGGATAGACCTATGCAAGGTCCCATGTCCTGCTGCTATCCCTTTGTATTGGGAGGGAGCACTGCGTGCACATATTACAGTACTCAACAGCGCCACCACCTGGCTCTCGATACCTCACGTCCTTCTCTCCCACCCCCACCACCTCCCTCGCAGAGCTTCTATTTATTGATGGGTTCATAATTTATCCATGACCTTTTTTCCCAAGATTTTCTTTTGCCATCATAGAAATTTCTGAACGTCGGTGACTGAATTTAGTTTATAAGGTTTTGTTTTTTGTTTTTTATTTCTTTTCATAATTACTTTAGCCCATGTGAAGTCATTTCAGAATTTCGGTGGCCTTAAAAAAAAAAAAAAAAGTTTTGTTAATATTTTTCTGTTTTGATCAGCATTTTCCACCCGTTGTCTCTTCTCGTAATTTTATTAAAAGACAGAAAAGAATCCATTGAGTCGGCTGGCAGGCTTTTCTTTTGAGTTTAATTAAACCCCCCCCCCCCCCCAGCTTCTGTTGCCGATCCTTCCTTCCAGCTAGCCAATATGATTAGGATCCTTCCTTCCAGCTAGCCAACATTGATTAGGATCCTTCCCAGCCTCCCCTCTTGTCATCCGCTGACCCACTAAGTCAGACAAAAGGGTACCCATTGCATTTTTTAAAGGGCTGTGGCTGTTGTATCCAGTTTCACCAGCAGGTGGCACTGCAGGTGAAATTTTACTATAATGGCTCCGAGTCTGATTAGGAAATCTTGGGAGTGTTGTGGAAAGAAGGAACTTTCCATGGTACTCTGCAAGCAACACGGCTGAATTTAATTTTAAGGTGGAATTCCTTTTAAGATGGAAATAGTGATACGTTTTTAGGGATTTCCAACCTACTGGAGATGCATAACTGCAGATCGAACCCAATGCTGCTTATTTCTAAAGGCCTTTTTTTTTTTTTATATAGAGAGGGTCTGGTGGCATGCTGTTTCACCATCATCGCTACTACTGGGAACAGACAGTCGCAAAGTCCTTAGGACAGTTAGCCTTCTGTTCCCGCACTTCTGTATCTATCGTTGTTTCACGTAACGGCCTCCTTTCCCTTCATCTTGGGGGTCAAGGGATCAGTGAGTACGCATATTTATTAACAAGCAGCTTCGCTGTGGTTTACCCCCCACGGGTTGAAGGCTGTCCGCGCTGGACGTCAGTGGATGGTCCCTGCGGGTGGGTGGATGGTCCCTGCGGGTGGGTGGGGTGGGCACTGTACTCTTCAGGGTTACACGGCAAAATCTACAACTTTAAAGGAAGTTCTGGAGCCAAGCTGCGCTCTCCTTTTTTGTGACAGCCATGCCTATGCGCCCTTTTATGCTTAAGGGCGGAGGCGACCCTTTTCAGTTTTAGAGCCTCATTCACAAAGCTTGGTGACGTCGTTTCTTTTTTTTTTTTATTGTTTTTTGTTTCTTTTTTTTTTTTTTTTTTTATTAAAGAAGAATGACAGTTTACTGTGCAGTAAAAGGGTGCCGCGGTCTTGTGAATGAGACCCTTTAGAGTCCACTTCTTGACGTGTATGGTTTTAAATAATAAAACAAAAAGACAAAAAATAAATAAAAGGTAATAAACCGGATCTTTATTGGCCTCTCTGGTGTTTAATGTGCTGGGATTGTGTTTTGGAATTTAACCACTTCAGCCCCGGACCAATTGTCAGCTTAAGGACCAGAGGTCTTTTTTCAATTTCGCACTGCACTACTTTAACTGGTAATTGTGCGGTCATGCAATTTTGTAACGAAACGAAATTTGCGTCCTTTTCTTCCCACAAATAGAGCTTTCTTTTGATGGTATTTGATTGCCTCTGTGATTTTTATTTTTTGCGATATAAACGGAAAAAGAGCGAAAATTTTGAAAAAAAAAGAGATTTTCTACTTTTTGTTATAAAAAAAATCTAATAAACTCAATTTTAGTCAAACATTTGGGCCAAAATGTATTCAGCCACATGTCTTTAGTAAAAAAAATGCCAATAAGCGTATATTTATTGGTTTGCGCAAAAGTTATAGCGTCTACAAACTAGAGTACATTTTCTGGAATTTACACCGCTTTTAATTTATGACTGCCTATTTCATTTCTTGAGGTGCTAAAATGGCAGAGAAGTACAAAACCCCCCCCAAATGACCCCATTTTGGAAAGTAGACACCCCAAGCTATTTGCTGAGAGGCATGTTGAGCCCATTGAATATTTTTTTTTTTAGTCCCAAGTGATTGAATAAAGACAAAAATAAAAAATAATTTTTTTTTTCTTCAAAAAGTTGTCACTAAATTATATATTGCTCACACATGCCATAGTTATATGTGGAATTGCACCCCAAAATACATTTTGCTGCTTCTCCTGAGTATGGGGATACCACATGTGTGGGACTTTTTGGGAGCCTAGCCGCGTACGGGGCCCCGAAACCCAAGCACCGCCTTCAGGATTTCTAAGGGTGCAAATTTTTGATTTCACTCCTCACTACCTATCACAGTTTCGAAGGCCATAAAATGCCAAAATAGCACAAAACCCCCCCAAATGACCCCATTTTGGAAAGTAGACACCCCAAGCTATTTGTTGAGAGGCATGGTGAGTATTTTACAGCTCTCATTTGTTTTTGAAAATGAAGAAAGTAAAGAAAAAAATTTTTTTTTTTTCTTTTTTCAATTTTCAAAACTTTGTGACAAAAAGCGACATCTGCAAAATACTCACAATACCTCTCAGCAAATAGCTTGGGGTGTCTACTTTCCAAAATGGGGTCATTTTGGGGGTTTTTTATGCCATCTGGGCATTCCATGGCCTCCGAAACTGTGATTGGCAGTGAGAAGTGAAATAAAAAAATTACTCCCTTAGAAAGCCTGAAGGCGGTGCTTGGTTTTTGGGGTTCCGTACGCAGCTAGGCTCCCAAAAAGTCCCACACATGTGGTATCCCCGTACTCAGGAGAAGCAACAGAATGTATTTTGGGGTGTATTTCCACATATGCCCATGACATGTTTGAGCAATATATCATTTAGTGACAACTTTTTGTAAAAAAAATATATATATTTTTTTTTTTCATTATTCAATCTCTTGGGACAAAAAAAAAAAATATTTAATGGGCTCAACATTGCTCTCAGCAAATAGCTTGGGGTGTCTACTTTCCAAAATGGGGTCATTTGGGGGGGGTTTGAACTGTCCTGGCATTTTATGCACAACATTTAGAAGCCTATGTCACACGTCACCCACTCTTCTAACCACTTGAAGACAAAGCCCTTTCTGACACTTTTTGTTTACATGAAAACATATTTTTTTTTTGCAAGAAAATTACGTTGAACCCCCAAACACTATATATATTGTTAAAGCAAAGGCCCTACAGATTAAAATGGTGGGTGTTGCATTTTTTTTTTCCACACAGTATTTGCGCAGCGATTTTTCAAACGCATTTTTTGTGGAAAAAATACACTTTTTTTTATTTTAATGCACTAAAACACACTATATTGCTCAAATTTTTGATGAAATAAAAAATATGATCTTAGGCCGAGTACATGGATACCAAACACGACATGCTTTAAAATTGCGCACAAACACGCAGTGGCGACAAACTACATACATTTTTAAAAGCCTTTAAAAGCCTTTACATGATACCACATTAGATTCACGGAGGAGGTCTACTGCTAAAATTACTGCCCTCGATCTGACCTTCGCGGTGATACCTCACATGCATGCTGCAATTGCTGTTTACATATGACGCCAGACCAACGCTTGTGTACGCCTTTGCGCAAGAGAAGGGGGGGCAGGGGTGCTTTTTTTTTTTTTTTTTAGTTTTTTTTTTATTTATTTAGCTTTTTTATTCTATTTTTAAACTGTTCCTTCCATTTTTTTTCTTTGTTATGATTTTTATTGTTATCTCAGGGAATGTAAATATCCCCTATGATAGCAATAGGCAGTGACAGGTACTCTTTTTTTGAAAAAATTGGGGTCTATTAGACCCTAGATCTTTCCTCTGCCCTCAAAGCATCTGACCACACCAAGATTGGTGTGATAAAATGCTTTCCCAATTTCCCAATGGCGCGGTTTATATCCGGGAGGGGGGACATTCCCTCCTACTGCTTGTAAAAGCAGTCTAGAGGCTAATTACCCGCTAGAATTGCTTTTACATGAAAGCCGATCACTGGCTGAAAAGAATGATACCAAGATGATACCTAAACCTGCAGGCATCATTCTGGTATAACCATTCAAAGTCCAGCAACATACTGGACATATATTGTAATCTTTTTCCGCGCTGCAACTGAATGGCGCACCTGAAAACAAAAAAATGCTTAACACTAAAACACAGTAAACAAAATTACATACCTGAAAAGCAAGCATGATAAAACATGATAAAACATAATAAAACATTGCAGAATAGAATGGAGTAAAAAAAGAGCAACAATAGAGAGAGAGAGAGAACAATAAAACGACAACTATTTTTGTTTTTTTTATTTTTTTGAGATTCACAGGTAAAAAAGCTCCTGACTGTTAGCGACTGAATCAAAACGCTACCACAAAAAAAATGTTAGCGATCGCAGGGATCAGGCCTGACTCTGCGAACGCTGCAGTTATGTGTGCTTAGTGTTTTGTAAGTGACAGTGATCGATCGATACTGCACTTGGGTGGGCTGGGCTGGGCGGAGGGGGAAAACGCAGGTGCTAGCAGGTATCTGGGCTGATCCCGCTAACAATGCGTTTTTTTGGAACCCTAAACTGCTGGGACGCTAGTATAGATCTGATCAGATCAGATATTGATCTGTTCAGATACTATACCACTAAGGGAGGTGTATGCTTTGCGCGTGGGTGTTTGCGGTACTGGCACTAACCTGGGGCGACGCAGACCTTATTTGACCCTAAAACCTAATTGATATCACCCGCCGGGCGATCAGGGGGTTAAACCGTTATTGGGTAATAAATGGCGGGTGCCCTGACAGTATAAAAAAACAAGCTAACTAACCAGCGTCACCCGTAACAGTAATACAAAAAAAAACTGGTTACCTAGCGACACTAATGCAGGGATCAGAAAAACGATCGCTTAGTGACACTGGCAAAAGGGGGTGAAAGGGTTAACTAGGGGCAATCAGGGGGTTAAACCTTTATTAGGTAATATATGGGGGTACCTGACGCTATATAAAAACCTGACGGGGAACCTAAATAACGAAATAACTAACTGGCTAACCAGCGTCACCAGTGACAGTTATACAGTGATCACTGGTGAAAGGGTTAACTCTAGGGGCAATCAGGGGGTTAAAACCTTTAGGTTGTAATATGGGGGTACCTGACCTATAAACCTATTTATGAACCTATATAAACATGGCGGTTAACCTAAAAAAAAAAAAAAAAGGTTACCTAGCGACACTAATGCAGCGATCAGAAAAACGATCGCTTAGTGACACTGGCAAAAGGGGGTGAAAGGGTTAACTAGGGGCAATCAGGGGGTTAAACCTTTATTAGGTAATATATGGGGGTACCTGACGCTATATAAAAACCTGACGGGGAACCTAAATAACGAAATAACTAACTGGCTAACCAGCGTCACCAGTGACAGTTATACGGTGATTACTGGTGAAAGGGTTAACTCTAGGGGCAATCAGGGGGTTAAAACCTTTATTTAGGTTGTAATATGGGGGTACCTGACCTATAAAACTATTTATGAACCTATATAAAACATGGCGGTTAAAATAAAAAAAAAATGGTTACCTAGCGACACAATGCAGCGATCAGAAAAACGATCGCTTAGTGACACTGGCAAAAGGGGGTGAAGGGGTTAACTAGGGGCAATCAGGGGGTTAAACCTTTATTAGGGGGGGGGTAGGGGGATACCTAGGACCTAAAACTAACTGCCCTGACAGTTATTACAGTCACACTGACACTAAATGCAGTGATCAGTAAATAAATGATCACTGCAATTAGTGACACTGTGACTGGGGGGGGGGGGGGGGGATCTGGGGGGTGATCAGGGGGTGACAGGGGGGTGTTTTGTGTGCCTAACTGTACTGGTGTCAGTGTAGTGTTGTGCACTAACCTGTACATGTTCGCCGCTCGGCGTCTCCGGTCACATAGACCGGCGCACCGAGCGTGACATCACTTCCGCCTTCCTGTCTATACAATAGACAGGAAGGGGAAGCTTTTCATTCGCCAGGAGCGATCGCGAGGGGGTGGCCAGAAACCACTGGCCGTCCCCTCGTCCCGGATCGCTCCTGAAGCGATGCCGACCGTCCCCGCCGGCGGAGGGGGGTCCGATCGGACCCCCCAACCGCCTAAAGAATGGCACGTACAGGTACGTGGTTCTGCCTGTACGTGCCATTCTGCCGACGTATATCTACATGGGGCGGTCGGCAAGTGGTTAAAGAGGAACTCTACACAAAAAAAAAACACCCATTGGTCTACGTACCGATTAATGAATAACATAAATGTCATTTTCAAAGCGAACACACTACAAGGATCCTTCTTCCAAAAAATAAAAGAAAAGTTATTTTTAAATAGTGGAGAAAAATTGTTTGACCAGTACTGTTACCCAAAATAGGGGGTTGTGCCACATCCAGTATTAGGCCCCTTTCACACCGAAGCGTTTTTCAGGCACTACAGCGCTAAAAATAGCGCCTGAAAAAAGCGGGTCCTTTCACTCCAGTGTAAAAGCCGGAGGGCTTTCACACTGGAGCGGTGCGCTAGCAGGACGGTAAAAAAAAGTCCTGCTACCAGCATCTTTGGAGCGGTGTATTTAACGCTCCTACCCATTGAAATCAATAGGACAGCGTGGCAATACCGCCAGCAAAGCGGTGCTTTATGGGGGGGGGGGGGTTCACCCTTTTTCGGCCGCTAGTGGGGGTTAAAACCGCCCCGCTAGCGGCCAAATACCGCAGCTAAAACGATGGTAAAGCAGCGCTAAATATAGCGCTGCTTTACCGCCAACGCCCGCCGCAGTGTGAAAGGGGCCTTTAGAGAGAAGAACAAAGAATCCCCTATGTGGTGGACTTTTAAGGCATGAATTTTATCAAAAGGATTTAACCACTTGCCGTCCGCCATATAGCAGAATGATGGCGGCAAAGTGGGTTCAAAATCCTGACCGGGCGTCGTGACGTCATCAGGATTTTGAGCCACTGCATGCCCCCGGAGGTGCGCATCGCGGCGATCGTTGTCACGGTGTGTCATTCTGACACCCCACAACTACGATCTCGGTAAAGAGTCTCCGATAGAGACTCTTTACCACGTGATCAGCCGTGTCCAATCACGGCTGATCACAGTGTAAATAGGAAGAGCCGTTGATCGGCTTTTCCTCACTCACGTCTGTCAGACCCGAGTAGAGGAGAGCCGATCAGCTGCTCTGACGGGGGGGGGGGGGGTCTGTGCTGATCGATTATCAGCACAGCCCCCCCCAGGATGCCCACAGTGGACCACCAGGTATGCCAGTCAGTGCCCACAATGGATGCCCACAATGGGCATCACTGATTGGCATCCAACAGTACGATACATTACACTGCAATGCTGCCTATCCGTGCCACTCATCAGTGGTGCCTATCCGTGCCACTCATCAGTGGTGCCTATCCGTGCCACTCATCAGTGGTGCCTATCCGTGCCACTCATCAGTGGTGCCTATCCGTGCCACCTTATCAGTGCCCATCAGTGAAGAGAAAACTTACTTATTTACAAAGTTTTGAAACTGAAACAAAAAAATAATTTTTTCAAAATTTTTGGTCTCTTTTTTTATTTGTTTAGCAGAAAATAAAAATCGCAGAGGTGATCAAATACCACCAAAAGAAAGCTCTATTTGTGGGAACAAAATTATAAAAATTTAGTTTGAGTACATTGTTGTATGACCGCGCAATTGTCATTCAAAGTGCGACAGCTGAAAATTGGTCTGGGCAGGAAGGTGTTAAAGTGCCCCTGAAGTGGTTATATGGATAATTATAGGTTCTTTATTTAGAAAAGTAATAACACAAAAAAGTATAAAGTATATACATTTAAAAACCTGGAGTGTTTGACCATCTATTAGAACGAATACAGCATGTAAATATAGAGTGCATGACGAGCGACCACATGACAATCTCTCCAGCATAAGACCTAGACCCTCGGTGCAGGCAGTAATTCAACAATAACAGGGCTCTTCCTCCCTTGTTTCCGCCCCCAGTGTGCCCCTCGGGCTCTCCCCATTTTTCTCAGTCCACGTGTAACCCTCACCCTGAGGGGAGGAGAGGGGGGTTGGTCTTTTTGGGTGCTTGGCGGGCCCTCTGGTTGATCCTCAATCATCTTTGCATGCCCCTTGTCGCTGGGGACCCCCTGGGGTGAAGATTCAGGAGCTACCTGTGTCCAGGCACATGCTTAACCACTTCAATACCGGGGGCACTTAAACACCTTCCTGCCCAGACCAATTTTGAGCTTTCAGCGCTGTCACACTTTGAATGACAATTGCGCGGTCATGCTACACTGTACCCATTTTTCCCCACAAATAGAGCTTTCTTTTGGTGGTATTTGATCACCTCTGCGGTTTTTATTTTTTGCTAAACAAATAAAAATAGACCGAAAATTTTGAAAAAACATTTTTTTTTTGTTTCAGTTTCAAAACTTTGTAAATAAGTAAGTTTTCTCCTTCACTGATGGGGCTGCACTGATGGGCACTGTTAAGGCGGCACTGATGGGCACCAATGAGGTGGCATTGATTGGCACTAATAGGTGGCACGGATGGGCACTGATAGGTGGCATTGATAGCTGGCACGGATGGGCATGGATAGGCGGCACTGATAGGTGGCACGGATGGGCACTGATAGGCACTAATAGGCAGCATTGTTTTGTATTGATGGATGCCAATCAGTTCCAAACAATGCATGCCAATCAGTGATGTCCATTGTGGGCACTGATTGGCATCCATTGTGGGCACTGTGGCATCCCTGGTGGTCTAGGGTGGCATCCCTGGTGGACCAGTGTGGGCATCCTCGGGGGGGGGGGGGGGGGGGGGGGGGGGGGGGGGGGGGGGGTGTGCTGATAATCATTCAGCACAGACACCACCTGGCAGAGGAGCAGCCGATCGGCTCTTCCGATTTACACTGTGATCAGCCGTGATTGGACACACCTGATCACGTGGTAAAGAGTCTCTTAGTCTCTAAGAGATCTTAGTTTCGGGGGGGGTCAGACTGACACCCCGCAACAGCGATCGCCGCGATGCGCGCCCCCGGGGGCACGCAGCGGCTCAAAATCCTGAGGACGTCCTATGACCTCCCGTCAGGATTTGACAACCACTTTGCCGAAGTCTATTCACAATGGGCGGGCGGCAAGTGGTTAAAGTTCTAAACTATTGAAGTGTTCTATATAAACTGTTTGAACATCTGGTTTCTCCTTACTCTGACCCTTAAAGGAGGAGGAAACCATAGACACCGAAACGCGCCGGGTGTGAGAAACCGTATAACTGCACTGTATATCTACATGCTATATTCGTTCTAATAGATGGTCAAACACTTCATGTTTTTAAATGTATATACTTGATACTTTTTTTGTGTTATTACTTTTCTAAATAAATAACCTATAATTATCCATAGACGCCAGGGATATTCAATTAGCGGACCTCCAGCTGTGTTGCAGAACTACAAGTCCCATGAGGCATAGCAAGACACTGACATCCACAGGCATGACACCCAGAGGCATGATGGGACTTGTAGTTTTGCAGTAGCTGGAGGTCCGCTAATTGCATATCCCTGATAGACGCCATTTAAATCCTTTTGATAAAATTCGTGCCTTATAAGCCCACCACATCGGGGATTCTTTGTTCTTTTCTTATTTTTAAATAGTCGCATGACTGAAAAAAAAACAAAAAAGATCCTTAGAGCTGACGCTCTGCTTACATTTTGCTTCTCCAGGTTCCTCCCTCATCGACGTGCTAATGACAGTTTTAACCCCTTCGCGGGTAAGGGTAAAAAAAAAAAAGAAAGTTCACGTGAAGAAGAAAAGATGCGCGATCTGACGCTTTGATCAAAAGTTGTATGCAATTTATTCACATAAAGAAAATGATAAAAGCGTACGCAAAGTATCTACGTATTCCTAAAAACAGGTTTACAACATCTTCACTTTAAAAACTTATTTTTAAAATCAGACATGCCCATATAAGGACAAGTATTCAAAAGGTGGGCTAACGAGTTTCGAGGATGTCCTCTTCATCAGAGCCTTGAGTAACAACAAGTCTGCGCAAAATATATATAGCGAGTGGACCAACATAAAAGGGGAGTGGTTAGTAGGGAGATGTCACATGATTACTCCTTAGCTTTGGTGCGCTAACGCGTTTTGAGGATGTCCTCTTCATCATGTCCTCCAGCCTGAGCTCATTCGGCTGACCTTCTCCTTTTTTTTATTTTTTACTAGTAATGGTGGCGATCTGCGATTTTTTTACATGACTGCGACATTATGGCGGACACATTGGACATTTTTGACATTTTTGGGACCATTGTCATTTATACAGCAATCAGTGCTATAAAAATGCACTGATTCCTGTGTAAATGACACTGGCAGTGACGGGGTTAACCACTAGAGGGCAGTGTAGGGGTTAAAGCGGCTGTATACCCGTTTTTAGTCAGTTTTTTTTTTAAACTACCTGCAAGACAAAGTCATAATGAGCTAGTATGATTAGCATACTAGCTCATTAGGCATCACTTACCTTAAATCGGAGCCCACCGACGCCGTCCCCTTCTCCCCCTCCAGCCGCATCCATCTTTCCACAGATACCCTTCCGGGTATCGCCGCAGCGCTGTGATTGGCCCAAGCGGCGAGGACATTGCTCCGCGCATGTGCGCGGGACACTTCAACTGCGGTGGGCCGCAGTTGTGAATGGGGATTAACCCTGTAAATGCACTGTTGTCTACGGCGCATGCGTTGTAAAACGTTCTTTGCCAATACCTCCTAAACCGTGCAGGTTTAGGAGATATTTCTTGTACCTACAGGTAAGCCTTAATCTAGGCTTACCTGTAAGTGCAAGTTGAATTTAAGGGTATACAACCGCTTTAAGTGTGTCCTGGGGAGTGTTTCTAACTGTGGGGGGGGGTGGGGCTGTGTGTGACACATCACTGATCACCGCTCCCGATCACAGGGAGCAGAGATCAGCGACACTGTCACTAGGCAGAACGGGGAGATGCTCGTTTACATTAGCATCTCCCTGTTCTTCCACTCCGTGAGACGATCGCTGAGCCCGGGGGACCCGCGACCTGACTCATTGAGCTTGCTGCTGGCACGCGCGCCCGCAGACCGCCTCTTAAAGGGCAATGTACAGGTACGTTAGTTTGCCTGTACGGACCCTTCTGCCGACGTATATCGGCGTGAGGCGGTCGGCAAGCTGTTAAAAAAATGCTTCTTTTTTTGTATGTGTGTATATATTTATATAATCTCTCTATATCTCATCCTGCCTAAAATATACTGACCATGACCTTTCACCCAAACACTGACCTAGCTATTTTTATTTATTTTTTGGTTTGTTTTAATGTTTCTCTCCCCTCCATTCAGAAAGAGAAAAAACACAGGTGAGGCTTCACAGGGACTGATCATTGTGAAAGCCAATCAAGGGCTATCACAGCGATCAGGTGACCTGGAACCGGGAGTTCTGGGTCCCGATCGTTCGTATGGGACCTGGGGGCTCCCCGGTGAGACCTCGCTATGCGACGCGTTTCCAGCACAAAGACAGATGGACATATGTCACATATTGGCATGCTGTCGGCAAGAAGAGGTTAAATAAAACTTTTTATATTTTAGACCAATCACATTGTCACTGCTCTCGGCTTCTCAATGCAATGCCGGCTTGAAAGGGTGGCACCGGGATGATAGCTGCCGGCATCACTACTGTACCATTTCCTGGAGCTGGCGGTTGGCTTTCCTGGGACAACTGAATCGTGGCTGTTATCCCAAGCAGCAGGAGAGAACATCCCACCCCCTTACTGCTCGTCCCGTCCCACCAGGAGACCCGAGTGACCAGCCGGCACCTCCGCCAGCTGGCCGGAGTCCCGAATGAAGCCGGAATCGGTTTACGGTCAGATCTCAGATCTAGTAACCTGGAAGCGATGTTATGACATCACCTCCGGTTTACAGAAGACTTAAAGGTGCCAAATAAAAAAAAAAATTACAGTATTCAAAACGAACAAACTTGACGTTTTATGTGCAAAGGTGGGAGCCGGGGTCCAGACCCCCGATCCCTCCATAAGGAGGACCTGTCACTGCCTATTACTGTCACACGGGATGTTTACATTCCTTCTGACAGCAATAAAAGTGATCAGAATTGTTTTTTTCAAAGGGACAGTGTAAAAAAAAATAATAAGTAATAAAAAAATGTAAAGCGCCCCATCCCTTCGTGCTGCTTACACAGTGGGGGGGCTGTGTGATGTAAAAGGGGCCAGAGGTTCGGGGGGCTGTGTAATGTAAAGGGGCCAGAGGTGCGGGGGGCTGTGTAATGTAAAAGGGGCCAGAGGTGCGGGGGGGCTGTGTAATGTAAAAGGGGCCAGAGGTGCAGGGGGGCTGTGTAATGTAAAAGGGGCCAGAGGTGCAGGGGCCTGTGTAATGTAAAAGGGGCCAGAGGTGCAGGGGGCCTGTGTAATGTAAAAGGGGCCAGAGGTGCAGGGGGCTGTGTAATGTAAAAGGGGCCATAGGTGCAGGGGGCCTGTGTAATGTAAAGGGGCCAGAGGTGCGGGGGCTGTGTAATGTAAAGGGGCCAGAGGTGCGGGGGCTGTGTAATGTAAAAGGGGCTAGAGGTGCAGGGGACCTGTGTAATGTAAAAGGGGCCAGAGGTGCAGGGGGGCTGTGTAATGTAAAAAGGGGCCAGAGGTGCAGGGGGCCTGTGTAATGTAAAGGGGCCAGAGGTGCGGGGGCTGTGTAATGTAAAGGGGCCAGAGGTGCGGGGGCTGTGTAATGTAAAGGGGTCAGAGGTGCGGGGTGGCTGTGTAATGTAAAAGGGGCCAGAGGTACGGGGGGTGTGTAATGTAAAAGGGGCCATAGGTGGGGGGCGTGGTTAAGATGGCGGCCGGATAAGACGTGCTCGAGTGGAGCTCCGCTCCTGAATGCCTGCATTATCCGCTATTCGGGTCTTTGGGAACCTATTTCCACCCACAAACTCCCTGTGGTGAAGGGGTATGAAAAAGGGATCCGGCAGGAAAGGAGGATCGGCCCCTAAATCCTCTCCGAGGCCGCAAACACAGCCCGCTACAGGCCGCACACACGTGGCGTCTCAGGCCAATATGGCGGATCCGGAGCCGGAGAAGGCTGAGGAGGATCGCTTCCAGGCACTAATGCAGGCGATCGCTGGATGCCAGTCGACACTGACGGCAAAGATAGACACCCTACAACTTGACGTTGGCCTGGTGAGAAGGGACCTCGACAAAATCCGAGGACGGATGGGGGAGGCGGAGCGCAGAGTAGGAGACGCTGAGGATGCTATCCGTGACCAGAGGGCAGCCATCCATACACTACAGGTCAAGGTAAAGACCCTGGAGTCTAGGGCAGAGGACAGTGAGAACCGGAGCCGTAGGAACAACTTGAGGGTGGTGGGCCTCCCGGAGGGGGCCGAGGGCCAGGACCCCACGGCCTTCATGGAGCAGCTGCTCCGCACACTCTTGCCGCAGGCCCAATTCTCATCCCACTTTGCAATTGAGAGGGCTCACAGGATGCCACCGGTGCGGGGCCCCCCGGGCTCCCCCCCACGCACATTTATCTTTCGGCTTTTAAACTTCCGGGACCGGGATCTATCGCTGCGTGAGGCCCGCAAAGTGGAGGAGCTGCGGTTTGAAAACACCAAGATCATGCTCTTCCCGGACTACTCCATAGACACCCAGAGGCTCCGGCGCACGTTTGACCCGGTGAAAGCACAGCTCCGCACGAAAGGCATCAAGTACAGCATGTTGTTCCCGGCGAAGCTCCGTGTAGTGGACGGGGAATCCACCCGCTACTTTACTTCACCAGAGGATGCCTCTCAATGGTTGGAGGGCCTGCCCAGGGCCAGATAACAGTATGTACCCTAAAGCTATATATATTTTAACTTTTCCTATACCGGGCTCCCTCTCTGTTACCTCTCCCCCCTGAGTTATACTTGTAATGCAACCCTGCCTAACATTGTGGGTGCTGGCGGTTCCCCTGACTTGGCTCACAATGTGCCCAGCCCTGTGTTTGTACAACCGGCAGAAGGAACATCTCCCTGGGACCCACATGGGGACTTATACTGATGGAGGCTGTCGGCAGGGCAGCATTCATGCTGGGACCAGATCTGCAATGCCCCCCTTGTCTATGCGGTGAGAAGCTGCTACAGGGTTGGACAGGCCACAGTTGTGATTCTTTCATGGGGGAGGGGGGGGAGGAGAGGATTGCTGGAGATGCCCTTTGAAAACGCTCCACGAATACCAGTTTGAAGAATGTGCCCCTGGATGATTCCAGGAGAATGTTTCCCCCTGTTTTTCATTTTGATCACCCCCCTTTTTTTATCCTCGTTTTGCCCCCCTTCTTCTTTTTCTCCCTTTTTTTTTTCATTACACACCAGCAGCATTGCAAATATGACGAGACTTCCTTGTGCATGTTATTGAGCTGGACCCGAATGCTGCTTCAATACATTTGCTGTTGTACTGCGGGCAGGGGGGGGCGGAGACCTCCAGAAGTTCTGGAACTGTTAGTCCACACGCGCACCGGAAGGCTGGTAGCTTTTCTGTTCGCCCCCATAGGAGACTTTCCTACAGTTTGATGGGTTTGGTTTTGGGATCAAACACCCCGAGGTTGTTGACGGGGGTGTGGGGGTGGGGGTGGGGGGGGGGTGGGGGTTTATGTTTTGTGTTTGGTTTTTATTTTTATTATTTGCTAATGGAAGTATGCGGTACTGTTTCCCTCAACACATGATTGTACTGTGCAGTGGAGTGTGGTGGCTGTCTCTCCCGGCCCTCAGAATAGCTGGGGACTGGGAGACTAATATGTGTCCTCCTCCGGGTCGACTCTACAGTTTTGCCCCTGCAGTTGATTTCCTGGTAGCACTAGTATGGCCCCCATAAAAGTTCTTTCCTGGAATGTCCGGGGGTTAAATGACAAAATTAAAAGATCATTGGTAATGTCATATTTGAAAAAGTATAGCCCGCAGGTGTGTATATTACAGGAGACACACCTGGTGGGAAGCAGGATTCTCAGCCTTAAAAAACCATGGGTGGGCCATTACTTCCATTCCACATATTCTGGCTACGCCAGGGGAGTCAGCATTCTAGTACATAAGGCCCTTACGTTTCATTTGCTGGATGTTAAAGTCGACCCGGAGGGAAGGTTTGTGTTACTTCATGCCCTAATTGACCAGGTTGAAATGTTGATTCTGGGAGTGTATATTCCCCCCCCCGGCTAATATGGTCCCGTGCGACCGATCACTGGAACACCCTCGTCGGCGGCATTCCTGGACATCCCTGGACGGCGCCCGTCACTGCGCACGCGCGGGACGCCGCGGGTGCGCATGACGGGCGTACGTCACGTGGTTTACGTCAGGGATGACGTCAGATGCGGGCCCTAAGATGGCCGCCAGGAACGCCGGGGACGCCACACGAGGCCGACCTGTTTTGGCGGCCACTTCACCTGAGGGAGGACCCAATTTCAGGCAGAACACCCCTTCGTCAATGGAGTCAGCCACAGAGGACCATTTCCGGTGATACATCCCCGGATATCAGTAATTACCCCCCAACCCATATAAAGACCAACTACTAGCAGATCACATCACTGCCTCCACAATAGGACCAGACCACCACCACGAACAACACACGGTAAGCTTGGATATCATGTGAGGGATATGCTACCACCCCAGTTCCGCAGACCCCTCTGTGTTTTTTCCATAGGATAGTCCCTTTGCATACCTGGCATATGGACTTCCCGTTTGATCTTACGGATCATCATAATAATTTTTTTTTCTTGCTTACAGCCAACTGATTTACCAGTCCCCATAGTCTATCACCATACTAGTGATTTGAGATTGGGGGTTCCTCTGAGAACGTATCATCGGTTACTGTGGGCCAGCAACCTGCGGCACCACTTCCAACAACTCTTTCATTCCAGGTAGGACCATAATCCCAGTTCATGCATATATATAGCACCTTAGCATGAACACCCCACTTTTCAAATAAGTCAAATGTCATCATTCACCTTCCCATACCCCATCCCAACACTTCCCATCCCACACTCTTCCTCCCTTCCCCCTTTGTCCCTTACCCCCCTCTTATCCTCCTCATTCTTCCCCTCTCACTCTTTCTCTTCCTCCCCCCCCCTTTATGTTTCCTTTCCACCTCCCCCCCTCGGCCCCCCCCCCACACCCCCCCTTTTCCTTTTCTTCTTTTCCCTGCTACCCCACCTTTCCCATTCCCTCCCTCTCCATTCCCTTCCCCTCCCCCCCCCCCAACCCTTTTCCCCCCCCCCCCCCCTCCCCTTTCCTCCTCCCCTTTCCCTTCCTTTCCTTATTTCCTGGTCCCCTAGATCAAGCACCCCTTCACAACTCCCCCCCTCTCTCTTTCCCCCCCCCCTTTTTCTTCTTTTCCCTCACTCAACCTCACATCACCCACCTCTTTCCCCCTTAAATCACACCCCCATCTCCTCACTCCTTCACCCACCATTCACCCATGCCCCACTACAATTTTTCAATTTTGCACTTCAGATTTCTCCCCCTCCCCTTCCCTTTCTTTTTCTTTCCCCCTAAGGGGAACCCCGGCCTTCCCGGCCGGCTATGCAGCTTTATGTGGTTTCACGGGGTTATGTGTTGTTTTTTGTTTTGTTTTGCCCTTGGCCCCTGGTATATGCTTGTTGTCCCCCAACAAGCCTTTCTCTTCCTTTTCCCCCACACACCATGTCCTCACCCCTAGTGCACACCCCATCCAATACATGCTCTGGGTACTCTACCTGGCTTTAACAACTATATCTAGGTGCGTAACCAACCATCAAAAACATTTTTATAGTTGCCATACACCGCCCCACTTAGCCAAGATACTATACCCTCTTAGAATAATAATTCTCATTCCCCTATAGACTCCGCTATTGGTGGTGCCTGCATGTCCTTGGGCTCTTCCCAGGTCTTGTTCCTCCCCCCCTCTGGTATCCCTGCTTGAACAGCGGGACCAGTGGGAGTGGAACTCCAATTGTGTGACCTCCCGTAAGACGTGTGACGCCCCGGGGGCCCCTTGGCATTGGCGAAATCTGTCTGGCGTGCTCCGGCTGGGTGGACGGCACTCTCCTTGCTCCAAAACGAATCCCCAGTGGGAACAACATCTATACCTCTTATCCGCAGGATATACACCGATGTGGTAAATATGAATCTAAAAGAGTTTTGTTATATATAACTTCATATAACCTATGAGCCTTTTTTACTTTGTAAACTGTAATTGTTACCAACACTGACATCTTATTCCTTTTTGCCTAGCAGACTCTCTTTTCCCTCTGAGGAAGACCCTGTTTGGGTTGAAACGCGTCAGGGATATTTTCATGTTTACGACAGATTATGCACTGTCGTTTTGTGAATACTAGTCTGCACACTGTATATCCATGTTTTTCTCTGTATCCGAATGTAATGTAATGTATAGCATTTTTTCCTGTTTCCCATTGGAGCTCATGTTTTCAATCTAATGTTTTTTACAATTTTTTAATAAAAATATTTTTACCCAGAAACTCTGACCCTTTTTCATTGTACGCTGCCTAAAAACCCCAATGTGGGGGATTGTCCCTTTTTTGTTTCTAATTCAGGGGTGAGCAGCACTCTTTTTTGACCTGTAAGGTCTGTGTCTTTTCCCTTTCCGCTTAACTATTGGGTGGCTAAACACCCCTTCCCCTCTATGACACAAAGAGTTAAAACATGAGCTCCGGGATATAAACTGTTATTGCTGTCTGTTTTTTGACATTTTTTGGTATACAGGTTTTCGTTTTGCATATTGTTCTAGCATACTATTTAACCATATGATGAGTAATTTCCAGGGTAATGAATGGGCCACCCTCATGTTGGGGTATGAAACAGATTTTGAACAAGGTGACCGTGTTGAAACAACAATTTCCACACTCACCTTAAAGCTCACTAGAATCCTTGAACAAAAATCAGCACTGTATTGGCATATAAAATCTCTTGACAGGTACAGTCAAGAAAACATAAATCCCTTAGGCCTCAGAATCCAAATCTTTCCAAACCTAGATCAGATCAGTAACGAGTGCAAACTCGAGTGGGAAGATAACCTAAAGAAATGCTCACAACAAATGATGGATATTCTAAGAAAAGAATATACCAGACAAATGTTACTCCTAGACATAGAGATCAATAATCTAGAATCGGCCCTTGGCCCATTTGTACAACACTCTTTATATTTAAGTTTACAAGATCAATTACGTAGTGACCTGTCGGTTCACAACAAAAATATTCTACAGAAAAAAGAACTTAAATATTGGAGGGACAAGACAGCCTTCCAAGAGGGACGAGCATATAGGTGGAACTCTACTAAGAAAACCACACAACCCACTAATAACATTAGGAAGACACCCAAAAAGAAAGGCAGTCCTCCCACTAATCAACACAATGAACATGACAATACCACACAGAAAGGAAGAGGTAAATATAAGCGTAGTCGCAACAACAGGGGTTCACCCGAACAAGAGAATAAAAAACGTATTACGGACATGGATTCCGAAGCTAGACCTACCAATCAGGATATTCCTACTAACACTGATAACTGTATCAGTATTCCACCCATGGAAACATTGGGATCTGTGAATCCTATGACTATAACTACCAACCAACACGTGACAGGACAAGTTAATGTTATGCGCCCACCACCTTTAAACCCCGCACGGGGATCCCCCTTACCCCAATCGAACAGAGGGACAGGGAACCTGGACGCTTTTGTCACACGGATCCCTCCGAATCACTCAGTGTGATTAACCTTTCCTCACACAATCTATCTGAAACAGAATCCCATGTCCTTGCTCGAGGATTGACCTTCTGCCCACAAAATAACTTTGACCTGTTCGAAGTCGTCACGGATCTCCAACTCTTTGCGCGCAGGCTCCTACTTAAGAGCCTGCGCGCAAAGACTGACATCCCTGACGACACTACCGACTGGTCTACCTTCAGCATGAGGGAGTTTAAAGCATTACGCGACCTCACCTTACTATTTCAGGAGAACAATACTCTTGATCTGATAGACGAAATAGACCTAGACAGCCTATTGGATAGTGTTAACCAACCCATATCCAATTACGATATAAAATTCAAGAAACCTTCCTCGAAATTTCCCCCTCTGAGTCTCAGTTCTAGTATTGACACTTTTGTCAAACAAACCACCCGTGAGATATCCAAAATTCCACGTAAGAAAATACATCCGCACAATCTAACCAAAAAAGAATTTAAAGCTCTTGAGTCATTAGGGCGTAATACGAGCATCACTATAAAATCCTCAGATAAGGGGGGCAACGTAGTTGTCATGGACAATGCTAACTATGTAGAGATGTGCCAAAGGATTCTAGACAACAAGGACTGGTACAAACCAATCCCACCAAAGCAAATACAAACATACTATAGCAAGTTTTATGATCTAGTCGACTCTGCATTGGGTAGAGGAGCCATCACTCAGAACACATATGAATTTATCAGAACCAAATATCCTAAAATAGCAACTTTTTATAGCTTGCCAAAAATACATAAATGCATGGCCCAACCCCCTGGACGTCCCATTGTTTCCGGTAAAGGTAACATTTCGGAAAATCTAAGTAAAGTCATAGATTCCTATCTCCAACCCTTTGTTACGTCCTTGCCTTCCTTTCTTAAGGACACCATACACTTATTACAGACCATCAGCACTATCACTCTATCCACCAAATCTATTCTGGTGGCTATTGATGTTGAAGCTCTTTATAGCTCAATTCCCCATAACAAGGGAATTGCTGCTATACGTAGAACTCTAACACTGAATCCGAAATACGAGGATTCACTAAATGAGTTCATCATTGATGGACTGGAATATATACTACATCACAATTTCTTTTCATTCAATGGTTCCCACTTCCTCCAGGTGCAGGGCGTGGCCATGGGCACCTGCTGTGCCCCGGCCTACGCCAATCTGTACCTGGGGGAGTGGGAACAATTACTTCTGGGCGACGAGGACCTTGTAATGTACACTAGCCATATCTCCTTATGGCTACGGTACATTGACGATGTCCTTGTCGTCTGGGATGGACCCGAGGATCTACTATTAAAATTTTTGGCTCATCTTAATCACAATGAGCATAATCTCAAATTCACTATGACATATGACCGGAATCAACTCACTTTTCTTGATGTTCTGATTGGTCGCTCCTCCGACAATTCCCCTTACACTACCCTCTATCGGAAGGATACGGCGGGAAACACAATTCTCCATGCGGAGAGTTTTCACCCTCCTATACTAAAACAGTCGATCCCTTATGGCCAATACTTACGCCTACGTAGGAACTGCTCTAATGATGTACTCTTTAATACTGAGGCTGGCCAACTCCAGTCCAGATTATTAGCACGTGGATACAGCAGATCGTGCCTGCGCACGGCTTATAACCGTACCCTGGCGCAGTCCCGACCAAGCCTCCTCGCGCCAAAGAGGGCTACAACTGACTCTGATACGGAACCTATTAGGATTATCATGAGATTTTCCAAACAGCACGACATCATTAGAAAAATTATTGCACGGCATTGGTCCATTCTCAAGGACGATACCAAAATCAGCCAATTTCTCTCTGATAGCCCCGCAATAACCTTTAGACGGGCCATCTCTCTACGTGATCGACTTGTACAAAGCGAGTACAAAAGTGAGACCAAAAGGCTTAAACATTGTTCTACTTTAGGCATCTTTCCATGTAGCCACTGTTCAGTATGCAAATACGTTAAACGTGATAAAACGTTTCTTCTTCCCAATGGGGAAACGTTTCGTCCACTCCACTTCGTGAACTGCCAAACGAAAGGGATCGTTTACATTATGTTATGTGAGTGTGGTGCCTTTTATATAGGGAAGACGAAACAGGAGCTCCATAAACGTATATCCAAACACATTTATTGCATGCAGATTGGCAACCACTACCTACCCCTAGGACGACATGTGGTAACTACACATAACTACGTAATGCCCTCTGTCGCATTCGCCGCTCTCGATCGGATTCACATACCCGACCGAGGCGGCGACTGGAACAAAAAACTCCTCCAGTGCGAACAAAGGTGGATCCATAGACTCGGTGCCACATCGGCGCCGGGCCTCAATGAGTCCATCTCTTTCGCCCCCTTCCTAAAAGGTTTTATTTCTGGAAAAACCCAATAAGGGTAATTATTTGCAAATTACCCCTTGTGGACTAATTTCGTCCACTTCAATTCGTTGCTGCAGCTCCTGTTTCGCCTCCCCCATTTCATCAACCCCCCTTGTTCTTCTTCTTGTATGTCCCCATGACAGCCCATAAAACAATTAACTATATAGATAGATTCCGCTATCAACTAAGATATAGTGAATCCCTTCTCTTTCTTCCCTGGATGCACTCTTTATACTATATTTTTACAATTTCGTTTACATATTGAATTGAACTTTAAGGTAATATAGTACCATGCTTACAATCACCTACTCGCACTATGTTCCCCATGTGGATGAGGACAGAATGCGAGATCATACCAAGTCAGATACAGTCAGAGTGACAGTTTTTCAACCGGATTTTCATGTATATATATGATGTACATTTAATCAATGTTTCCTATGTATATTTTTGTACAAACCCAAGTATGTAATATATTGATACAATCCGTGAAAATAGTGCTGTTTTCATGTTTCCATACTTAAATAAGTCGAGTTGTCTGGGCTCCATTACATTAACAGAGCTACCTGTTAACAATCCCCCTATGGTTTGGTTGATGTTGGGATTACTAGCCATCACTATTTCCTTTCCCCCCCCACCATTACATTTCACTTCACCTCTATACCCAATCTCCCCATGTAGCTCTATTCCCCCTTTCTCCCCCCCTTTTTTTTTTTTCTTCTCATCACATTCCTTGCCTGTCATCCCAGCTCATCATTTTTATACCATCTCTCCAGCGGGGTGATCTGATTGGAGCGAGGGGGGTGCCTGCCCCCCACTGGGGACTGCCTGGCTTCGCCGTGCCGTCTGGGCCCCTGGGTGACGCCATCACGCCTTCCCGACGAGGGTAAGGAGCGACGCCACATTCAACACCAGGCGCCTCCCCTTTTTCTCCATGATCGACGCACCTGGGCTGGTCCCGTGCGACCGATCACTGGAACACCCTCGTCGGCGGCATTCCTGGACATCCCTGGACGGCGCCGTCACTGCGCACGCGCGGGACGCCGCGGGTGCGCATGACGGGCGTACGTCACGTGGTTTACGTCAGGGATGACGTCAGATGCGGGCCCTAAGATGGCCGCCAGGAACGCCGGGGACGCCACACGAGGCCGACCTGTTTTGGCGGCCACTTCACCTGAGGGAGGACCCAATTTCAGGCAGAACACCCCTTCGTCAATGGAGTCAGCCACAGAGGACCATTTCCGGTGATACACCCCCGGATATCAGTAATTACCCCCCAACCCATATAAAGACCAACTACTAGCAGATCACATCACTGCCTCCACAATAGGACCAGACCACCACCACGAACAACACACGGTAAGCTTGGATATCATGTGAGGGATATGCTACCACCCCAGTTCCGCAGACCCCTCTGTGTTTTTTTTCCATAGGATAGTCCCTTTGCATACCTGGCATATGGACTTCCCGTTTGATCTTACGGATCATCATAATAATTTTTTTTTTTTTTTTTCTTGCTTACAGCCAACTGATTTACCAGTCCCCATAGTCTATCACCATACTAGTGATTTGAGATTGGGGGTTCCTCTGAGAACGTATCATCGGTTACTGTGGGCCAGCAACCTGCGGCACCACTTCCAACAACTCTTTCATTCCAGGTAGGACCATAATCCCAGTTCATGCATATATATAGCACCTTAGCATGAACACCCCACTTTTCAAATAAGTCAAATGTCATCATTCACCTTCCCATACCCCATCCCAACACTTCCCATCCCACACTCTTCCTCCCTTCCCCCTTTGTCCCTTACCCCCCTCTTATCCTCCTCATTCTTCCCCTCTCACTCTTTCTCTTCCTCCCCCCCCCTTTATGTTTCCTTTCCACCTCCCCCCCTCGGCCCCCCCCCCACACCCCCCCCTTTTCCTTTTCTTCTTTTCCCTGCTACCCCACCTTTCCCATTCCCTCCCTCTCCATTCCCTTCCCCTCCCCCCAACCCTTTTCCCCCCCCCCCCTCCCCTTTCCTCCTCCCCTTTCCCTTCCTTTCCTTATTTCCTGGTCCCCCAGATCAAGCACCCCTCCACAACTCCCCCCCTCTCTCTTTCCCCCCCCCTTTTTCTTCTTTTCCCTCACTCAACCTCACATCACCCACCTCTTTCCCCCTTAAATCACACCCCCATCTCCTCACTCCTTCACCCACCATTCACCCATGCCCCACTACAATTTTTTAATTTTGCACTTCAGATTTCTCCCCCTCCCCTTCCCTTTCTTTTTCTTTCCCCCTAAGGGGAACCCCGGCCTTCCCGGCCGGCTATGCAGCTTTATGTGGTTTCACGGGGTTATGTGTTGTTTTTTGTTTTTGTTTTGCCCTTGGCCCCTGGTATATGCTTGTTGTCCCCCAACAAGCCTTTCTCTTCCTTTTCCCCCACACACCATGTCCTCACCCCTAGTGCACACCCCATCCAATACATGCTCTGGGTACTCTACCTGGCTTTAACAACTATATCTAGGTGCGTAACCAACCATCTAAAACATTTTTATAGTTGCCATACACCGCCCCACTTAGCCAAGATACTATACCCTCTTAGAATAATAATTCTCATTCCCCTATAGACTCCGCTATTGGTGGTGCCTGCATGTCCTTGGGCTCTTCCCAGGTCTTGTTCCTCCCCCCCTCTGGTATCCCTGCTTGAACAGCGGGACCAGTGGGAGTGGAACTCCAATTGTGTGACCTCCCGTAAGACGTGTGACGCCCCGGGGGCCCCTTGGCATTGGCGAAATCTGTCTGGCGTGCTCCGGCTGGGTGGACGGCACTCTCCTTGCTCCAAAACGAATCCCCAGTGGGAACAACATCTATACCTCTTATCCGCAGGATATACACCGATGTGGTAAATATGAATCTAAAAGAGTTTTGTTATATATAACTTCATATAACCTATGAGCCTTTTTTACTTTGTAAACTGTAATTGTTACCAACACTGACATCTTATTCCTTTTTGCCTAGCAGACTCTCTTTTCCCTCTGAGGAAGACCCTGTTTGGGTTGAAACGCGTCAGGGATATTTTCATGTTTACGACAGATTATGCACTGTCGTTTTGTGAATACTAGTCTGCACACTGTATATCCATGTTTTTCTCTGTATCCGAATGTAATGTAATGTATAGCATTTTTTCCTGTTTCCCATTGGAGCTCATGTTTTCAATCTAATGTTTTTTACAATTTTTTAATAAAAATATTTTTACCCAGAAACTCTGACCCTTTTTCATTGTACGCTGCCTAAAAACCCCAATGTGGGGGATTGTCCCTTTTTTGTTAATATGTCACTCTTAAGATACCTCACGTCCATTCTTGCTACGTACCCTACGGACAATATCCTACTTGCGGGAGACTTCAACATGGCTCCCAACCCATCACTGGATAGATTAACGCCAGGAGTGGGCACGGACTCACCCCTAGACAAGTGGGCAAAGGTGTATGGGCTGACTGACGTTTGGAGATGGCGGTTCCCAACAGATAGGGCATTCACGTGTCAGTCGGCCTCATACCGGTCAATGTCTAGGATAGATTTAATTTATGTTAGTGGGGGACTGCTCTCCCGAGTTCGTGAGGTCTCTATACTACCAAGGGGAATCTCGGACCATTCCCCCATGTGTGTTACCTTACAAACACAGACACCTCGGTCAGACAAAATCTGGCGATTGTCCAGATATTGGATCTCGGAGGAGTATGTCGAGGCGGAAATTGACCAGGGTATTACTGATTACTGGCTGGCCAATGTACAATCTGCTACGCCACATGGGAGATGGGATGCATTCAAGGTTTATGTCCGTGGCTGCTACCAAACAGCCATCTCACAAGCCAGGTATAACGCAAAACTGTCCATCGAAGAGGCAGAGACCAGGGCACAGGGGTTGGAGTCCCAGTATGTCATGACCCAAAACCCCATCACTCTCCTTGATATGCGATCTGCATACCGAGAACTAACAATACTAAGGGTTGCCGGAGCCAAAAAACGCCAGCTATCACAGACACAACGTATATTTGAGCAGGGGGAAAAAACAGGGCACATGCTGGCCTGGCTGGCAAAAGAACAACAACCCTCTACGTCTATAGCCCGCATTAGACAAGAAAATGGAACTGTAGCAACAGACCCACTGGTTATCAACGCCTGCTTTGCTTCATACTACGCCTCTTTATATGCGTCCAGGGTGGACTACTCTGGGGGGGAGCTTGTCTCCTTCCTGGAGCGGATCACCTTCCCCATGTTGAGCCCCGAGGCCAGGGTAAATCTGGACAAAGACATAACTATTGAGGAAGTTAAGATGGCGCTGGGTGAACTACAAGCAGGAAAGACCCCTGGGGCAGATGGACTCCCTCCCGAGTTTTATAAACAGTATGGGGAACAGCTCACAATTAGGTTACATGAAATGGTGCTGGGGTCCCTGGAGGCCGGCACCCTCCCGGAGTCAATGGCGGAAGCCATAATAGTGGTCCTTCCCAAGCCGGGTAAGGACCTGGAACTCTGCTCATCGTACCGACCGATTTCCCTCCTTAACGCGGATGCTAAAGTCCTAACAAAAATTTTGGCAAAAAGGCTCAATGAGGTCATACTGACGCTGATCCACGAGGATCAGTCGGGATTCATGCCCGGCAAGGGCACGGACATAAACATTCGTAGGCTATACACGGTCATGGGGGCCACGGGACACCTGGCTGAGTTCGACGTAGTGGCCTCCCTGGATGCGGAGAAAGCATTTGACTCGGTGGAGTGGGAATATCTATGGGAGGTCCTGCGTCGATTCGGCTTTGGTCCAAAATATATTGCCTGGGTGCAGGCCCTCTATAGGGCGCCGAGGGCTAGGGTTCGCACGGGTGTGATACTCTCGCCAACGTTTCGGTTACATAGGGGCACGAGGCAGGGGTGTCCATTGTCCCCTGCCCTGTTTGCCTTGGCTATTGAGCCCATGGCCATTATGGTGCGGTCCTCTCCCCTGGTGAAGGGCATACAAATTGGCTCTTCACAGGAAAGAATATCCCTATACGCGGACGATACCCTGCTATATCTAAGAAACGATTCTGGCTCCCTGGAAGCGGCCCTCGCAATTATAAATGAATTTGGCAAATACTCTGGCATCCGCGTTAACTGGACCAAGTCGGTCATTTTTGCACTACACCCGGGGGAGGCCTCCCTGTCAGACAACACACCCCTGAAGAAAGTCTCACAGTTTAGGTACCTAGGGATAGAGATACATAGGGACAAAACACAATTTATCCCCCTAAACCTGACGCCAGCTATGTCCTCTTTAGTACAGAAGTGCACGGCATGGAAGACGTTACCCCTGACTCCAGTAGGGAGAGTAAATCTGATCAAGATGTCTCTCCTGCCCAAATTTTTTATACATATTTAGACAAACGCCGGTGCATATCCCAAATACGTTTTTTAAAAGGCTTGACTCGATACTGACGACCTTTATATGGCAGGGCAAGATCCCCAGAATAGCCAAAACTACCCTTCAAATGCCACTTTCACTGGGGGGCCTGGCCCTCCCAAGCTTTCAAAAATATTATTGGGCGGCAGTTTTGGTGACGCTTCGGTGGTGGCTGTCAGAAGAGCCGGCGAACCCCGCCTCGACTTTGGAGGCGGCGCTGCTTGGTTCCTACTCCGAATTAAGAAACCTAATCCACCGGGGGCCTGGGTCTAATCCTGATATAACATACTCCATGAAGGCCACCCTTAAGGTTTGGGGGATTGTCAGGGACAAGATTCTAAAGTTTGCAGGTTGGTCTCCCTATACCCCACTATGGGGAAACCCCAGACTGCCCCACTTTCAATCCATACCGGACCCGGTACTGTGGGCGAGGCACGACATAGTGACACTAGCGGACATATCTGGCTCGACGGGCTTGCTTTCGTTTGATGCGCTGAAACATAGCAAAGGGCTCCCTAACAGTATGTTTTTCAGATACTTGCAGATCCGCCACGCCTACAGCTCCCAGTTCCCGACGCCACCAAGGATGGGAACGTCGGGAATTGAGAATCTACTGAGGGAGGAGGGGGGGACGAAGGTCCTCTCCAGGGTGTACTCGGCCCTGGCTGGCCTGGATACCTCTAAGGTGTCCCAGCTATTCTCGGTCTGGCAGGGAGATATACCCTCGCTGGCCGACGATGACTGGGAAGAGGGATTTCAACAATACCTCCCCCTGATGATCTCTGCACGGGATAGGTTCATCCAACTGAAATTTATACACAGGGCATATTTTTCGCCACAGCGACTGGCCAAGATATACCCTACTCATAGCCCGCTGTGCGCTAAATGTGGAACAGAGGAGGGCTCCTTCTTCCATGTGGTGTGGTCATGTAGCCTAATCCAGTCATTCTGGAGAGGGGTGGTGGACAAAATAAACCTGGTCAGTAAGCTTAGACTACCCTGTGACCCAATTCCACTGCTTCTAGGTGTGGTGGATACGCTGGAGGGACCCCAGGCCAAGAAGCTATTTGTGTTCTATGCTGCTTTCTACGCAAGAAAAGCGATATTGCTACATTGGAAGGGAGCTGCCCCCCCAACAACACAATTTTGGAGGACCCTTATCAACAAAGCTCTCCCCTTGTATAAACTCACATATATGGGCCGCAACTGTCCTAACAAGTTTAACAAAATCTGGAACCCCTGGGTGCAGGAGGAGAGGCTGACTTTGGACTAGGAAGAGGGTGAGACGAGGACCATATTGGAGGAGATTGGGAGGTATGTGAGTGACCCCAAAGAGACGAGGGACGTACGATGGGGACGATATGGATGGGCGTGGAGAGCGGTGTGACCCCCTCCTCCCCGATCCGAGGATCGGGGGGGGAGGAGTTGGAGAGTCGCGGGCACAGGGGGGGGCTGAGAGGTACCCCGCACGAGACGATAGGGCATGACATACTGGGAATGTTGACGGGAGGGCTGGAGTGTGGCAGTTCACCACACCCACTTGGACTACGTAAGGAACTGGGAAGAGTGTACTATGACCAATGTTAATCCGGGTTTGTTTCCCCCCTCTTTCCCCCCGTTCCCCGCTCACCCCTCCTGTAACAAATTCTGTATCTCATTTCCCTTCCCTATGAGAACACTGTTTACACCTGATAACCTATGTTCCACACCAATGATTGTATAAATACCCTGCACATGTAGAACATTCGTTGCATTTGAAAATGAGACACTGTACCGTTGTATTTCTCTGTATTTTTTCCTTATTTTGAAAATAAAAACCGTTTTTTGTTAAAAAAAAAGGGGCCATAGGTGCGGGGGATGTGTAATGTAAAAGGGGCCAGAGGTGCGGGGGATGTGTAATGTAAAGGGGCCAGAGGTGCAGGGGATGTGTAATGTAAAGGGACCAGAGGTGCAGGGGGCTAAGTAATGTAAAAGAGGCCAGAGGTATGGGGGTTGTGTAATGTAAAGGGGACAGAGGCACGGGGGGCCGTGTAATGTAAAAGGGACCAGAGGTACAGTGGGCTGTGTAATGTAAAAGGGGCCAGAGGTGCAGGGGCTGTGTAATGTAAAAGGGGCCAGAGGTGCAGGGGCTGTGTAATGTAAAGGGGCCAGAGGTGCGGTGGTGGGCTATGTAATGTAAAGGGGCCAGAGGTGCGGGTGATGTGTAATGTAAAAGGGGCCAGATGAGCAGGGGATGTGTAATGTAAAGGGGCCAGAGGTGGGGGGATGTGTAATGTTTTTGTCATTTATTAGAAGATGAGTTTGGCCCTCCATGCATTCACATACATTAAATCCAGGCCCTTAAAGTGATTGTAAAGTCTTTTTTTTTTTAAATAACAACTGAGCTGCAGAGTCACCTCTAGGGGGAGACCAGGAGAAGTCACTGTTGGGAGGGGGAACTGAGCTGCAGAGTCACCTCTGGGGGGGGGGACCAGGAGAAGTCACTGCTAGAAGGGGGGACTGAGCTGCAGAGTCACCTCTAGGGGGGGGACTAGGAGAAGTCACTGCTGGGAGGAGGAACTGAGCTGCAGAGTCACCTCTAGGGGGCGACCAGGAGAAGTCACTGCTGGGAGGGGGAACTGAGCTGCAGAGTCACCTCTAGGGGGAGACCAGGGGAAGTCACTGCTGGGAGGGGGAACTGAGCTGCAGAGTCACCTCTAGGGGGAGACCAGGAGAAGTCACTGCTGGGAGGGGGAACTGAGCTGCAGAGTCACCTCTAGGGGGAGACCAGGAGAAGTCACTGTTGGGAGGGGGAACTGAGCTGCAGAGTCACCTCTAGGGGGGGGGGGGGGCAGGAGAAGTCACTGCTGGAAGGGGGAACTGAGCTGCAGAGTCACCTCTGGGGGGGGGACCAGGAGAAGTCACCGCTGGAAGGGGGGACTGAGCTGCAGAGTCACCTCTAGGGGGAGACCAGGAGAAGTCACTGCTGGGAGGGGGAACTGTGCTGCAGAGTCACCTCTAGGGGGAGACCAGGAGAAGTCACTGCTGGGAGGGGGAACTGAGCTGCAGAGTCACCTTTAGGGGGGGACCAGGAGAAGTCACTGCTGGGAGGGGGAACTGAGCTGCAGAGTCACCTCTAGGGGGAGACCAGGAGAAATTACTGCTGGGAGGGGGAACTGAGCTGCAGAGTCACCTCTAGGGGGAGACCAGGAGAAGTCACTGCTGGGAGGGGGAACTGAGCTGCAGTCACCTCTAGGGGGGACCAGGAGAAGTCACTGCTGGGAGGGGGAACTGAGCTGTAGTGTCACCTCTAGGGGGAGACCAGAAATCACTGCTGGGAGGGGGAACTGAGCTGCAGAGTCACCTCTAGGGGGGGACCAGAAATCACTGCTGGGAGGGGGAACTGAGCTGCAGAGTCACCTCTAGGGGGGGGCCAGGAGAAGTGGGGGAGGAGGAACTGAGCTGCAGAGTCACCTTTAGGGGGGGACCAGGAGAAGTCACTGGGGGGGACCAGAAATCACTGCTGCTGGGAGGGGGAACTGAGCTGCAGAGTCACCTCTAGGGGGGGAGCACTGCTGGGAGGGGGAACTGAGCTGCAGTCACTGCTGGGAGGAGGAACTGAGCTGCAGAGTCACCTCTAGGGGGAGGGGGAACTGAGCTGCAGAGTCACCTCTAGGGGGGGAACAGGAGAAGTCACTGCTGGGAGGAGGAACTGAGCTGCAGAGTCACCTCTAGGGGGGGACCAGGAGAAGTCACTGCTGGGAGGGGGAACTGAGCTGCAGAGTCACCTCTAGGGGGCGACCAGGAGAAGTCACTGCTGGGAGGGGGAACTGAGCTGCAGAGTCACCTCTAGGGGGAGACCAGGGGAAGTCACTGCTGGGAGGGGGAACTGAGCTGCAGAGTCACCTCTAGGGGGAGACCAGGAGAAGTCACTGCTGGGAGGGGGAACTGAGCTGCAGAGTCACCTCTAGGGGGAGACCAGGAGAAGTCACTGTTGGGAGGGGGAACTGAGCTGCAGAGTCACCTCTAGGGGGGGGGGGGCAGGAGAAGTCACTGCTGGAAGGGGGAACTGAGCTGCAGAGTCACCTCTGGGGGGGGGACCAGGAGAAGTCACCGCTGGAAGGGGGGACTGAGCTGCAGAGTCACCTCTAGGGGGAGACCAGGAGAAGTCACTGCTGGGAGGGGGAACTGAGCTGCAGAGTCACCTCTAGGGGGAGACCAGGAGAAGTCACTGCTGGGAGGGGGGACTGAGCTGCAGAGTCACCTCTAGGGGGAGACCAGGAGAAGTCACTGCTGGGAGGGGGAACTGAGCTGCAGAGTCACCTCCAGGGGCAGACCAGGAGAAGTCACTGCTGGGAGGGGGAACTGAGCTGCAGAGTCACCTTTAGGGGGGGACCAGGAGAAGTCACTGCTGGGAGGGGGAACTGAGCTGCAGAGTCACCTCTAGGGGGAGACCAGGAGAAATTACTGCTGGGAGGGGGAACTGAGCTGCAGAGTCACCTCTAGGGGGAGACCAGGAGAAGTCACTGCTGGGAGGGGGAACTGAGCTGCAGTCACCTCTAGGGGGGACCAGGAGAAGTCACTGCTGGGAGGGGGAACTGAGCTGTAGAGTCACCTCTAGGGGGAGACCAGAAATCACTGCTGGGAGGGGGAACTGAGCTGCAGAGTCACCTCTAGGGGGGGACCAGGAGAAGTCACTGCTGGGAGGAGGAACTGAGCTGCAGAGTCACCTCT
Source organism: Lithobates sylvaticus (assembly GCA_028564925.1). Taxonomy (NCBI): domain Eukaryota; kingdom Metazoa; phylum Chordata; class Amphibia; order Anura; family Ranidae; genus Lithobates; species Lithobates sylvaticus. The sequence continues at coordinate 196,469,476 of CM053035.1, forward strand.
AGGGGGGGACCAGAAATCACTGCTGGGAGGGGGAACTGAGCTGCAGAGTCACCTCTAGGGGGGGGGGGGCAGGAGAAGTCACTGCTGGGAGGAGGAACTGAGCTGCAGAGTCACCTCTAGGGGGGGACCAGGAGAAGTCACTGCTGGGAGGGGGAACTGAGCTGCAGAGTCACCTCTAGGGGGAGACCAGGAGAAGTCACTGTTGGGAGGGGGAACTGAGCTGCAGAGTCACCTCTAGGGGGGGGGGGGGCAGGAGAAGTCACTGCTGGAAGGGGGAACTGAGCTGCAGAGTCACCTCTGGGGGGGGGGGACCAGGAGAAGTCACTGCTGGAAGGGGGGACTGAGCTGCAGAGTCACCTCTAGGGGGGGACCAGGAGAAGTCACTGCTGGGAGGAGGAACTGAGCTGCAGAGTCACTTCTAGGGGGAGACCAGGAGAAGTCACTGCTGGGAGGGGGAACTGAGCTGCAGAGTCACCTCTAGGGGGAGACCAGGAGAAGTCACTGCTGGGAGGGGGAACTGAGCTGCAGAGTCACCTCTAGGGGGGTCCAGGAGAAGTCACTGCTGGGAGGGGGAACTGAGCTGCAGAGTCACCTCTAGGGGGGGACCAGGAGAAGTCACTGCTGGGAGGGGGAACTGAGCTGCTGAGTCACCTCTAGGGGGGTCCAGGAGAAGTCACTGCTGGGAGGGGGAACTGAGCTGCTGAGTCACCTCTAGGGGGGGGGGGCAGGAGAAGTCATTGCTGGGAGGGGGAACTGAGCTGCAGAGTCACCTCTAGGGGGAGACCAGGAGAAGTCACTGCTGGAAGGAGGAACTGAGCTGCAGAGTCACCTCTAGGGGGGGGGGGGGGGGGGCAGGAGAAGTCACTGCTGGGAGGGGGAACTGAGCTGCAGAGTCACCTCTAGGGGGAGACCAGGAGAAGTCACTGTTGGGAGGGGGAACTGAGCTGCAGAGTCACCTCTAGGGGGGGGGGGGGGGGGGGCAGGAGAAGTCACTGCTGGAAGGGGGAACTGAGCTGCAGAGTCACCTCTGGGGGGGGGACCAGGAGAAGTCACCGCTGGAAGGGGGGACTGAGCTGCAGAGTCACCTCTAGGGGGAGACCAGGAGAAGTCACTGCTGGGAGGGGGGACTGAGCTGCAGAGTCACCTCTAGGGGGAGACCAGGAGAAGTCACTGCTGGGAGGGGGAACTGAGCTGCAGAGTCACCTTTAGGGGGGGACCAGGAGAAGTCACTGCTGGGAGGGGGAACTGAGCTGCAGAGTCACCTCTAGGGGGAGACCAGGAGAAATTACTGCTGGGAGGGGGAACTGAGCTGCAGAGTCACCTCTAGGGGGAGACCAGGAGAAGTCACTGCTGGGAGGGGGAACTGAGCTGCAGTCACCTCTAGGGGGGACCAGGAGAAGTCACTGCTGGGAGGGGGAACTGAGCTGTAGTGTCACCTCTAGGGGGAGACCAGAAATCACTGCTGGGAGGGGGAACTGAGCTGCAGAGTCACCTCTAGGGGGGGACCAGGAGAAGTCACTGCTGGGAGGAGGAACTGAGCTGCAGAGTCACCTCTAGGGGGGGACCAGAAATCACTGCTGGGAGGGGGAACTGAGCTGCAGAGTCACCTCTAGGGGGGGGCCAGGAGAAGTCACTGCTGGGAGGAGGAACTGAGCTGCAGAGTCACCTCTAGGGGGGGACCAGGAGAAGTCACTGCTGGGAGGGGGAACTGAGCTGCAGAGTCACGTCTAGGGGGCGACCAGGAGAAGTCACTGCTGGGAGGGGGAACTGAGCTGCAGAGTCACCTCTAGGGGGAGACCAGGGGAAGTCACTGCTGGGAGGGGGAACTGAGCTGCAGAGTCACCTCTAGGGGGAGACCAGGAGAAGTCACTGCTGGGAGGGGGAACTGAGCTGCAGAGTCACCTCTAGGGGGAGACCAGGAGAAGTCACTGTTGGGAGGGGGAACTGAGCTGCAGAGTCACCTCTAGGGGGGGGGGGGGGGAGGAGAAGTCACTGCTGGAAGGGGGAACTGAGCTGCAGAGTCACCTCTGGGGGGGGGGGACCAGGAGAAGTCACCGCTGGAAGGGGGGACTGAGCTGCAGAGTCACCTCTAGGGGGAGACCAGGAGAAGTCACTGCTGGGAGGGGGAACTGAGCTGCAGAGTCACCTCTAGGGGGAGACCAGGAGAAGTCACTGCTGGGAGGGGGGACTGAGCTGCAGAGTCACCTCTAGGGTGGGACCAGGAGAAGTCACTGCTGGGAGGGGGAACTGAGCTGCAGAGTCACCTCCAGGGGCAGACCAGGAGAAGTCACTGCTGGGAGGGGGAACTGAGCTGCAGAGTCACCTTTAGGGGGGGACCAGGAGAAGTCACTGCTGGGAGGGGGAACTGAGCTGCAGAGTCACCTCTAGGGGGAGACCAGGAGAAATTACTGCTGGGAGGGGGAACTGAGCTGCAGAGTCACCTCTAGGGGGAGACCAGGAGAAGTCACTGCTGGGAGGGGGAACTGAGCTGCAGTCACCTCTAGGGGGGACCAGGAGAAGTCACTGCTGGGAGGGGGAACTGAGCTGTAGAGTCACCTCTAGGGGGAGACCAGAAATCACTGCTGGGAGGGGGAACTGAGCTGCAGAGTCACCTCTAGGGGGGGACCAGGAGAAGTCACTGCTGGGAGGAGGAACTGAGCTGCAGAGTCACCTCTAGGGGGGGACCAGAAATCACTGCTGGGAGGGGGAACTGAGCTGCAGAGTCACCTCTAGGGGGGGGGGGGGGGGGGCAGGAGAAGTCACTGCTGGGAGGAGGAACTGAGCTGCAGAGTCACCTCTAGGGGGGGACCAGGAGAAGTCACTGCTGGGAGGGGGAACTGAGCTGCAGAGTCACCTCTAGGGGGAGACCAGGAGAAGTCACTGTTGGGAGGGGGAACTGAGCTGCAGAGTCACCTCTAGGGGGGGGGGGGGGCAGGAGAAGTCACTGCTGGAAGGGGGAACTGAGCTGCAGAGTCACCTCTGGGGGGGGGGGGACCAGGAGAAGTCACTGCTGGAAGGGGGGACTGAGCTGCAGAGTCACCTCTAGGGGGGGACCAGGAGAAGTCACTGCTGGGAGGAGGAACTGAGCTGCAGAGTCACTTCTAGGGGGAGACCAGGAGAAGTCACTGCTGGGAGGGGGAACTGTGCTGCAGAGTCACCTCTAGGGGGAGACCAGGAGAAGTCACTGCTGGGAGGGGGAACTGAGCTGCAGAGTCACCTCTAGGGGGGTCCAGGAGAAGTCACTGCTGGGAGGGGGAACTGAGCTGCAGAGTCACCTCTAGGGTGGGACCAGGAGAAGTCACTGCTGGGAGGGGGAACTGAGCTGCTGAGTCACCTCTAGGGGGGTCCAGGAGAAGTCACTGCTGGGAGGGGGAACTGAGCTGCTGAGTCACCTCTAGGGGGGGGGGGCAGGAGAAGTCATTGCTGGGAGGGGGAACTGAGCTGCAGAGTCACCTCTAGGGGGAGACCAGGAGAAGTCACTGCTGGAAGGAGGAACTGAGCTGCAGAGTCACCTCTAGGGGGGGGGGGGGGGCAGGAGAAGTCATTGCTGGGAGGGGGAACTGAGCTGCAGAGTCACCTCTAGGGGGTGACCAGGAGAAGTCACTGCTGGGAGGGGGAACTGAGCTGCAGAGTCACCTCTAGGGGGGTCCAGGAGAAGTCACTGCTGGGAGGGGGAACTGAGCTGCAGAGTCACCTCTAGGGGGGGACCAGGAGAAGTCACTGCTGGGAGGGGGAACTGAGCTGCAGAGTCACCTCTAGGGGGAGACCAGGAGAAGTCACTGCTGGAAGGAGGAACTGAGCTGCAGAGTCACCTCTAGGGGGGGGGGGGGGGGGGGGGGGCAGGAGAAGTCATTGCTGGGAGGGGGAACTGAGCTGCAGAATCACCTCTAGGGGGAGACCAGGAGAAGTCACTGCTGGGAGGGGGAACTGAGCTGCAGAGTCACCTCTAGGGGGGTCCAGGAGAAGTCACTGCTGGGAGGGGGAACTGAGCTGCAGAGTCACCTCTAGGGGGGGACCAGGAGAAGTCACTGCTGGGAGGGGGAACTGAGCTGCTGAGTCACCTCTAGGGGGGTCCAGGAGAAGTCACTGCTGGGAGGGGGAACTGAGCTGCTGAGTCACCTCTAGGGGGGTCCAGGAGAAGTCACTGCTGGGAGGGGGAACTGAGCTGCAGAGTCACCTCTAGGGGGGGGGGGGCAGGAGAAGTCACTGCTGGGAGGGGGAACTGAGCTGCAGAGTCACCTCTAGGGGGAGACCAGGAGAAGTCACTGCTGGAAGGAGGAACTGAGCTGCAGAGTCACCTCTAGGGGGGGGGGGGGGGCAGGAGAAGTCATTGCTGGGAGGGGGAACTGAGCTGCAGAGTCACCTCTAGGGGGGACCAGGAGAAGTCACTGCTGGGAGGGGGAACTGAGCTGCTGAGTCACCTCTAGGGGGGTCCAGGAGAAGTCACTGCTGGGAGGGGGAACTGAGCTGCAGAGTCACCTCTAGGGGGGTCCAGGAGAAGTTACTGCTGGGAGGGGGAACTGAGCTGCAGAGTCACCTCTAGGGGGAGACCAGGAGAAGTCACTGCTGGGAGGGGGAACTGAGCTGTAGAGTCACCTCGAGGGGGGGACCAGGAGAAGTCACTGCTGGGAGGGGGAACTGAGCTGCAGAGTCACCTCTAGGGGGAGACCAGAAGAAATCACTGCTGGGAGGAGGGACTGAGCTGCAGAGTCACCTCTAGGGGGGGACAGGAGAAGTCACTGCTGGGAGGGGGGACTGAGCTGCAGAGTCACCTCTAGGGGGGGACAGGAGAAGTCACTGCTGGGAGGGGGGACTGAGCTGCAGAGTCACCTCTAGGGGGGGACCAGGAGAAGTCACTGCTGGGAGGGGGAACTGAGCTGCCGAGTCACCTCTAGGGGGGGACCAGGAGAAGTCACTGCTGGGAGGGGGAACTGAGCTGCCGAGTCACCTCTAGGGGGGACCAGGAGAAGTCACTGCTGGGAGGGGGAACTGAGCTGCAGTCACCTCTAGATGCTCTGCTGGGGCACTACTTGGGAGAGGGCAGCAGGGGGAGTCACCATTGGCAGGGTGTCACCCAAGTGCCTCTCTATATAGTATTCCTCTTCACCCCATTGTGTGGAGGAGCTGGGCCAGCACAGACAGTATCCATCCACTCCCAGAACAAGGAAGGAGAGGAGGAGCCTGGGCTGGTCTGGGCTGGTCTGGGCTGGACTGGGCACTGACACTTTCTATGAAGTTCGGAGACACATTGAAGGATAACATGCTACATCCGGGTCTCTGTACATCTCCCCCACACTGAACCCCGTTCAGCAGACGCTTATCGCCCTCTAGTCTACTCTGTCTCTGTCACTAGAGCAACATTAACCGTCTGAGACTCCCCAGCGGTGTCGGCCATCTTCCCGGAGACCGCTCCCCATTGACGGCAATGCACTCAAGGCGCCGCCCCTCTCCCTACACCGCGGACAGGAAATCTCCGCTCTAGCGCCCTTCGCACAGCCCACTCACCTCGCAACCATCTCAGCGGCGGTGACGTAGTGGCGCTCCCGGGATACTCGTGACGCTGACGTCACGGACAGGCCAAACAGGAAGAGAGAGAGAGAGAGAGAGAGAAAGGAGAGAGACTGACCGACAGCCCGTGATAGGTGAGAGCTGACTGGGGGCCAGCAGTGGTGGTCCGCCACCTGGAGGGAGTGTGGGTTCTAGACAGCAACTTCTTTCGCAATAGTACTACAAGTCCCAGCATCCCCTGCCAGGCCCTTCTTATAGTGCCTGAACTGAGTTCAGGCTGGGGGGACTACAAGTCCCAGAATCCCCTGATAGGCTACAGATAAGTTATAGACCTGTGAGGCACTACAAGTCCCAGCACCTCACAGCTGGCACTGGGTAGTAGTAGTGGTGGGGTGGTATGGCCATGTCTCTGTCGGCTGGACCCTGTGAATCCCTCTGACCGGGTGGACTGGTCCGGCCATGATCCGGGAATCCCTCTGCCTGGGCGGACTGGCCCGCCTTGACCCGGGGACCCCTCTGCCGGGGCGGACTGGCCCGCCTTGACCCGGGGACCCCTCTGCCGGGGCGGACTGGCCCGCCTTGACCCGGGAACCCCTCTGCCGGGGCGAACTGACCCGGGGACCCCTCTGCCGGGGTGGACTGGCCCGAACTGACCCGGGGACCCCTCTGCCGGGGCGGACTGGCCCGCCTTGACCCGGGGACCCCTCTGCCGGGGTGGACTGGCCCGAACTGACCCGGGGACCCCTCTGCCGGGGCGGACTGGCCCGCCTTGACCCGGGGACCCCTCTGCTGGGGCGGACTGGCCCGCCTTGACCCGGGAACCCCTCTGCCGGGGCGAACTGACCCGGGGACCCCTCTTCCGGGGCGGACTGGCCCGAACTGACCCGGGGACCCCTCTGCTGGGGCGGACTGGCCCGCCTTGACCCGGGGACCCCTCTGCCGGGGCGGACTGGCCCGGCCATGACCCGGTAACCCCTCTGCCGGGGCGGACTGGCCCGGCCATGACCCGGTAACCCCTCTGCCGGGGCGGACTCGCCCGGCCATGACCCGGGGACCCCTCTGCTGGGGCGGACTGGCCCGCCTTGACCCGGGAACCCCTCTGCCGGGGCGGACGGTGTAGTAATATGACTGAATAGAAGTGACTCCATCTTTATATACGTTCATATAAGATTAACTTGGGTTAATCTGCTAGTTAGTTTAAAGTTCTGTATTCTCAGACTGTATCGGTTTCTATAAAGCATTCATATAAGAAAACATATTTTATTCTGTACTGTATAAATAAAGAATTGTGGCTCAATATGTCTGGGCCCCTTTCCTGTGTGATCAGGAAGCAGGACCCAAGACTGAGTCATAAAAGCAGATGGCATAATTAATGATGTGAAATCTACACCTCAGTATTAACCCCGCCCATCTTCCGTATAATGATTGGTTAACGATGACGTATATAAGTTGTATACCCGCCCAGAATGAAATCTGATAGGTTTGAACATTTGGCTCATCTCTTCTTGTGTTCGCAAAGAAGCTTTCTCCTCAGTACTGAGAGGATCCTGTGAGTGTGGTAATTGCCCTTGTTGCACCCAGCTGGTCTTGTCAGGTATATAGAAATACCGGTTGATTCCACTTCAGTTTGGAGGCACCGCTTGAGATTTTTGAATTTGGGACTGGATTTAGATGAGGCTCACCTGGGGTAAGGTTCTTCTTGCCTCAGCTCTGATAAAACCTTAGTCTTAAAAAAAAAAAAAAAAGAGAGAAGTGTGAGACGGACCAAATGCTGTTAAGTGGCTTTAGGTAAGCCTTTTAAGAAGTTTACAATTGTAGTGTGGCTTTTGAGAAGCCCCTGGCTTTAGGTAAGCCTGTAAGAAGTCTTAAAAACTTTAATATTGCGCTCTTTTTGGGAAGGAGAATAAGGGTTAATAAGGCAATTACTACCGGGACCCCACAAACTTTGGCTATATCTGGCTTTTCTTGTCGCATTTGCAACATCAAAGTATAAGATATCTGTTGTGTGGGATACGGGGCTGTATGGGGGTAAGGCAGCCCTGTGTGTCACTGTCTGAATTTTCCCCCTTTTGGGACATCATATAATTTAGGCCCCTTTCACACCGAAGCGTTTTTCAGGCGCTAAAAATAGCGCCTGAAAAGAAAAAAAGCGGGTCCTTTCACTCCAGTGTGAAAGCCGGAGGGCTTTCACGCTGGAGCTGTGCGCTAGCAGGAGGGTAAAAAAAAAAGTCCTGCTAGCAGCATCTTTGGAGCGGTGTATTCACCGCTCCTACCCATTGAAATCAATGGGACAGCGCGGCAATACCGCCGGCAAAGCCCCACTTAGCGGGGGTTTTAACCCTTTTTTGGCCGCTAGCGGGGTTAAAACTGCCCCGCTAGCGGCCGAATACCGCTTCTAAAACGACGGTAAAGCAGCGCTAAATATAGCGCTGCTTTACCGCCGACGCACGCTTCCGCCCCAGTGTGAAAGGGGCCTGCAAACCGACCCGAAACAGCTGTTGCTGTGTCTTCAGTGTGAAAGCCCGAGGGCTTTCACACTGAAGCGGTGGGCTTGCAGGACGCTGAAAAATGTCCTGCAAGCCGCATCTTTGGGTCGCTGTGGGAGCGGTATATTTACCGCTCCTATAGCGCCCGTTCCCATTGAAAACAATGGGGGCAGCGCTCCGAACCCTTTTTTTTTTTTTATTAACCCTTTTTCGGCCGCTCGCGGGGGGTAAAACCGCCCCGCGAGCGGCCACAATGCGCCGCTAAAACGACGGTAAAGCGGCGCTAAATATAGTGCCGCTTTACCGCCAGCGCCCCCAACGCCCCAGTGTGAAACTAGCCTTAGAGTTAAGTAAATTTCTCTTATGTTATGTTCAGGTATCATGGAAGTGGTGAGTACTGTTCTCTGCATATTCATTATAAGTTTGCTAAAGGTTTCTTTGAAGAGATAATGGTATAGTATGTGAATAATATGACTTCTCCCCTTTGCTAGTACCGTATATACTCCAGTATAAGCCGACCCAAATATAAGCCGAGGCACCTAATTTTACCACAAAAAAACTGGGAAAACTTATTGACTCGAGTATAAGCCTAGTGTGAGAAATGTGCAGCTACTGTAAGTGGAAAAGAGGGTTAACAATGCCCATTTGCAGCCTCACTGTGCCCATTTGCAGCCATAGGCCCCCCAAACTTCAAACTCAGTAGTTAAAGCGGGAGTTCTGCCGTTTAAAAAAAAAATTAAATAAAAAAGTCAGCAGCTACAAATACTGCAGCTGCTGGCTTTTAAAATATGGACACTTACCCCTCCAGCGCGCCCGCGATGTCAGCACCCGAAGCCGACCTGTTGATCGGCTCTTGGGTGCCGCCGCCGCCATCTTCGGTATGGGGAATCAGGAAGTGAAGCCTCGCGGCTTCACTTCCCGGTTCCCTACTGCGCGAGTTACGCTGCGCAATAAGGACGGTCCCTGCTGTCTCTGGGATCCGTGTGTGTCCTATTGTATGTTGTTGACATCGTGATCAGCCATGATTGGACACGGCTGATCACGTGGTAAAGAGCCTCCACCTCTCATTGTGGCCAGAATTGTGCCGCTCTAAGTCCTATTGTATGTTGGGTTTGTCCTATTGTATGTTGGGTTTGTCTTACTTGCGTCGGGCTTGTCTTACTTGCGTCGGGCTTGTCTTACTTGCGTCGGGCTTGTCCTACTTGCGTTGGTGTACCATTGCCCTCATGTGTCTGTATAATTGTGATGGAATCACCCAAACCCGAGGAGGATACACTCCCATGTGAAGTGACATTTTGGAGGGGACTGAACCCAGGATCCGGTGCTGCTAGGTAAGTGTTCCCCAGGTATATTCAGTTCAAGAGCACACGGTAAGGGGAACAGCCATTGAGAGGGTCACCATACAGGTTCCAATCTGACCGTACAATCAACTTTATATTTACCAAAACGTTTTGGAATCTGAGCACCTACCTAATCTATCCAATCAAATTGTATCCAATCAGGAAGGTCATTGCCCTTCATAATTATTAGTGGTTAATAAAGGTTGTATAACCAGATTTTAATGTGTATGGTGAGCTCTAGTCAGAAAAGTGTCATGGGGGTAGTTGGTGACCAATCAGATGTCTTGCTTCCCTCTCTCCTCTTGTATCTCGATGTTGCCATCTATATGACGTTCTGCTACTGTGTTCTGGAAACATTTTGATGTCTCACTCAACCGGAGTTGCATTTTGTATGTTGTATTATGATACTGGTGATAGGGGTGCTATATAAATCCATGACGGTAATCAGGTCGCAGGTCTGGTATCTAAGCTCCGCCCTCCGCCATTATCTCTTGTATTATTCAGCTGTTTATAGCGGTTGACGGTGATTCAGCAGGCTCTGCGATCCTCCATACTAATGTTATGAGGTATGATAATGAGATTCCAGCTCCTACATTACAGGGAGGGTTCGGGCCTGTGGTCACAGCTGTGCCAGGAGCAGAGGACTTTACCCCGTATGACCTGACTGTCATTGTCTGGAGGCCCTACAGGTCTGTGCATGTCTGGAGAACCCTCTGTACTCAGGGTAGTTGGTGTAGGGAAGGACCGTAGAACCCGTGTGCCCAACCTGTGACTCAGGGGGCCCCGTGCAGTCTATTGGCACTTTATTAGGGGTGCAACGGATCAAAAAACTCATGGGTCGGATTCTCTCACAATTCTCGCGGCGTAACATCTTTCACATTAAAATAAAATAACTTTACTGTTTCGTTCTTCTTCTTTTTTTTATTCATTGAAGTGTATTTTTTCCCCAAAAATTGCGTTTAAAAGACCGCTGGGCAAATACAGTGTGACATAAAATATTGCGGCAATTGCCATTTTATTCCCTAGGGTCTCTGCTAAAATTATATATAATGTTTGAGGGTTCCAAGTAATTTTCTAGCAAAAAATATTGATTTAGACTTTAAGTGGTTAAACTTCCTGCATGTACACGTTGTTTAAAGGGGTTGTAAAGGGTTTTTTCACCTTAATGCATTAAGGTAAAAAAACATCCGACAATGCCGAAAGTCTCGCGTTCGCCCCCGACATCCTCTTCGCTGCTCAGCCCGGTCGTTGATTGGTTACAGTAGATGGATTGAAAGCAGCGCAGCCATTGGCTCGCACTGCTGTCAATCACATCCAATTACGCGGCGCACCGGGGGGCGGGGCCAGTGATACAGTGAGCGGCTATATCACGGGAGCGCACCCGCAAGCACTTCTTACCATGCGAGGGAGCTTGCATGAAGGTGTTGAGTCCTTGCGGGGGGGGGGGGGGGGGGGGAGCCCAGACAGCCGCAGATGGACCCCAGAAGACCAGGTTCGGCCATTGCGGATTACTTTTTGTAGTTCTCAATGAACTACCGATGAGCACTCTAGGTCAGCCTTTCTCAACCTTTTCAACACAGAGGAACCCTTGAAATAGTTCTCCAGTCTCAGGGAACCCCTGCTAAAAATTTAGAAATCTACAACTCATGATGCATTAGTGTGATGGTCGGTGGGAAGAATGGTCCTTACACTTTTGTGCTCATTGGGAAGAATTACCTCCTCACAGATGGCTAAAAAGATCAATGGTGTCGGTGGGAACTTATCTGAGAGGCAGAAATTCCCCAATGCTGAAGGAACCCCTAGCAACCTTTGGAGGAACCCTGGTTGAGAATCACTGCTCTAGGTAGTTCATTGATTCTTCCTCTCATGCTGGATCTGCCTGCCCGAGAACTTCCTGTACTGTTAACCAAGCATCCTTCTGAATCCAACATTTCTATGGCAACCCTTCTTCCCTGCTCATAGCTGACTTGTTTTATTTCATAGTATTTACTTGTGCCGATTATCTAGTGTTTGCCTATGTCAGTCTTATCAGCGTCAGCTGATAAGACTGCAGTAATGCTGTCCCATGGCCAGGTTTACACTTCATGTGATGTCTTTTTCACCTGGGGTGTAGTAGGAAGCTATAAGTGATTATGCAGTCTTGTGGGATTTCAGTGTTGTGTGCCGTAGGAAGTCCTGATAATAGACAGGCAAGCACACAGAGTGTGCCGTAAATCAGGGGAGATCTGGGCATGCTCAGTGACGTCATTCTAAAGAACAAAAAGGATTACAACAATACTAAGCAAGTAAGGAGATATCTACAAGCCGTGTTCATTAGGGTTTTTTATGCTGATTCACATGGGACAAAGTTGTGGGGGAGAGTTTACAACCACTTTAATGCGTAAGTTCACCTTTTTCCCAAGATGTACCAACGTCGTACAAACTCAGACCCCCCCCCCCCCCCCCCCCCCCCCCCCCCCTGTGGATGATTGGTTTTCACTGCCCATGCACCCGATGCAATGCAGGGGTCCGGGGGTCTGAAAGTAGTGAGACGGCCATGTCTGTGGGAGGCCCTGTATCCAACCCTTGAGACATATGAGAGCTTAGAGGGCTTTTTAACTCGATGCATTTAACCAGGACTAAAACTTTGTTTTGGATTCATATACATTTTAACGTTAATGAATATTCATATCTGTCCTAAAATAGGTTTATTCAGATTATTAAATGTGGAACCTTATGCTGCTACACCAGACAGCGAGCATCTGGGACATAAATCATATGTAGAGACAATGCCGCCAGTCTGATCTTTTGCATGTCTTGTAATATCTTTGTGTTTTTTTTGTTGTTTTTGTGTTTTTCCACATTTAGACACTAAGAAGCAAACATGGATCTCTTGTTCGGACGCCGGAAGACCCCAGAGGAGATGCTGCGGCAGAATCAGCGGGCCCTTACCCGCGCCGTCAGGGAGCTCGACCGCGAGCGACAGAAACTCGAGCAGCAAGAGAAGAAAGTTATAGTAGATATTAAGAAAATGGCTAAACAGGGACAGATGGTCAGTGGTGATGTGTATATAATCTCTTGTTTGTTTCTACACCCACTTGCACTTTTAGAAGTCAGTTGTTTCTTGTAACCGTTATCTATTTATGGTGGAACTCCTCCTCCCTTTTTTTTTGGACAGCCAATCACCAAAGTAGTAGGAAAGGAAGGCATGCTGTCACTTGCATTGTAATTGGCCACCTTCCCTGTACATACCTTAACCACTTCCCGACCGGCACACGACGATGTACGTTGGCAGAATGGCACAGACAGGCATAAAGGGCGTACGGGTAAGTCCCTTTAAGAATGCCGCCGTGCCATCGCGTGCGCGCCGGTCCGGACCCCCCGTGAGTCCAGTCGCGGACTCAATCGCCGCGGGGATACCCGCGATCGTCTCACGGGAAGGCTGAACGGGGAGATGCGGAAGTAAACGGCATCTCCCCGTTCTGCCTAGCAACAAGTGACACTGATCTCTGCTCCCTGTGATTGGAGCAGAGATCAGTGTTCACTAAAACACAGCTACGCCCCCCACAGTTAGTAACACGCCCCTAGGAACACTTAACCCCTATACTTCCACCCCCTGGTTAACCCCCTTCACTGCCAGTGTCATTTATACAGGAATCAGTGCATTTAAATAGCACCGATTGCTGTATAAATGACAATGGTCCCAAAAATGTGTCAAAAATGTCCGATGTGTCCGCCATAATGTTGCAGTCATAATGTCGCTGATCGCCGCCATTACTAGTAAAAAAAAAAAAAATATTAATAAAAATGCTATAAAACTATCCCCTATTTTGTAGACGCTATAACTTTTGCGCAAACCAATCAATAAACGCTTATTGCGATTTTCTTTTTTTACCAAAAATATGTAGAAGAATACATAGCGGCCTAAACTGAGGAAAAAAAATGTTTTTTTATATATTTTTGGGGGGATATTTATTATAGCAAAAAGTAAAAAATAACGCATTTTTTTTCAAAATTGTCGCTCCCTTTTTTTTGCTTATAGCGCAAACAATAAAAACCGCAGAGGCGATCAAATACCACCAAAAGAAAGCTCTATTTGTGGGGAAAAAAAGGACGTCAATTTTGTTTGGGAGCCACGTCGCACGATCGCGCATTTGTTGGTTAAAACTACGCAGTGCCGAATCGCAAAAAGTGGTCTGGTCTTAAAAGGGTTGTAAAGGTTCGTTTTTCATTTTCTAAATAGGTTCCTTTTAGCTAGTGCATTGTTGGTTCACTTACCTTTTCCTTCCATTTCCCTTCTAAATGTTTTTTCCTTTTTCTTTGTCTGAATTTCTCACTTCCTGTTCCTCCTCAGTAAGCTGTTCTGGCTGACTAAACACCGCTCGGATGATGGTGTGAAGTTTTACTGAGGAGCAACAGGAAGTGAGAAATTCAGACAAAGGAAAAAAAACATTTAGAAGGGAAATGGAAGGAAAAGGTAAGTGAACCAACAATGCACTAGCTTAAAGGTACCTATTTAGAAAATAAAAAAACGAACCTTTACAACCCCTTTAAGCCAGCAAAATGGTCCGGTCTGAAAGTGGTTAACTACTTCCCACCCGGCCACTGTACATATACGGCCGGGTGGGAGCCTTCTACTCCTGATAGGACGTTCCGGAACGTCCTTCAGAAGTAGAGGGATCGCGCACGCGCGCAGCGGCGCAATCCCGATGCGGCCGTGTCACCCGGACACGGCGCATCTCGGATCGGCAGAAGGGGTCGGTGATTGGCCCTCCTGATCACATGACGGCCGTGTCGAATCACAGCCGTCATGTGATGTAAGCAAACAGCCGGTTGCTAGGCAATCGGCTCTCCTTTCCTCACACGGAAGTCGTCGGAGAGGAGAGGAGAGCGGATCGCTGCAGCCGGCTGGTGATCAGTGAGTATTAGCTGTTTTTTTACAGCTTTTTACTCACTGATCACCAGTGTAGTGTCCCCACACAGTAAACACACATGTCCCCACACATGTCCCCAAATAATAAAAACACATGTCCCCAAATAATAAAAACACATGTCCCTCACATATGTCCCAGTAAAATAACATGTGCCAATGATTATCTGCACACATATGTCCGTGATCACCTGCACACATCTGTACATGATCATTTGCGTACATATGTCCGTGATCACGCGAACCAATTATTATACACTTAACGGAATTTTTTTTACTAAAAACATGTAGCAGAATACATTTTGGCTTAAATTTATGACAAAATTTGATTTTATTGGATTTCTTTTAAAAAAGAAAGGAGAAAATATTGTTTTTTTTTTCAAAATTTCCGCTATGTTTTCGCTTATATCGCAAAAAAAAAAAAAACGGAGTCGCGAATAAATACCACCAAACTAAAGCTCTATTTGTGCGAACAAAATGATAAAAAATTCATTTGGGTACAGCGTAGCATGACCGCGCAATTGTCACTGAAAGTGCGAGAGCGCTGAAAGCTGGTCTGGGAAGGAAGAGGGCGAAAGTGCCCGGTATTGTAGTGGTTAAAGCGTATAACACAATTTTTTTAAATTTTCTTTTTTTTTTTCTTTTTAAACTTTACTCGCAGTGTGGCGGAATGTGGTAAAATGGAGACGTAGTGTTTTACCGCAGCGCAGTGACATTTTCTGCTGCACATCACACTGCCACCACACTTTGTGATTCATAACGTGGTGCGATGACATGAGCATTTTTCTGCATCTCCCATCTGTGTTGCAATGTGAACGGGACACACAGAAAACCAATAAAAAATGGGTCAATATAAATGGGGCACAAAAGGGAAAAACAAACCAAAATGCAGTTTTGGCTGGCGCGTTCCACTGTAGTAATCCTTCTCCATCATTTAACATGAAAGGCAAGTACAAGGTGTCGTGGACCTGCTCCCTGAGGCAGTGTTGCTTCAGCTCCCAACACTCACATTGTCATGAGAGCGCAGAGCAGCATCTAAGGAACGTTTGGGGGGGGGGGGGGGGAACGGTCACTGCACACTGGTTTCAGTCCAGTATTTTTATTTTATTTTTGTTTTTTTAGGATGCTGTGAAGATCATGGCTAAGGACCTGGTCCGTACCCGACACTACATGAAGAAGTTCGTTATGATGCGAGCCAACATTCAGGCCGTCTCTCTTAAGATCCAGACATTGAAGTCTAATAACTCCATGGCCCAGGCGATGAAAGGGGTGACTAAAGCCATGGCTACCATGAACAGACAGGTGAGAGCACCCATGTCCCCATTACCACAGGCGGCACAGAGCTCCCATTTAATGTTTTATTTTTTTCTAGGGCTGTGGAAGATAAAGATTAATTCCTCGATTAATCGTTAATTTTTTTTCTTACTTCCGGGAGTTCCGTCAGCGATCCGGTGACGTCACGGACATCGACGTCACCGGACTCCTCCCCCAAGTGCCTCCGTCTGCTAACGAAGGGAAGGGGGGAGGAGTCCGGTGATGTCGAAGTTCTACGGGACGTAACGCGTACAGGGGAGGAGCTACGCATGACGTCACCCGCTGCTGCCCTACGGAACTAACGCGATTGTCGGCTTTACATGCTGTGTTTTTATCATCTTTATGTGAGTAGTTTGTGTTTGAACATATTTTGTCAGAAATCACTCCCAAAATTCTGATTAAAAAAAAAAAAACGACTGACACAAGGAGGAATAGGATCGTGTGCTGATGTGTATCGGTTCTGTGTCCTCACTGAGTCAGGCATTGAAATGTGTGAGCCAGGAGGGGACTTCTTGCATAGAGGGCAGTATTACTCCATGGGGGGGGGGGGTTATTTACTAAAGGAAAATCCACTTTGCACTGCAAGTGCACTTGGAAGTAAAGTCGCTCTAAGGCTGCATTCACACCTGAGAGTAGCGGTTTCAGGTAGAAAATCGTGTAAATTGCAGCGGTTTTCGCAGTGTTTTTAGCGCGTTTTCGCAGTGTTTTTAGCGCGATTTCGCCGTGGTTTTTTAGCGCGATTTCGCCGTGGTTTTTTAGCGCGATTTCGCCGTGGTTTTTTAGCGCGATTTCGCAGTGGTTTTTTAGCGCGATTTCGCAGAGGTTTTTTTAGCGCGATGTGACAGACCTGGCTGGGACACAGGCTGTTGGAGGGGACTGAATGCAAGCCTATTACCTTGCGATTATGGGCCCTGGCATTTGGGGGAACAGTGCTCTTTGAGCTGCAAGCCTGGGACCCCTGAGCTGGTGTTACTTGGATTCAGGTCCATGCTGGCCCCCCAATACACATAGAATCTGTATGTGTATTTGGCATATTAGCAAGAGACGCTAATGTCATGAACTCCAGACAGCCTGTCTGTTATGTAATTGAGTATAGTCTGGCTTGTAAGAGTGTTTCACCTATTGTTGTGTGTGCTAATTAACCCTGCAATTGAATGATGGAGCCCAGTGTTGATTAAGATAATTAGCTCATGCTAATTAGGTTAGGCTTTAGTCATCTGGCTGTATATATGTGTGACATGTCAAATAAAGATTCATTCCTGATGTGCCCTATACTGGTGTTGTCTGGTGACTGGGTGGGCTAAGGGGGTCTTGGATTGTGTGGTACCGGACGGAGGAAGCATTTACGGCAGACATCTTGGGTACGAGGTCCGTCACAATTGGTGGCAGCGGTGGGATCGTGCTTCCTTGTCGTGAACACATCCAAACCATCACCTGGATCCAAGGCCCGGATAGCAGAGGTACAGATACATCATCATGGAAGAGGAATTCGAAAGGAGGTTGCGAGAGATGCGGATACAGCACAGAGGACCAGTATCGGTGCAGGTCCTGCTGGGATGGTATGATACTGTTCGCCTACAACTCTGGAAAGAAGCGCTAGCCTGTGAGCAGCGACACCAGGGAAAAGTTCTCCCCTCCATCCATGTAAGGTACTGGTCGCAGTATGAAGTACGAATGTTGTTATTGGGGGAACAACCGAAGCAGGAGTGGACAGCTGAGTTAAGCAGGCTGATCCGGGCAGAAATGCGTTTGGACGAGAGCTACAGAGCCCTCCGGTGGTATGTAGCCCAAGTGTGCCCGTGGACAGCGGATGACAGGCCCACGGAAGGCTTTGATTATAATGGCCTGGGATTGTTGTACTGGAGGCTGTCCGAGGACCCCGACTTTGGGAGTGATCTGGAGTGGCGTTTGGAGGAAATAATGGAGCACAGAGAGCAAAGATTGAACGTCTTGGAAGTGCTCTGGGCACAGGAAGATTTGGAGTTCCTGGCCGCTCAGGAATGGGAGCTTGAGATCGCCTACATACAGCTGCTAGACTCTGCTCAGCAGCAGGGTGGGGCTCCCTTTGCCTGGGACTATCAGGAAATACCAGCAGACAGCTCTGAAATCCTGGCTGAAGAGTCAGCAATGTGGCATAGTAACAGAGTGCTTTGCCCACCTGCCCCCGCAGCTATGGACGCGGAGGTCTTATGGCGGATGCAGCAAGTGCTGACTGACCTTGACAAACCTGTTACTGCACAAAACGAGGTTGGATGGAGGAATATGCCTGTCCAGCAGCATGCAAGAGAATCGGCAGTGGAAACTCTGGAGATTGCCGTCCCCAAACCTGAAGTGCTGACAACAGGGCAGAGCTCTGCTAACTTCTGCCCAGCATCTACAGCAGTATCTGGGGAGTTACAAGGAACTTCCCCAGCTGAAGCGCTGGTCACCGGACAGAGGGTCCAAGACCTCTGCCCCACACCTGTGTCAGTTTTGGAGGCTCAGGGTGAGAAGGTGACGATCACTTCCCAGCAGCAGATACAGGGGGAGAAGGGAGAGGAGGTGTTTGTTGTCCCTCCTCAACAGTCGGCCAGGGGGGAGAAAGCAATCTTTCCTCCCCAGCAAAGATCCGTGCACCTGGGAGACAATACCACAGAAATGTCATCCCAGCAGCCAGATGAGGGAATGGAAAAGGAAGCAGCCGGCTCCCCTTCCCAATGGCAGCTACACAATTTGGGAGTGGAGGAAGCCAGCCTCCTGCCCCAACGGTTAACCAGAGCGGAGGGTGTGGAGTCCCCAGCAGAAGTGCTGGCAACAGGGCAGAGTGCTGCCCACCTCTGTCCAGCACCAGCTGCGGAGTTCCAGGGAGCTGGGGCAGTCGGCCTCTTTCCCCAACAGTTAGCTGGAGGAGATGATGTAGGGAAGCTCCTACACCCAGCTGAACTGCTGGCAACGGAACAAAGTGCTGCTGGCCTCTGCCCACAACTAACAGAGGGCAGATTTCCTGTAAAGGGGGATGGGACTGCAGTCCCCACCTGTATACCCCAGGGATGCTGGGCTGTCGGCCCAGATCCCCAACAGCATGATGGAGTGAGCCCAGTCACCCTGTCTTCTCTCCAGCGGCTGAAAAGACTCCAGGGAGAAGGGCCAGTCCAGGCCTCTCCCCAGCGGCGGATATGTTCTATGAGAGAGGCAGAAGTTGGCTGGGTGAGTCGTGCTCTGTTTGGAACAATTTGTTTGGGGTACTGTGTGGGTACAGGCATTAGAGGACTGGAACCACTGACTAACTTCGGAGTCAACCCGTCTGGGGTCCCCTCCTGTGTTAGTCTCCTGCCGAAAGGGGAGAAATGTGACAGACCTGGCTGGGACACAGGCTGTTGGAGGGGACTGAGTGCGAGCCTATTACCTTGCGATTATGGGCCCTGGCATTTGGGGGAACAGTGCTCTTTGAGCTGCAAGCCTGGGACCCCTGAGCTGGTGGTACTTGGATTCAGGTCCATGCTGGCCCCCCAATACACATAGAATCTCTATGTGTATTTGGCATATTAGCAAGAGACGCTAATGTCATGAACTCCAGACAGCCTGTCTGTTATGTAATTGAGTATAGTCTGGCTTGTAAGAGTGTTTCACCTATTGTTGTGTGTGCTAATTAACCCTGCAATTGAATGAAGGAGCCCAGTGTTGATTAAGATAATTAGCTCATGCTAATTAGGTTAGGCTTTAGTCATCTGGCTGTATATATGTGTGACATGTCAAATAAAGATTCATTCCTGATGTGCCCTATACTGGTGTTGTCTGGTGACTGGGTGGGCTAAAGGGTCTTGGATTGTATGGTACCAGACGGAGGAAGCATTTACGGCGGACATCTTGGGTACGAGGTCCGTCACACGCGATTTCGCAGAGTTTTTTTAGCGCGATTTCGCAGAGTTTTTTTAGCGCGATTTCGCAGAGGTTTTTTACTGCGGTTTCGCGCAGAGCAATGTAAAAAGAAGAAAAGCCAAATCTGCCCAATTCGAGCGACAAAAAAGGGTCTGGAACTTGTTTGCGCTTCAGGCGTAGGGCTTCAGGCGTTTTGGAGTGGAGATGTGAACCATCTCCATAGAGAATAATGTATTTTTTTTTTTCCCCTCTAGCGTTTTGTAGCTTCAGGCGACGAAACGCTCAGGTGTGAATGCAGCCTAAATCTGAGGGTTAGATCTGAAATGAGGGGAAGCTCTGCTGATTTTATCATCCAATCATGTGCAAGCTAAAATGCGTTTTTTTCCCTTGCATGTCCCCCTCGGATCTACAGCGACTTTACTTCCAAGTGAAGTCGCTGTAGATCCGAGGGGGACATGCAAGGAAAAAAAAACGCATTTTAGCTTGCACATGATTGGATGATAAAATCAGCCGAGCTTACCCTCATTTCAGATCTTCCTCTCAGATCTAGACCACTTTCACACTGAGGCGCTTTTCAGGCGCTTTCACGCTAAAAACAGCTCCTAAAAATCTCAAGAAAACTTATTTCCATTAAAATAAATGAACGCTTTCACACTGGGGCAGTGTGCTGGCAGGGCTGTGAAAAACTCCCCTCCCCATTGAAATGAATGGAAAGCTCTTCAAAAGCGCTCCGTGTTTTTACTGGCAGTTTAGAAGCGCCTCAGTGTGAAAGTGGCCTTAGAGCGACTGCACTTCCAAGTGCTCTTGCAGTGCTAAGTGGATTTGCCTTTAGTAAATAATCCCCCCATGTGTCCTGCATTGTCTGTCAATCAGTGCGACACTTCAAGCCTAACTCCCTGTTTTAGTGAACTTTAAAAGGTTTGTTTGGACCAAGCTAATCCGAAACAAACTATTTCCTTCTCCAACACAGACAACGGCTGTCAGCAATGTATGAACTGTATGTAGCTTCATGCATTATACTAGTGTTCTGTTTTGGCAGCAGGAGCTTTCTGTCCCAGAGCAAAATCGAGTGAGGCTGAGCACTGCTCAGCCATTCACAGGAGGCTGTGTATTTATTTATTTATTTTTTTTTTTTTTGAATGAGTAGAAAGCTTCTTCTGGGTGAGGTGGAGATCGTGACCTCCACCCACCTTCTCCACCTCAGCCAATCAAAGGAAGCCTTATATTCATTGAGAAATATACACAGCCTCCTGTGAATGGCTGAGCATCACTCGGCCCGACACAATTTTATTTTGGAAGTGGGAGCCGCAACAAGAAATTCTTTCACTTGTCAGGTGTGACTCCGCCTCATGGTGCATTTTATCCAATCGGCTTAATCGTTGGTTGAGGGGGCAGAGAGAGAATGTCTGACCTATTTAGGTACCTATAGCAGTTTAGCAAAAATAAATACAGCAGAATGTGATTCATGTGTTTTAATGTATATGCAGTTTGGCTGCATTACTGTAATTAATAAATAAGGATTGGTCGGTTGGGCATAGAAGCTGAAGTTTTAGTTTGGAGTGGAAAAGTGAGAGTTAAGTGGGGTCAAGCAGAAAATGCAGTGACCAATGGCAACCAGTAATTGATTTTTTTTATACACCAATCTGACTTCATAAAATTAAATAAAATTGGCATCCATTTTTGTTACATCACTGTTTTTTTCTGCATGGCTTTTCATGAATAAACCTGCTTGACAGGAGCAGTAATGACAACCTTATTACGTCACATTCGGTGAGGTGGGTTTTACCAGATACTTAAAAAAAAAAAAAAAAAAAAATACTTGATACACCACTTGGTCTTTTCTTGCTGTCCATTTTAATTGGTTCTATGTTTTTTAGCTCTGGGCGGAGCTCTCATTTTTACTAGACATGCGCAATTCGTTTCGTTTTTTTTCGTTTTTTTTCGTTCGTTCGTTTTCGTACGAATGAACGAATCGTACGAATCCGAAAAACCAAACAACGAAAATCCGAAAAACCAAACAACGAAAATCCGAAAAACCAAACAACGAACAACGAAAATGACCGAAAAAATTCGTACATTCGTAACTTTTTTTTTTTTTTGTTGAATTGGTAATTTTCCGTGTCCCTTACAATGGTGCTGCTTAACGTGCTTCGAATGGATTGAACCAAAAAATTTGTACATTCGTAACTTTTTTTTTTCCGATTCGTAAATTATTAAAATGTAATAATAGCATACACATTACATAAAATAATGAATGATGCTCCGATTTACGAATGTTACGAATAACTACGAATGCGTCCGAATTTCGAATAAACGAATGAACGAAAATTAAACTAACTAAAAAACTAATCAACGAAAAATAACTCTTACGAATTTACGAATCGTTACGAATCAACGGAAACGAAAAAAACGAAAATAAACGATTTTTTTTGTTGTGCACATGTCTAATTTTTACATGGTACACTCGGGTCAGAGGAAGCTACATGGCAGATAGTTTGACTGTTGGGTTCTGATCATGAAATCTCTTCACCTGCAGCTGAAATTGCCCCAAATCCAGAAGATCATGATGGAGTTTGAGAAGCAGACGGAGATTATGGACATGAAAGAGGAGATGATGAATGACGCCATCGATGACGCAATGGGGGACGAGGATGACGAGGAAGAAACGTATGTATACTCTGTGATCTGCTGCATGTTTATGCGCTTGTTTAATCATTTTTGCGCTATGAGGCCCGGTTCACACTGCTGCGGTGCGGGAGATCGCATATGATTCGCACCGCACTGCAGTTCAAATCATATGCGATCTCTGTGCGATGCAAATTCAGCCATACAGATAGTATGGCTGAATTTGCATCGCATTCGGCCCAAAATCGGACAGGACCCTTTTTTTCGGTCCGCAGCAGAATCGGATCGCATGGTGTTCTCACCATGCGATCCGATTCCTGTCCGAGTTTGCAGATCGCACTGCGATATGCGAGCTGCTATGGGGGTGTCATTAACATTTCATTGACACTCCCAGAGCTCGCATAGGGCAGTGTGAACTGCCGGCGGGAGACATGCGGTGCGGGAACCCGCAGTAGATTCGCAGCGTTCCCGCACCGCAGCAGTGTGAACCGGGCCTAAACAAAAAAAAAAGAGCGACCATTTTGAAAAAAACACATTATTTTTTTACATTTTGCTACAATAAATATCCCCCAAAATGTATAAAAAAAAAAAAAAAATTTTTTCCTCAGTTTAGGCCGATGCGTATACTTCTACATATTTTTGGTAAAAAAAAAATCACAATAAGCGTTTATTGATAGCGTTTACAAAATAGGGGATAGTTTTATGGCATTTTTATTTAATAATTTTTTATTTTTTTTTATTTTTTTTTTACTAGTAATGGCGGCGATCAGCAATTTATCGTGACTGTGACATTATGGCGGACACATCGGACAATTTTTGACACATTTTTGGGACCATTGTCATTTATACAGCAATCAGTGCTATACAAATGCACTGATTCCTGTGTAAATGACACTGGCAGTGAAGGGGTTAACCACTAGGGGGCAGTGTAGGGGTTAAGTGTGTCCCGGGGAGTGTTTCAAAGTGTGGGGGGCGTAGCTGCGTGTGACACATCACTGATCTCTGCTCCCGATTGCAGAGACCAGTGACACTGTCACTAGGCAGAACGGGGAGATGCTTGTTGAGCATCTCCCTGTTCTTCCTCTCCGCAAGGCGATCGCGGGTATTGAGTCCGCGGGACCCGCGACACGACTCATGGAGGTCCCAGCCAGCACGCACGCGATGGCACGGCGGCAAATTTATGCCCATTTGCCCAGCCGTGCAATTCTGCTGACATACGTCGGCGTGCGCCGGTCGGGAACCGGTTAAGGGAACAGGAGATTATATATATATATATATATATATATATATATATATATATATATATATATATATATATATATATATATATATATATATATATATATATATATATATATATATATATATATATATATATATAAAAAAAAATTTTTTTTGGGTAACAAACACTTTAAGGCTGTAATACACTCCTGTTTACACTCAAATTAGATGTAACCCCAAACTGGTTAACATTTAGTTTGCTGTCTGCCCCGTGCATTATAAATAGGCATTTTTATTTTTAAATGGAAGCCTTGTTTTCACTTTTTATTTTTTTCCTTTTTTTATTTATTTATTTTTTGATCCATCTCAGTGTGGCTGATTTCCTGCAGCTTTTTTGCAGCCACTTCCTGTCTACATACAGTCTAGTAATGGCTGAATGGCATTTCTCAGGGTGGGTTCCTTGATGATGGTGACCACGGTAGACCTCGCCTGTTTAATGTTTTTTTTTTAAAACAGCCACTTACAGCCTATATGAGAGGGAGGCAGGAACAGAGCATTGTCCCCTAATACCGGGAAGGGCCTAATCGAGGACCCTTATGGTAGGATCATCAGAGAAGATTATACTGAAAGCTGCAGATCTGAAAAGATTGAAATGACATTAAAGTGGAGCTCCACCCTGGAACTTCCACTTATCGGATTCCCCCCCCCCCCCTCCGGTGCCACAATTGGCACCTTTCAGGGGGGGGGGGGGGGGGTGCAGATACCTGTATAATACAGGTATCTGCACCCACTTCCGGGACTAGCTGCCCTGCCCCTATCCAAAGGATGCCCGGCCATATCCGAGGGTTCCCGTTGTGTCTTGGGAAACACACAGTTCCCAGGACACAGCGGGGACCAATAAAGATGCGCATGCGCAGTAGGGAACCGGGCAGTGAGGCCGCAAGCTTCGCTTCCTGATTGTCTGACAGAGGATGGCGGCGGGGGCAGCCGAGAGATGAGCGATTGCTCGTCATCTTCTGCCGACATCGCTGGTCCCTGGAACAGGTGAGTGTCCATTTATTAAAAGTCAGCAGCTGCAGTATTTCTAGCTTCGGACTTTAAAAAAAAAAAAAAAATTCAGGTGGAGCTCCTCTTTAACATGTTAAAGATTTTAGTGGTTGGATTTTCTTCTGCTTTAAAGTGGAAGTAAACCCTTCCATATGACTTTGGCCTACAGGTAAGCCTAGATTAAGGCTTACCTGTAGGTCCAATAAATATCTCCTAAATCTACATGGTTTAGGAGATATTTAGCGATGAAAAGGCATTGCTGTCTATGGCGCATGCACCGTAGACAGCGGCGTACAGGCGCACTGAAGATGCCGAGATCACGGCGATATGCCGCTCTCGTGCGCGAGAGTGAGGTCTCGCCGCTCCAGCGAATGATAGCGCTGGAGCGGCGAGACCCGGAAGTCACTCCGGCCCTGGATGGCGGCGAAGAAGATCGAGGATAAGGACGGCTTCGGGGGCTTCGTTTTCAGGTAAGTTTTTCATAATAGCTCATTATGCCTTTGCATACTAGCTCATTATGCCTTTGCCTTTTTTTTTTTTTTTTTTTTTTAAGAGGCTTTACTTCCTCTTTAAATATGACCTCCGGCCTTCCCTTCAGTCTTGCACAGTTGTAGCGGCTCCTCTCCTGGATTGAAATTACTCTGATTTCACTGCACACTGTGAGTTTCTCACAATGTGCATTAGAAGCTGCAGCAAGTTTTATATAGAGCTCATCTCATTTGCTTTACTCTGCCTTCATGCAAATCCAGCATGTCTAGGAACACCTACTCCTCCAGGCTGACATCCACCCATTAAGGCATAGCTCCCAACTGTCCCTGATTTGGAGGGGCTGTCCCTGATTTGGAGGGGCTGTCCCTGATTTGGAGGGGCTGTCCCTGATTTGGAGGGGCTGTCCCTGATTTGGAGCAATGTCCCTGATTTGGAGCAATGTCCCTCTTTCCTCCTCATTTGTCCCTCATTTTGGTCTGATCTCTATAGATGTATATAACATGCACTTTTTATCTTTCAAAAAGTGTTTCCCAGTGCTAAACCTTTCATCCAAATTCTAAATTGCTGAATTGTTCAATATATTTTAATTTTTTTGGGGTTATTTCCCCTTTAAGGGGTGTGGCAGGGGGCGTGCCTTATGCCTGCATACGTTTGCTAGTAGGTGTCCCTCATTCCCATCTCAAAATGTTGGGAGGCATGCATTAAGGCATTGCAATATGAGAGGGTCAGCTCATTGTTTGCCTCAGGCCTGAGGGCTTCTGGGAGGAGTACTGAGGCCGGGGGCTGTGATGTACAACACCCTGCCAGCCCCTCCCACCCATCATGATCTGCCTGCATCAAATAGAGAAGCACAGAGACCTAGTGACATCACTGGATCTAAAATAAGGTAGGAAATGGAAAGGTTTTATTTAAAATTTCATTAGCAAGTTGATGAGGGAAGAACCAGAAATGTATAAGCAGAATAATCTTTAATATGACATTGCTGCACTTCTTTTTTCCCCGTAGTGACGCTGTGGTATCTCAGGTATTGGATGAACTGGGCCTTAATCTTACCGATGAGCTCTCCAGTGAGTATTACCCACAAAACATAAACTTTAAAGCTTAATCGTTGCTAATTAACACTTTAAAATGCATACAGTGAAACCTCGGATTACGAGCATAATCCGTTCCAGGAGAATGCTCGTAATCCAAAGTACTCTCATATCAAAGCGAGTTTCCCCATTGAAGTCAATGGAAACTAAAATAATTTGTTCCGCATTGACTTCAATGGCATGCAATACCGCATGCGGCCAGAGGTGGGGGGTGCCGGAGAGCCTCGGAAAAGGCTGAAAAGGCCCGAGGACACTTTGGCTGACCTCTGAAAGACTTCCTACCAGAGATTTGCCGAGGTCAGCCGTGCTTTACTCGGGCCTTTCCATGCATTTCCGAACGTGACGTCTGGCGCCGCTCTGCCCCCCCACCCCCACCTCAGGCCAAAAGCGGTACTGCACACCGCTTTGGCTTAAATCGTGCTCGTTTTGCGAGACAAAACCGAGTTACGATTTTTAAAAATGCCGTGCTCGTATTGCGAAAAGCTCCTTAACCGCATTACTCTCAATCCGAGGTTCCACTGTACAGCCAAATGAGCTTTGGCTGTACTTTTCCTTTTAATGTAATTGCTCCAATGTGGAAGTAGTAGGTATCTGGAATTTTGACTTGGCATCAGTCTCTATAAAGCAGAGCTCAGACTGGAGGGATAGAGAAACAGCACAAACTGGCGAGCTTGCATGCTAAAAAGGGACTTGATGATAGGTGGAGAGAGCAGAGTGACAGATATGAGATCATTAGTCTGATGCTTCTCCTTTAAGTCAATCACAGGCTGGGAGACGAAACCTGTAAATGTTCCTGAACAGCAGTAGAGACAAAAAAAAATAAAAAATGAAGTTTCCTGTCCTGCTATGCCATGTTGCAGTGATATACAGTGGAACCTCGGATTACGAGCATAATCCGTTCCAGGAGAATGCTCGTAATCCAAAGTACTTGCATATCAAAGCGAGTTTCCTCATTGAAGTCAATGGAAACAAAAATAATTTGTTCCGCATTGACTTCAATGGCATGCAATACCGCATGCAGCCAGAGGTGGGGGGGGGGCACCAGAGAGCCTCTGAAACGGCCGGAAAGGCCCGAGGACACCTCGGCAAACCTTGGAAAGACTTAGTTCCCGAGGTTTGCTGAGGTCAGCCGAGCTATCCTCGGGCCTTTTCCGTGCATTTCCGAATAACGCCGCTCGGCTCCGGCGCCCTCCTCCCCACCTCAGGCCAATCGCCGTACTGCACACGCTTTCGCCTGAATCCTGCTCGTTTTGCGAGACAACACTCGCAAAACCGCGTTACGATTTTTAAAAATGCAGTGCTCTTATTTTGGTAACAAACACTTTAACCACTTGACCACTGGGCAGTTAAACCCCCTTCCTAACCAGACCAATTTTCAACTTTCGGTGCTCTCACACTTTGAATGACAATTACTCCGTCATACAACACTGCACCCAAATGAATTTTGTGTCCTTTTTTCACACAAATACAGCTTTCTTTTGGTGGTATTTAATCACCGCTGGGTTTTTAATTTTTTGCGCTATAAATCAAAAAATACTGAAAATTCGGTAAAAAAAAAAAATTTTTGTTTCTATTAAAAATTATGGGCAGAGTATGGGCAGAGTATGGGCAGAGTATGGGTGTTGCACAGTGGTGGCAGAGTATTAGTGTTGCACAGTGGTGGCAGAGTATTAGTGTTGCACAGTGGTGGCAGAGTATTAGTGTTGCACAGTGGTGGCAGAGTATGGGCAGAGTATTAGTGTTGCACAGTGGTGGCAGAGTATGGGCAGAGTATTAGTGTTGCACAGTGGTGGCAGAGTATGGGCAGAGTATTAGTGTTGCACAGTGGTGGAAGGGCATTGAGCAGCGCTGTGGGCACTACACATCCAGCCCACAGCGATGGTCCCGTCTCGCCCCCTCTCCGCTTCTCCCTTCTCTGTACCGATCGGTACAGAGAGGGGAGGGAGGAACCGGCGTCATGACGTGACGCCGGTTTGTGTACATGTGATCGCTCCGTCATTTGACGAAGCGATCACGTGGTAAACGGCCGCTATCAGCGGCTGTTTACCGTGATCCGTGATGCGCCGGGTCCTCGAGACCCGGCGGTCACGGATGTTCCCGAGTGTGCGCCCCAGGGGGCACGCGGGAGCAAGTTTCTGGGAGGACGTCCACTCAGGAAAACCCGACCGCGCTGTAGACGTCTTTCGACTATAGCGCGGTCGGCAGGTGGTTAAGGTTGTAATACAGCATATTCTATCTGTTTACACTCAAATTAGATGTAACCCCAAACTCAGTTCCCGAGGTTTGCTGATGTCAGCCGAGCTGTCCTTGGGCCTTTTCATGCATTTCTGAACGGCGGCGATCGCCACCGCTTAGCTCCGGGTCCTGCTCGTTTTGCGAGACAACACTCGCAAACCGCGTTGCGATTTTTAAAAATACAGTGCTCGTTTAGCTAATCGCTCGTTAACTGCGTTACTCACTATCCAAGGTTCCACTGTATTTGGGACTGTTCAGTCAGCCTTGTGATCCTCACCACAAAGCCAGAAATGTGACGAAATGATTTGCTGTTTCAGCTTTGTAGCCTCCTGCTTTGACTTTGAATGCTCACACCTCCTACTCATTATCCAGTGAGCAGGTGATTGGAACGTTTCCTCTGCTTGGCTGTGCGGTGTCTAAAGAAAAGCAGTGAAAGCACCACACCGATGTCTGTAGAGTTCAGAAAATATTTTAATAAATCTTGGTAAAATGGGATAAAACAACCAGCGTGTTATGGGAGGTCCAGGCACTCCCTCTTCATCAGGGCTATAACCTCAATAAGACAAAAGAATGATTTTGAATGATACGCTGCAGTAACACGAGCAGTTTTTATTTTGCCCACTCCTTCCATGATATGGTTTTTATTACCTATTTTATTACATCTCCTCTTGCATGTCTGCAGCCTCTGACCAATTTCTGTATTACTTTCCCTGATTGGCCTATGCAGCGTTTTAAGGATGTCGGAGGCTGTGCTTGAGCCCCCCCCCCCCCCCCCCTATATCTAGAAAGTGGACCATGGCTGCTGCAACTGCTGAAGTGTTAGCTTGAGTTTCAGAGCCAGTATTGATGAACCTTTGTACACATGAGACGGGCTTTGCATCCCTATTCAAGTCTCTATGGGATTGAAAAACACAAAGTAGATCAAATGAAGGTAAAAGGCTAGTGTCTACTCCCCCCCCCCCCCCCCCCCCCCCCTTGGGTTGGTTCACACCAGATGCAGTCCATATGTGGACAAATCTTCTCTTCTGTAAACTTTAAAGTGGAGGGCCACCAAAAAAAAAAAATGCATTAATAATCTTTAAAAAATAAAATGTTTTCACTTACCTGAAACCCCTGTTGCTAGGCAGTCTTCCTAATCTGCCTCTTCCTATTCCGCGGTGCGAGTCACAAAGCACTGCACGACTTGCACATGCGCAGTAGGAAAGGGCAGTGAAGCCACAAGGCTCCACTGCCTGTTTCCCTTCGTTAAGATGGAGGCGCCGGCAGCCGATCCAATGGACGGATCGGCCTCGGGGTGGCCGACATCGTGTGATCGCTGGACAGGAAAGTGTCCTTATTAAAAGTCAGCAGCTACAGTGTTTGTAGCTGCTGACTTTTAAAAAAATGTATTGGCCGGAACGCCCCTTTAAAGTGGAGTTCCACCCAAAAATGGCACTCCTTGCCCCCCTACATGCCATATTTGCCATGTCTTTTTTTTTTTTTTTTTTTTTTTTTTTTGATGGTGGAGGGGGACTTCCTGTCCGACTTCCTCCTTCCGCCCAGGGACTGCCAAGGCGACTCCTCCTTTCGCCTTAGGTGGCCCCTCCCTCTAGGCGATCTCCTGGGACACGTGACAGGTCCTAGGAGATAGACTGTCCACTCCGGTAGCGCAGCGCAACTCGCGTATGCGCCGTGCGTGCCCGGCCGCGAAGCCGAAAGCTGTCACGACCGGGTGCCCAGAGTGGCAACGGAGGCGCCGGTGGAGAGGAGGGGGAGAGGAGCGACGCTCCGTTCGGCCGCATTGCTGGACTGTGGATCAGGTTAGTGGTGTCTGTTTATTAAAAGTCAGCAGCTACACTTTTTGTAGCTGCTGATTTTTAATAAACATAAAAAGCCTGGAACTCCGCTTTAATCAGACGGAAGTGTGCAGATGCAATCACCTTTTTATAATTGTAATAACATATAAAGACCCAAATTCATCCGTAGGCAAATAGTGCAAACACCTAGACTTGAAGAGCATTTCACCACCATGTAACACCATGTAACACCATATATAGAGGCCTCTTACCAGATGTGATGGACCATAACATTTTAAATTGTCAATCAAGCTTTAGTTGTATATTCCGCCAATGGTTTCCAATACGGGAACAAATGCCACGCTTCCACAAATACTGTAGCTGCAGTCTTTTACTACATGGACACTTACCTGTCCAGGGAGCCCACGATCTCGGCACCCCCAGCCGATCTTTGGGTCAGGTGCTGCCGCTGCCATCTCCACTAAGGGAAATTGGCAGTGAAACCTTTTTGGCTTTGCAGCCGGTTCTCTACTGCGCTGTGCTTTCTAATTGTTCCGGCGGCTGAGGAAGGAGGGAGGGGGGGCGGCAAACTTCCGAGGTCCCCAAAATGTGCCACATGTGGCACCGGAGGGGGGAGGAAGCAAGCAGAAGTTCCACTTTTGGGTGGAACCACACTTTAATGTCATATTTTAGCGCTCCTTTTGTTTTCATATTTTTACAATTGATATCACAATTGTACAGCAGCTGCTCTGTGTATATACAGTTTCTCACAAAAGTGAGTACACCCCTAACATTTTTGTAAATATTTTATTATATCTTTTCATGTGACAACACTGAAGAAATTACACTTTGCTACAATGTAGTAGTGAGTGTACAGCTTGTATGGGTGTTGCACAGTGGTGGCAGAGTATTAGTGGTGCACAGTGGTGGCAGAGTATTAGTGTTGCACAGTGGTGGCAGAGTATTAGTGTTGCACAGTGGTGGCAGAGTATGGGCAGAGTATTAGTGTTGCACAGTGGTGGCAGAGTATGGGCAGAGTATGGGCGTTGCACAGTGGTGGCAGAGTATGGGCAGAGTATTAGTGTTGCACAGTGGTGGAAGGGCATTGACCAGCGCTGTGGGCACTACACATCCAGCCCACAGCGATGGTCCCGTCTCGCCCCCTCTCCGCTTCTCCCTTCTCTGTACCGATCGGTACAGAGAGGGGAGGGAGGAACCGGCGTCATGACGTGACGCCGGTTTGTGTACATGTGATCGCTCCGTCATTTGACGGAGCGATCACGTGGTAAACGGCCGCTATCAGCGGCTGTTTACCGTGATCCGTGATGCGCCGGGTCCTCGAGACCCGGCGGTCACGGATGTTCCCGAGTGTGCGCCCCAGGGGGCACGCGGGAGCAAGTTTCTGGGAGGACGTCCACTCAGGAAAACCCGACCGCGCTGTAGACGTCTTTCGACTATAGCGCGGTCGGCAGGTGGTTAAGGTTGTAATACAGCATATTCTATCTGTTTACACTCAAATTAGATGTAACCCCAAACTCAGTTCCCGAGGTTTGCTGATGTCAGCCGAGCTGTCCTTGGGCCTTTCCATGCATTTCTGAACGGCGGCGATCGCCACCGCTCAGCTCCGGGTCCTGCTCGTTTTGCGAGACAACACTCGCAAACCGCGTTGCGATTTTTAAAAATACAGTGCTCGTTTAGCTAATTGCTTGTTAACTGCGTTACTCACTATCCAAGGTTCCACTGTATTTGGGACTGTTCAGTCAGCCTTGTGATCCTCACCACAAAGCCAGAAATGTGACGAAATGATTTGCTGTTTCTGCTTTGTAGCCTCCTGCTTTGACTTTGAATGCTCACACCTCCTACTCATTATCCAGTGAGCAGGTGATTGGAACGTTTCCTCTGCTTGGCTGTGCGGTGTCTGAAGAAAAGCAGTGAAAGCACCACACCGATGTCTGTAGAGTTCAGAAAATATTTTAATAAATCTTGGTAAAATGGGATAAAACAACCAGCGTGTTATGGGGGGTCCAGGCACTCCCTCTTCATCAGGGCTATAACTTCAATAAGACAAAAGAATGATTTTGAATGATACGCTGCAGTAACTCGAGCAGTTTTTATTTTGCCCACTCCTTCCATGATATGGTTTTTATTACCTATTTTATTACATCTCCTCTTGCATGTCTGCAGCCTCTGACCAATTTCTGTATTACTTTCCCTGATTGGCCTATGCAGCGTTTTAAGGATGTCGGAGGCTGTGCTTGAGCCCCCCCCCCCCCCCCCCTATATCTAGAAAGTTGACCAGGGCTGCTGCAACTGCTGAAGTGTTCGCTTGAGTTTCAGAGGCAGTATTGATGAACCTTTGTACACATGAGACAGGCTTTGCATCCCTATTCAAGTCTCCATGGTATTGAAAAACACAAAGTAGATCAAATGAAGGTAAAAGGCTAGTCTACTCCCCCCCCCCCCCCCCCCCCTGGGTTGGTTCACACCAGATGCCGTCCATATGTGGACAAATCTTCTCTTCTGTAAACTTTAAAGTGGAGGGCCACCCAAAAAAAAAATAAAAAAAAAATGCATTAATAATCTTTAAAAAATAAAATAAAATGTTTTCACTTACCTGAAACCCCTGTTGCTAGGCAGTCTTCCTAATCTGCCTCTTCCTATTCCGCGGCGCTTCCTCCTCATCGGTAAGCGGCTCAGTTGCCTTCTGGGACGTGTGTGTGTGTGTGTCCCAGAAAACAAAGGGGCCATTCACAAAGCATTGCACGACTCGCACATGCGCAGTAGGAAACAGGCAGTGAAGCCGCAAGGCTCCACTGCCTGTTTCCCTTCATTAAGATGGAGGCGCCGGCAGCCGATCCAATGGACGGATCGGCCTCGGGGTGGCCGACATCGTGTGATCGCTGGACAGGTAAGTGTCCTTATTAAAAGTCAGCAGCTACAGTGTTTGTAGCTGCTGACTTTTAAAAAAAAAATGTATTGGCACTTTTTGTAGCTGCTGAATTTTAATAAACATAAAAAGCCTGGAACTCCGCTTTAATCAGACGGAAGTGTGCAGATGCAATCACCTTTTTATAATTGTAATAACATATAAAGACCCAAATTCATCCGTAGGCAAATAGTGCAAACACCTAGACTTGAAGAGCATTTCACCACCATGTAACACCATGTAACACCATATATAGAGGCCTCTTACCAGATGTGATGGACCATAACATTTTAAATTGTCAATCAAGCTTTAGTTGTATATTCCGCCAATGGTTTCCAATACGGGAACAAATGCCACGCTTCCACAAATACTGTAGCTGCAGTCTTTTACTACATGGACACTTACCTGTCCAGGGAGCCCACTATCTCGGCACCCCCAGCCGATCTTTGGGTCAGGTGCTGCCGCTGCTATCTCCACTAAGGGAAATTGGCAGTGAAACCTTTTTGGCTTTGCAGCCGGTTCCCTACTGCGCTGTGCTTTCTAATTGTTCCGGCGGCTGAGGAAGGAGGGAGGGGGGGGCGGAAAACTTCCGAGGTCCCCAAAATGTGCCACATGTGGCACCGGAGGGGGGAGGAAGCAAGCAGAAGTTCCACTTTTGGGCGGAACCACACTTTAATGTCATATTTTAGCGCTCCTTTTGTTTTCATATTTTTACAATTGATATCACAATTGTACAGCAGCTGCTCTGTGTATATACAGTATCTCACAAAAGTGAGTACACCCCTAACATTTTTGTAAATATTTTTTATTATATCTTTTCATGTGACAACACTGAAGAAATTACACTTTGCTACAATGTAGTAGTGAGTGTACAGCTTGTATAACAGTGTAAATTTGCTGTCCCCTCAAAATAACTCAACACACAGCCATTAATGTTGAAACCGCTGGCAACAAAAGTGAGTACACCCCTAAGTGAAAATGTCCAAATTGGGCCCACAGTCAATATTTTGTGTGGCCACCATTATTTTCCAGCACTGCCTTAACCCTCTTGGGCATGGAGGTCACCAGAGCTTCAAAGGTTACCACTGGAGTCCTCTTCCACTCCTCCATGACGACATCACGGAGCTGGTGGATGTTAGAGACCTTGCGCTGCTCCACCTTCCGTTTTGAGGATACCCCACAGTTGCTCAATAGGGTTTAGGTCTGGAGACATGCTTGGCCAGTCCATCACCTTTACCCTCAGCTTCTGTAGCAAGGAAGTGGTCATCTTAGAGGTGTGTTTGTGGTCGTTATGTTGGAATACTGCCCTGCAGCCCAGTCTCTGAAGGGAGGGGGTCATGCTCTGCTTCAGTATGTCACAGTACATGTTGGCATTCATGGTTCCCTCAATGAACTGTAGCTCCCCAGTGCCGGCAGCACTCATTCAACCCAAGACCATGACACTCCCACCACCATGCTTGGCTGTAGGCAAGACACACTTGTCTTTGTACTCCTCACCTGGTTGTCCCCACACACGCTTGACACCATCTGAACCAAATAAGTTTATCTTGGTTAATCAGACCACAGGACATGGTTGCAGTAATCCATGTCCTTAGTCTGCTTGTCTTTAGCAAACGGTTTGTGGGCTTTCTTGTGCATGATCTTTAGAAGAAGCTTCCTTCTGGTACGACAGCCATGCAGACCAATTTAATGCAGTGTGTGGCGTATGGTCTGAGCACTGACAGGCTGACCGACCCCCCCCCCCCCCTCCCCTTCGACCTCTGCAGCAATGCTGGCAGCACTGATATGTCTATTTCCCAAAGACAACCTCTGGATATGACGCTGAGCACGTGCACTCAACTTCAGCATGTGACTTTCACTCAGAGACTCCACCAGCATGTGACTTTCACTCAGAGACTCCACCAGCATGTGACTTTCACTCAGAGACTCCACCAGCATGTGACTTTCACACAGAGACTCCACCAGCATGTGACTTTCACTCAGAGACTCCACCAGCATGTGACTTTCACTCAGAGACTCCACCAGCATGTGACTTTCACTCAGAGACTCCACCAGCATGTGACTTTCACTCAGAGACTCCACCAGCATGTGACTTTCACTCAGAGACTCCACCAGCATGTGACTTTCACTCAGAGACTCCACCAGCATGTGACTTTCACTCAGAGACTCCACCAGCATGTGACTTTCACACAGAGACTCCACCAGCATGTGACTTTCACACAGAGACTCCACCAGCATGTGACTTTCACACAGAGACTCCACCAGCATGTGACTTTCACACAGAGACTCCACCAGCATGTGACTTTCACACAGAGACTCCACCAGCATGTGACTTTCACACAGAGACTCCACCAGCATGTGACTTTCA
This sequence comes from Lithobates sylvaticus, assembly GCA_028564925.1. NCBI lineage: Eukaryota > Metazoa > Chordata > Amphibia > Anura > Ranidae > Lithobates > Lithobates sylvaticus. Next base: position 196,504,668 of record CM053035.1, read on the forward strand.
CACAGAGACTCCACCAGCATGTGACTTTCACACAGACACTCCACCAGCATGTGACTTTCACACAGAGACTCCACCAGCATGAGACTTTCACACAGAGACTCCACCAGCATGTGACTTTCACACAGAGACTCCACCAGCATGTGACTTTCACACAGAGACTCCACCAGCATGTGACTTTCACACAGAGACTCCACCAGCATGTGACTTTCACACAGAGACTCCACCAGCATGTGACTTTCACACAGAGACTCCACCAGCATGTGACTTTCACACAGAGACTCCACCAGCATGTGACTTTCACACAGAGACTCCACCAGCATGTGACTTTCACACAGAGACTCCACCAGCATGTGACTTTCACACAGAGACTCCACCAGCATGTGACTTTCACACAGAGACTCCACCAGCATGTGACTTTCACACAGAGACTCCACCAGCATGTGACTTTCACACAGAGACTCCACCAGCATGTGACTTTCACACAGAGACTCCACCAGCATGTGACTTTCACACAGAGACTCCACCAGCATGTGACTTTCACACAGAGACTCCACCAGCATGTGACTTTCACACAGAGACTCCACCAGCATGTGACTTTCACACAGAGACTCCACCAGCATGTGACTTTCACACAGAGACTCCACCAGCATGTGACTTTCACTCAGAGACTCCACCAGCATGTGACTTTCACACAGAGACTCCACCAGCATGTGACTTTCACACAGAGACTCCACCAGCATGTGACTTTCACACAGAGACTCCACCAGCATGTGACTTTCACACAGAGACTCCACCAGCATGTGACTTTCACACAGAGACTCCACCAGCATGTGACTTGTATAAACTGACTTTTAATAACAGTATTCCATCCCAGAGCAGGAGGTCACATCAGAGGGCTCCGCGGGCCAAATGTGGCCCCCGGGCCACTGGTTGGGCACCCCTGGCCTAGGCCATCTTTATATAGAACAATTCTTTTTTCAGATCCTCAGTTCTTTGCCATGAGGCGCCATGTTGAACTTCCAGTGACCAGTATGAGAGAGTGAGAGCGATAACACCAAATTTAACAGACCTGCTCCCCATTAACACCTGAGACTGTGTAACATTAACGAGTCGCATGACACCGGGGAGGGAAAATGGCTAATTCGGCACAATTTTTGGACTTATTCACTTAGGGGTTTACTCCATTGTGTTGCCAGCGGTTTAGACATTTAATGGCAGTGTGTTGTTGTTTTGAGGGGGCAGAAAATGTACATGTTATTGGGCCTTAGGCTTTCTTGCACTGTAAGGTTGGTTGTTTTGCTGTCACTGCATCAACTTTGTGTTTTGCAACCAGTATCTGTTTATGGTACATCTCATCCTCTTCTTTCACCATACAGACCTGCCGAGTACAGGAGGGTCCCTCAGCGTGGCTGGAGGGAAGAAAGCGGAGCCCACGGCTGCCCTGGCCGACGCAGATGCAGATCTGGAAGAGCGACTGAACAATCTGCGACGGGACTAACCTGTTAATGTATTACATGGACTCTTCAAGTTTTTATCTTTTATTTTTTTTTATGTTATGAGTGAGGATGTAGGTGAATAGGGTGGAACCTGGTGGAGGTTTAAATTAATGATTTACGCATTAAACGCTTTGGCATAAAGTCAGGTATTCCCCGCACCAATAGTGGCTGCCAGTCTCCGCCCTCAGCTTTTGGCTGGTTCTGATTCTTCTGTAGCTCAGACACTCCCTTTCCGCACAGGTCATGTAGGTCCGAGAAGACTGTTCTGTCTGCGTCTTTTGGTTTCCTAATTTTGCTTTCATACTGGGTGACACATTCTATATAAAATATATACAATCTGTAAAACCAAAGTCACCCATAACTTGGCAGTGAACATGATGTCGTTATTAAGGAGGCTGGGGGAGGTCGTCTCTGTACATGGTTCTTTCAGTAATTGGAGGTAGACTATGTACACGGTTCTTCCAATAATGAAGGTCTTGGAGTATTTTGGAAGTGTCCAGTTCAGGGCCCACTCTAGTCCTGAGTGCCTTAATGTTGTCTTTTATAGTACTGGAGCAAAATTGAAAGGTTGGCTTTCACAGGCCCAACAGGTATTTGGCATCTCAGGATAATATGGTAGGTGTTAAAACCCAAGTTAAGTTTTTTTTTTTTTTTTTTTTTTTTCTTAGTGTAAATTCAAAAAAAATTACATCTCCTTTTAAGGCCTGGTAAGAGGTGACCCAGTTGAGGTTTCTAGGCTGTGGCCTCCTATCACAGTCGGTGGACCTCTAAGCAGATATTCAGTTTTTTTATGCATAACTTTAGGAGTCCCTAGTACAAATGGTCAAATAGCTTGAAGCTGATCTGAAAAGTTTATTGTAAAAAAATAAAATAGATACACCAATGCATTTTGGGGAAAGGGCACCCTTCAGGGCTTAATCATAAACATGTGGATATGCTGTTATCTCGTCTCTTGTCAGCCTCAAAGCAGTCATTTTAATCGATCTTTTCTGGAGTTATTCTCAAACCTTATATTTAAGCCCTGAAGAAGTGGGAGGCAGTTCCCCCCAAATGCGTTGGAGGTATTTTTAAACAAACGTTTTAAATCAACTTCAGGCTCTTAGGCCGTTTGTACTTGGGAGTTCCAAACTTTACCCATAAGATGTCATTTGCATCCTTCATAACTGTAATGATAGTATGTGTAGTTGAAGGGCTGTGGCTTATTGGTGGAGGTGGTACAACTCCATTTGTATGACAGGCAGGATTAACCCTTCTAAAAGGCACTAAAACATTCATTACCGAATAAAGGTCCCCAACTCTATACAAAAAATTGCTCCACATTTTAGTGCCAGTTTGGTGCTCTTAAGTTCTGTAACTGCTGAGGGCAGCTAGGGACAAGAGATTATCAATAGCTGTCCTGCTTTATAGTTTTATGTCTATTATTACAGTGGAATCTCGGATTAGGAGCATAATCCGTTCCAGGAGAATGCTCGTAATCCAAAGTACTTGCATATCAAAGCGAGTTTTCCCATTGACGTCAATGGAAACGAAAATAATTTGTTCCGCATTGACTTCAATGGGATGCAATACCACATGTGGCCAGAAGCGGGGGGTGCTGGAGAGCCTCGGAAATGGCTGAAAAGGCCCGAGCACACTTGGGCCAACCTCGGCAAACCTCGAAAAGACTCCGTTCACGAGCCTTTCCGAAACCAGCTGAACTGTCCTCTGGCCTTTGCGTGCATTTCCGATCGGCGCTGTTCAGCTCCGGCGCCCCCCCCCCCCCCCCCCCCCCCCCCCCCCCCCCACCTCAGGCCAAAAGTGGTACTGCACACCGCTTTTGCCCTGAATCCTGCTCGTTTTGAGAGACAACACTCGCAAACAGAGTTAGGACTTTTAGAAATGCAGTGCTCGTTTTGCGAAACGCTCGTTAACCGCATTACTCGGAAACCGAGGTTCCACTGTATAGGGAAGATCCTACAAGCGGGCATCGGGATGAGGCAAATAAAATTTTTAAACTGCAGTGACCCCTGTGCCATTGATCCTGTTTTTCACCTGACCAACTTCTGGCCCTTGTCCTGATCTGGGTTGCGGAAATTCTTTGAAGGCCTCTGGAATGCAAATCTAGTGGAGAGGAAGAGAACTGCAGGCTAGCAGTCACAATGGTTCCTCAGACTTCTGCTTTTGGAACAGATGTTTTGTTTTATTTATATCCGGGTTACAGAGGTGACTGTAGCTTACATTTCAGGGTCATCTCTGTTGGTTCTTTCTTCAACTGATTGCTGATTTGGGTCTGCTTTATCTTTAAGGTGGTCTATCTCTGTATTTACTTTATAGTCCGTTCCTGTACAGATGTGTCTTTGTATAATACATTTTACTCTAATTAAAAAAAATAAAATAAAAAATAAAAGTGTATGGGTATTTATATATTTATCATAAGACATTTAGTTCCTCTTGTTCAGTTTCATTCACTGCGTGAAAAAAAAAATACCCGTTTTAGGTTATTTATAGGTAATAATATCAGGGGTAGTTGATCCAGGGAATAACCAATTTTCCTCCTGGGGGATCAGCAAGGATTTTTTTTTTTTCTTTTTTCTTTTTTTTTTTTTTTCTTTGCTAGAGCAATTTTTTTCGTGTTTGATTAATCATGTTTTTTTTTTTTTTTTTTTTTTTTTAATCCACTAATTTCGATTAATTATAACGCACATACAGATCCAACTACTTTTAGCTGATCTCCTTGCACAGCAACTTTGCATTAGTCAGTGGTAAATGTGGTATACACTATATATACAATCACCCACAACGGCCGAAGCCGCACATAGCGAGGCATGGCTAGGACATCACACGTCAATCAAAATCAACAGCAGAAGCCGATCCACAAAAATGAATCGCAGCTTATCGGCCTCTAAGGACAACAATGTTAAAAACGGAGGTAATCAAATTTGCCTACACTTAGCTCACTGTATGATCCCAGTTAACCACATCCATATTTACCATTGCTGTCCGGTGACGTCATGGACATCAACATCACCGGACCCCCCCCCCCCCCCCCCCCTCCTTCATTAGACGAAGGTGTGTAACGATATATTCGGCGACCCTTCGCAGTTTGCTATGGAAGTGACGTTCTGTCGCTGCCATCTTGCTACTCTGCACACTCGTCCACAGTAAGGATACACTAAGAAGGGGGAAAGCGGACATCTTGGTACACCCACCGGAGTTTTGCATTTTACACGTATTTATAACAGTAAAGTCAGTTTCTATAGTGAAATACAGGACTTACAACTCCGTCTGATTACTTACATCTTGAATTTTAAAAGCAGCGGCATCCCTGCTCATCTCACAGGTTTGCTAATCTGACAGAAGTTCGTGCTTTTAAAATTCAACATCTAAGCAGTCAGACGGAGTTCCAAGTCCTGTATTTTACTATAGAAACTCACTTCACTGTTATAAATACGTGTAAAATGCAAAACTCCGGTGGGTGTAACAACATGTCCGCTTTTCCCCCTTCTTAGTGTATCCTTACTGTGGACGAGTGTGGGGTGTAGCAAGATGGCGGCGATGGAACGTCACTTCCGTAGCAAACTGCGATGGGTCGCCGAATATGTCGTTACAGAGGCACTTGGGGGGGGGGGGGGGGGGGGGGGGGGCGTCCGATGACATCGATGTCCGTGACGTCACCGGATTTCTGACAGAACTCCCTGAAGACCCGGAAGCAGGCGGAGAGGTGAGTACCGATCAAAAGAATTAACGATTAATTGAGGAATTAATCCTTAATTTCCGCAGCCCTAATATATTTATATATATATATATATATATATATATATATATATATATATTATATATATATATATATATATAAATTAGTGCTGTGTAAAATGAGAGCGCTATATACACCAGGGTTCCACTCGTTTTTTAAGTTTATTAAAAGTCAGCAGCTACAAAAATTGTAGCTGCTTACTTTTTAATAAACACACTTACCTGTCCCATGGTCCAGTGATGCGGCCACCCGAAGCCTCGCTCCTCTCCACGGTGCCGGTGTTCTGTCATATAGTGTCCGCCTATCAAATTTTGTCCGCCCCGTACTGCGCAGGCGCAGTACGGAGCACAAGGAGATTTGGAAAATCTCAGAAGAACGGCGCCTGCGCCGTGAGTCCAGATGGAAGCCCCATCATCCAAGTGGACATAAGGCTGCAAATAGTTAGAGGGCCCCTCGCGGGCTCGCTTCGCTCGCCATGCTTCGGGCTCGGCCTCGCTGCGCTTGACTCTTTTGGATTCTAACTCTATGTCCACTTGGATGGTGGGGCTTGAACCTGGACTCACGGCGCAGGCGCCGTTCATGTTGGACTATTTTCGGAATCTGCTTGTGCTGTGTATGCGCAGTACACAGCGGACACTGTCCGACGGGGGACAGTATCTGACAGGACACCGGCATTGCAAGTGTGGTCACCAGGCTGTGACAGCTTGCACCTTCTCAGTGGCCAGGCAATCTTCTGGGACTTGTGACATGTCCCAGAAGATTGCAGGGAGAAGTAGTCAACGCCTAGGTGGCGAAATCGGAAGTGGGAGCTGGGTAACTGTCAAAACTAGGTACCCGCTCATCTCCCACCACCCCCCCCCCCCCAAAAAAGACATGCCAAGCGTGGCATTGAAGGGGGGCGAGAAGTGCTTAAAGTGGAACTCTGCTTTAAGTACAGTATAACCTAAAACAAACTCAAAGATGGAAGAATACCCAGGAATAATGCATAGATGTTACTGCACAGCTGGAATAAGTGTATCAGCAAAACGCATACACGTGAATTACAGGGCGCTGATTCCAGGGGTCCTGTAACCTTATACAGTTACAAACCCTTCCTTGGTATTGTGCCATCTTTGAGTTCTGCCACTTACACCACCTAAACCCCTAAAGACGGGTTAGTTTGTTGGACCACTAAAACACAATGGCACTAGGAACTTGACGGTGGGTTTAACCCAGGGGTGCCCAACCAGTGGCCCGCGGAGCCCTCTGATGTGACCCGCGACCTCCTTCTGTGGGATGCCAGATTGGCAAACCCAGATCATGGGTTGCAGACCCGCCATCTCAGAGCATCTGTGTTGTTAATGAACCGGCAAAGCAATCGGCTGTGGAGCAGAGCTGTATAAGCCAATGCTTCCTGTATAGCGCCGTCTCCTGCCACAGGCGGAGTGATATCAAATGCGATCTGCCTGGGACAGCAACAGCAGGCGATACCTGAATGGAAGACTTATTAAAGGTCAGTTTATTACTAAAATCACAGTGTATGTATGGGCATATCTGTGCAGTGGTTACTGGGCTGCTTTCAAACGGATCCGCAGGTGCCGCGCACCTTCAGTTTACCTGCACTGAGGCATAGACTTCTGTTATTAACTGCGGGTTTGGTGAGCTTTCAGAAAGTGCACCACACCTGCAGGATGTAATAGAAGTCTATGGAAAAGTGTAGCTAACCCACAGGTGCGCTGCATTAGTGTGAAAGGCCCCTTTCACACAATCGGTCCGACCCAATCGGACCCTCCATTCACCTCTATGAAACGGCAGATGTAAACACATTTACACTCGCCTTCCTCCAATCTGATTTTCTAAAAAATAAATAAATAGAAGGGGATCAATCCCCTTCCGTCTGGGTGGATCAGATCGGAGGACCCATAGATCAGTGTTTTCTCAACTCTCAACCTGAAAACATGACCTGTTGGGGCGCCTTGAGGACTGGAGTTGAGAAACACTGCCATAGAGTAGAGTGGGCAGGGCTGGTGCTACCACTAGGCAAACTAGGCGGCCGCCTAGGGCGCCTGGCCACTGGTTTTCCTACTCTCTTCTCTCTTCAGCAAGCAACGAAGTCTCAGCAGGCAGCCGCCGCTCCGTTCACACATAGTGTCAGAGGTGCAGTAGTGGTGGAGGACTGTGTCCGTGTCCCGGCTCCCGCAGCAAGCAAACATTCATTGAAGGACGCTGGTGAGGCTACATTTGACGGGCGCTGGTGCGGCTGCATTTGACGGGCGCTGGTGCGGCTGCATTTGACGGGCGCTGGTGAGGCTGCATTTGACGGGCGCTGGTGCGGCTGCATTTGACGGGCGCTGGTGCGGCTGCATTTGACGGGCGCTGGTGCGGCTGCATTTGACGGGCGCTGGTGCGGCTGCATTTGACGGGCGCTGGTGCGGCTGCATTTGACGGGCGCTGGTGCGGCTGCATTTGACGGGCGCTGGTGCGGCTGCATTTGACGGGCGCTGGTGAGGCTGCATTTGACGGGCGCTGGTGAGGCTGCATTTGACGGGCGCTGGTGAGGCTGCATTTGACGGGCGCTGGTGAGGCTGCATTTGACGGGCGCTGGTGCGGCTGCATTTGACGGGCGCTGGTGCGGCTGCATTTGACGGGCGCTGGTGAGGCTGCATTTGACGGGCGCTGGTGAGGCTGCATTTGACGGGCGCTGGTGAGGCTGCATTGGACGGGCGCTGGTGAGGCTGCATTGGACGGGCGCTGGTGAGGCTGCATTGGACGGGCGCTGGTGAGGCTGCATTGGACGGGCGCTGGTGAGGCTGCATTGGACGGGCGCTGGTGAGGCTGCATTGGACGGGCGCTGGTGAGGCTGCATTGGACGGGCGCTGGTGAGGCTGCATTTGACGGGCGCTGGTGAGGCTGCATTTGACGGGCGCTGGTGCGGCTGCATTTGACGAGCGCTGGTGCGGCTGCATTTGACGGGTGCTGGTGAGGCTACATTTTATGGGCGCCTTATTAAAAAGGTGGGGTGGGATTTACATGGACAGGGAAAAGGGGGCGGAATCAGCCGAGGGGGGGGGGGGGCAAAATTTGGTTT